>JBBMOL010000169.1:1059293-1551768 GCA_037954665.1 Laguncularia racemosa
TTTAAAGCTTTACAGGCGTGTAAAAACCCCATAAAATCAACTTGTGGCTTATCCTGGACCAATATAAAACCGGTGTTGAGCTGGATCGACGAATCCTATGGAAGAGTTAACATCTTGAAGTCTAATTTTTATATATTTCTTATTTACTTGGACTACCTGATGGAATCAAAATCGACAAAACCTATCATTAGGACAAAAATTGAAGGATTTCAAATCTTGGCGATGAGGGCCCATTTCGAGCAGATCAACCTCGGAATAAATTATTATCTAACCTCTTTTATCTTAATTCATGAATTGTATATTCCAACAGGTATGCTTATTTGGTTTCACAAGGCGATGGACAAACTCACTAGACTTAGCTTGTGGTGTTATCTATGGACCGGACCTGAACCGGCGATGAGCTGAACCGACGGATTCCATTATGAAGCTAGCTTGCTGAAGATTATTTTCTATACTTGTAATTTATGTTTGAACCATTTATTTTGTAAGCTTTATGGACATTTTATTTGGTTGTAATCTTGCTTTAGGACTGGCCACCCTATGTGGCATAGGTTGTGATTTTCTAGTCATTTTAACCCTGAAGGGTGCAAGTATAAATACTTGCAAAATAGGGTTTTTGAGAAGAGCTTTTGATATTTTGAGAAAAACACCCCTTTTGCCGTGAGAGAGAGTGCCTCTTTCAGCAATTGCTCTTATCAATTTCCTTAGTGAAATTGTGGCGAGTAGGCTTGGATTTGTTGTGTGTTATATCAACAAAATTACAAGTTGATCCTAATTCCAAACTAGTGCGTCATATCTGGTGAGGATTTAGTTACTTTTATGTTGTTTTGTTCTTATGAAATTAGGGTTCTAATTTCGGAATTTGGAATCACTTTTGAATTGAATTGGAATCCATTTCATGTTCTATCTAGCAATCGTTGTTCATATCATATATTGTTATCATAACAATTTCGGATTACATTTGGAAATTGAGTCTTTTCCCTTCTTGTGGCGTGGTTGATCATAGTGATTTCATCCCTTCTATTTGTTGTGCTTGAATCCCTTTTTTTGAGCACATCACTACCTATGCTGTAATCATTTTGGGACAACTTTTATTTAGTTGTAATTGAGTTTTAGGATAGGCCATCCAAAAAGTGGCATAGTTATAATTTTATAGACTGTTTTAATCCTAAGGGGAGCAAGTATAAATACTTGCTTAAAGTAGGGTTTTAAGAGGCCATTTTCATAATATACACTTCACTTTAATGTGGAGAATTTGGGTTTCCTAGTTCAATTTTCTCTTATCATTGCAATACCATTTAGTTGAGATTTTGTTTTGTTTTTGGGGCGAGTGCAACACTTGAAATTGTGGAGTTATTTCATATTTCAATTCTGTTGTGATCTTTTCTTCACTAGTATTTAATATATAGGGTTTGAGTTGGTAGTTTCTGGTCAGAATTTGATTGCATTTGTAATCAAATATTACTACATAATAGATTGGTTCTTAGCATTTTTTATTAATGATAAGATTCCTCAATGCAAATCTAATCAACAAATGCTCTAATACCAAATGTTACGATTTCACAATGCTTTTGATACCAATATGTTACGAATCCTTCCTACGCATATCTTCAATAACTTGAAATGTTACAAAACTCATTGCACGCATATCAAACATCTTCAATAACAATGGCTTCATTAATAATTTAGGGTTTTATGTATTTGGTACTATTGAATTTTAAAACAACGGATATGGGATAATTTTCTCAACTCCCTATTATATGATACCGAGATTGATAAAATAACTGTGTTCGCATTTAAATCAAGTGACGATAAAGACCACCGTTCTATAAATCAATCACTAGGTTAAAGAATTCCAAGAATTCATAACAATATTCACCACCAACTTCTATAGGAACCAAGAATCTGATAAGAACAATTAGAATAAAGGGAAATCAAATTCCTCAATATAAGAACTCTCCAAAGAGGATTCACACACTCCAAAAGTGTCTTCTTTCAAACCAAAATAACATTATGTTCGAATTACCCTAAAGAAGACCTATTTATTATCATTCATGCCTAAAAGTAACCTAAGGGAGCATATTAATAAAAATTATGCGAGGCCATTCCAAGGTTAGCCAAAAGCGGTGGCCTACATGTAAGCCAGGGCACTAAGGTGGGTGGATTTGAAAGCTAGTTTAGTCGGCTTTCATATCAAGGCTGGCTTAATGCTGCCCGAACTTCGTCTTGTATCCTCTAGGACGGCTTATTTCCTTCCTTTTTATGTCCCTATATACCACCTATAGCTCAGATTGACTTTGATTTCTTTGGTGCCCGTATCTTAGCTCTTGGAATCTTATCATTCCCTCCAGGTTGAAATAGATTGGACTTCGAAATCTGTTTCGTCCTTCCTGCTAGACCACACATAAACAAACTCCTCCTTCCCTTGGGTTTCTTAAGGCAAATCAACCTGTTTGTTGTGTCTCAATTGGACTCATTGGAAGATGCTTGTATGCCTTTGTCCTTTAGCTGAATGGTTTACTCATTGGTGTATCCATCATACTTAGCATCTAGTCATACTGCTATGGTCTTCCAGAAGAATCATGGTGTAGCTTCCATGGATACTACAATACAAGCAATCTCGTCACTATAATCACCAAAACTAATGGAACACGAAACTGTTTGTGTACATGAACAGCTACTTAGGGATCAACCAATGAAGTGCATAAGGTCTTGGATGCTGCCTCTTACACTGTAAACCTAACTTAGTAACCAGGCTTGCTGAAGCAACATTGGTGCAATGACTGTGTCAACCACAATCAAACAAGTCTTCCTTTGGCACCACGCCTTTGAATATGAAATAAATTGGCTATCTGATTAGGGAACAGCTTCATCACCGCTTAACCATTAACAAGATCACTATACGATAAGCTATATGTCTTCATCTTCCTTCTTTTGCCTTAGTAGTACCTTCTATTCTTCTTCCTCACTCTCAACTTTTCACCTTCCTATGACCTTATACCTTTTTTTGGGACATGAAGAAGCAATATGTCCATTGACCTAACACTTAATAACATTTTATTTCCATGCTCTTATTTTTGCTAGTGTTGTGTCAACAAGCCTCACCAGTGACTGCTTTCCTTTTTTCTTCCTTTCGCCTCCCTCTCACCATATCTGACTTATGGTGTGATTTGATTTCTGGATCCCACCATTTCTGATCCACTTGCACTGATGCTGCTCAACTGGAATTGGCTAATTTAATTCACATCCTCTAGAGTTGATAATGTTGGAGTTCCACTACATTGGCAATGGTCCTTCTTCACCCATTGTGAAATGAGCTATGGATTCATCTGTTGTTTCCTTAATATCAAACTACATTATGTCTCTACGCCTTTACATACTCTTCTATGCTTTTCTTACCCTGACTCAAGGATTGCAAACCACATCAGCATCTCTTATTTATAGTAATCGCATAAATCTGAGTCTCATCAATCTTTCATCAAAACCCATGAACACACTTCTCTCATCCGCCCTTACATCTTTCAAGTTTGTTGTTTTATCCCACCACAGACTTGCATTTTAAGAGAATGCTAGTGATGCCAATCTTCTCCTCATGTGTCATCCCACTCATAGTAGTCAAACACCTTATCATCCGTGGCTCCCAGTCTGGAATTCCTTGGTTTACTACACTAGTGAAAGGTGGAATTTTTCGCTTTATGTTTTCAATCCCTCGCCTGTCATCATTGTTTCCTCTTCTACTCCTTTCACTACGGAGCATCATATTCATCACTAGAAAGTCTCCTCGTACTTCCTGCACCACTATGGCTTCTTCTATCCTTAAACTCCAATCTCTCATAATCGATCTAATATTTTCTTGGAGTTGATTGAACTTTACACTAGTCACAACCTCTCCCCCATTATCAACTTTATTCCATTGTTGTTGTTATTAGTGTTTTTAACACTCCATTCGACGGGACATCTCTAACCACTCAAATTTCAGCAATTAGAAATTCACAAAACCCCCAATTCTCACCAAGAGCCCAAAACACAATTCATCACCCAACAATCCAAATTCAAAAGCAATACCTATCAAAAAAAATTACCATGTTTTCCAACCAATGACCTTTTTGAATTAAAACTACAATTGGTGTGAGATTCAACAACCCTTACCGTTTTACACCGGTGTCGAATTCACAAATCCACCACCAACTTCGCTCTATATTCAAATTGATATGAATTCCTCAATGCAAATCAAATCTCTCAAATGCTCTGATTCCAAATGTTATTACGAATCTTCAATGTTACGAATTCTTCCACGCAAATAACTTCACAAAATAATCAAATGTTACAAATCTTTCTATGCAAATCAAATCTTAATAACAATGGGCTTCGTTAATAATTTTAGGGTTTTCTGTATTTGGTTTACTATCGAATATGAACAAAGGGGATATGGATAAAATTACCCAATCTATTAGATACCAAGGTTTGATAAAATTTAATGAGTTCACAAATTAAATCATAAAACGATGAGACCCATTTTCTATAAACTCCAATCTCTATGTTAACAGAATTCAAGAATTCAAATAAAATGTTCGCCACAATTCTATAGGAACCAAGAATCTGATAAGAACAACTAGAATAAAGGGAATCCAAATTCTCAATATTCAAGAACTCTTCAAAGAGGTTTCACACACTCTAAAGTGTTTTTCTTTTCAAACATAATAAACATTATTGTTTGAAATACCTAAAAAGAAGACCTATTTATATCATGCCTAAAGTGTAACCTAAGGACATATTAAGAAAATTGAGCGACGGCATTCAAGGCTGGCCAAAGGCCGGTGGGGCCTATATGTAAGCCAGCACCCAAAGCCGGCGACTTGAAGATAGTTGGCCAGCTTTCATTCAAGGGCCGACTTAGGCTGGCCGAATACTTCGCCTTGTAATCCTCCTTACACTTTTTTCCTCCTTGTTTGGACCTCGTACTACCACCCTATAGCTCGGATTGGACTTTGATTTCTTTGGGCTTCGTATCTTAGCTCTTGGAATCGTTATAAATTACCATCATATTGTACTTTCATTCTGTGGCGTGAAAATTAGGTGTTATTGGAAAGGACGATTTTGAATTGGTCCTTGTTGTTCTTGTGTATTATTCATGTAGATTATCAAATATTATTTTATGAATCTTCATTGAGGAATACATCATTGTGATATTCATTTCATGAAATAGAGCAATTGGTTCACCTACTTCATTTTGGGTTCACGTAATTTTTGTGCCCTCTGAACTGGTTTCAATTCTTGTGATTAAGTTGTTTCCTTTGGTTTATTTGCAGTGCTTAGACTTGGTTTTAGCACATCACTAGTGTTATTGCTACTGAAGTGAAATACTCTAGCTGGGACCCATTTTCGAAAGCCTCTTGTTCTTTGATCTACAATTTATAACCTTACTTGAGGGCTTACCTCCTACTGACTAGGAGCTATTTGATTCCTTGCCTAATTATAATACGTGTCATATTACCTTGTATCGAACCAAAAAATAAAACCTACCCCTAACAATTTATGATTTCTTTTGGGTGAGGGGTCGAATCCCCGGGAAATTTGGTTAAATAATTTCTATTCAAAGAAAATAAAGGGGAAAAAAGAAAAGGGGGGGGTTTTTTTGTAAATCAAAATAATATTGAAACAAGATAATAAAATTAAATTTTGAAAAACCTAGCCAAAAAACAAGATAGTTTAATTCTAGGAATTGATCATCATGAAATTTTTTTTCTATTTTTATTTCAAATAAACGGGTTATGTTTTTACAAGCCTAACAACCTATCTTCCTTACTTCCTCGATAATCAAGAAAGCCTTTGATTATTTCTCTTATCGTTTAGACAACCCTAAACAACCTTAGGATTTAATCTATAAATAGCTTAAAACTAGAGAGCCCCCAAATTCATGCCTTTAGATTTAAGAAAACCCTATTAAAACAGATCAATCTCCAAACATGAATTGGATCATCTATTTTAACCCCAAACAGTTTTGTGCCCCGAACTAAACATCAAAAATTACGTTTTTACTGCATTGAAATATATTAATCAAAATTGGTAAAAAACTCTAATTCATACAATCAAAAAAGAAAATTTTGAAAAAAATTCCAAAGATAATAATATCAACAAAAAAAAGTTTAAAGACAAATCAGTTTCTCACAATTCGCGAAAATTAAATTTAAATGATCCTTTGGCTAAAAATTTTTTTTTAGCTACACTGTATCATAAAAAAAAAAAATAAAAATGGAAACATGATAACCCTGTTCCCCGTTCTTGCCTGCCCCCTTTCCTTCCTTCTTGCTCCAATGAGAAAAAATCCTTAGGGTTGTTTCTATTTAAAAAGTTAAGGGATGGAAGGGGATCTTTTGCTAGCAAGATACAAAAATTCTTTCCTTTTCAATTTTGAATTAATGCCCCTGGCCGCCCTACAACACGGCCCTGGTCAAGCCCGGGCCCTTCTTTTGTGAAAATTCACATATCATCTTCCGTGTTTAGTGTGTGCAGTTCCCCAAGGGAGATCCCAAAAGGTCATCCTCTGTGGGGAACTACAAATTTTAAAATTTTGGGTTTTGTTATCACGCTCATCAAGCTTACACAGGTTTCCCCCGTTCCACCGCCGTCACAAACCGTTTCTACCTTTCATGCTGTTTTGCTGGTTTGCACCCTGCCCTTTTCTCAAGTCCTTTGCAAAAAATTCTTCTTTAAAGAACCCGATAAAAAAAAAAAAGCCGTGTACTTCAACACTGCCCATGTACTTTTCCCCCGGGGTGTAAATCCTTGCTTTGTCCAAGTTTTTAGATGACTTTTCAATTTATTTAATTAGCACCCTTGACCCATTTACCTAATTTATCCCAAAAGAATTAATACCCTTTCCTTATGATTTCAAAAAACAATAAAAAATTAAAACAATTCAAACATAAAGATTTAGATAAAAAAGGCTCTATCAAATTCCCCCACACTTAAAAACTTTTCTTGTCCTCAAACAATTGAATCAATCAATTGTGAAAACCGTCTAGATTATACAAAAAATTTTTTTCTATTTCAAGCACATATTTATAATTCATGACTTGTGCTTTTAATGTCAACTACTTCAACCAAACTGGTTTCCTTGATCAAATTTCCATGGACAAAAACTAATAGCTAATTAAAAAAAAAACAAACTTAATCCTCATGTTTAGCAAAAGAATTTTTATTCCAAAAGTAAATACTTAATCCAATAAGGAAAAACAACCCAATTAAACTTCATTTGGATATTAGCAAACATATAATCCAAGTAGCATAAAGTAAAAGCATCATAGGTACAACTCTTTCCCTAGATTTTCTTCCTTTTTGTTATAAGTTCTGTTTCATTCAAAAACTTTACATTCATGTTCTTATGATTTAATCAAGTATCTATTTTGACGGGTTTTTGCCCGCTTCTTTTTATGAACTTTCGCCTTTTTTTCGCCCTTATCGTTATAGTGAGTTCATTGAGTCGGCAACATCCCGAGCTCGTCACTCAAGTGACCGGGTTTTGAGATACCCCTACAGACTCTTCCTCACTCTAACATTCAAGTTTGAATACTCTTAACTCAATTACTTGAATCATTAGAGTAATGGCTATGCTTGATTCTTCTCTTTTTTTTTTTTTTTTTTTTTTTTTTTTTCACTAAGGGTTATAACAAACAACTTCAAAGAGTATACAGTAGCTAATATAACCTAGAAGTAAACTTGTTTATTTTTCACTTAGGGACTCGACTTACTCTTAGGCTCCAATTCTAAGCTAAATACAAGGTAAATTTGTTTCTTAAAGATTTCACTACTCAATTTTAACCAAGTATTCTAATCATAGCAGTAGGTGAGTAAAGCACTGAACAAGTCAATTTCACATTTTGTTGATGCTTATTACAAAATTTAGTACAATCTCCAGATTTCATGATAATTTTGAAAAATTTGGCTTAAAATTGCTTAAGACAAACATTAAAGTATGAGTCAATTCTCTATTCTCTATATTTTATTATCCTCCTCCCCTACACTTAGCTTCAACAGTGTCCTCACTGTTCCTAATACAGCATAATTAAAGAGGAATTAACAACTCAAGGAACATTAGAGAATAAGAGAAAAGGAATACTAGTACTTCCCCTGGTATGAAGTGTAGAGTAATTGGAGTTCTCCCCTTATGCAACTAGTGAGTGTCATCTGATGATATGTATCCTTGCTGCAGCTAATCAAAAGAAAGATAAAAAAAAACTGAAATCAAAACAAAACAAAAACAAAAGAAAACTAAAAATTGAATATTTTTTTTTTTGTTGACTTGGGTTGCCTCCCATGAAGCGCCTTTCTTTAACGACTTTGGCTAGACGTTCCTGGCTATATGTTGGGTAAGGTTTTGATTCCAGCTTTGGTGCCTGTGGTGATAGGTCAATAACATCCGCAACAAAAATAGGAGAGATATCGCTAGGAATGTTTCATGGCATCATAAAGTTAAATTTAATCACTTCACCATCAAATTTCATATGAGGCTACCATCATTTACAATCAATTTTTGTCTTGGATGTCTTAAGGAATGGTCCGCCCTTAATAATATTTAGTGATGAATTATGAGAATCATTATCTTCCATGTCAAGCACATAAAATCGTAGGAAAAACCAACCCATTAACTTGACTAAAACATCCTCTAGAACTCCCTTAGGATAAACATTGGACCTGTCAGCAAGTTGAACAATAACACCTGTTTCCTTCAAGGGACCAACATTTAAACATTGATAAACAGACAAAGCATACATTGATCGAAGCTCCTAGATCACACATAGCTTTAGCGATTCCAAGAATTACCTATTTTGCAAGGAATGGTAAACATACCTAGGTCCTTACATTTAGGAGGAAGCTTCTTCTGAATAATAGCTGAAACATTTTCACTCACACTAATCTTTTCATTACCTTTCAGCTTCCTTTTATAGTGCACATTTCTTCGAGAAATCTAGCATGCGCGGTATTTGCTTAATTCATCAAGCAAAGGAATATTTACCTCAACTTTGCGAAAAGTTTCCAGAATCGCTTTTTTTCTTCCGCTTCATGCTTGGATTTCGCTAATCTGGAAAGGAAAGGAGGTGGTGTCAACATGACCTTTGTGGCTCAACTAGAGATCCTCTAATCTGGTTTACCTGCTGGCTCGGAGTTGAAATTTTCTTCTTAGTCTCTTCTTCAAGAGTGGATGGGTGTCCTTTCTTATTTGATCCCTCAATTTTGTTCCACTTCTCAAGGTAATTGCGTTAACGCTTTTCTTCGATTTGTAATAGTTTTGAGAAGGTAACATACCTTGAGTTTCTAACCTGTTTACAGTAGAAAATCAAGTTGGCTTACCTGATTCTCCAAGTTTTGAATGCTCTGCTTATTTCCTCTTGAAATTTTTTTTGCATTAACAGCAAGAGATTTAACAATTTCCTCAAGAGACATACCTGAAGTGGAAGGGGCTTGGGGTACTGGTTTGATGGCTTAGGCTAGAATTATTGGAAATGTTGTGGATTATTGCCATATCAGAAGTTAAGATGATCCCTCCATCTAGGAATTGTAAGTATTCATTTGGGGTCATATTTCCTCTACGGTTGTCTTGGGAATCCTCCTACCGGATTGACATGCTCCATGATTGTCATCTTGCAATGGGGGCACATGTCAGTAGGATGATTAGGGGTAGCACAAATTCCACAAGCCTTCACCTGCTGTGTTTTTGCAAGAGCTATCTGTTGCACAAGGGAGGTTAGGTTAGAAATTTGATGTTCAAGGTTAGAAACACTTACCTCATTTACCTTCCTTGAAGATGTATCATGCCTATACCCAAATTGTTGCGAATTAGCAGCCATAATGGAGATAAATTCCCTAGCTTGACCAGGGGTTTTGTTTACTATGGCACCTCCACTTGCAACATCCATCATCTTCCTTTCCATCGGAAGCAAGCCTTCATAGAAGTATTGGATGAGAAGTTGTTCAGATATCCCATGTTGTGGACAGCTTGCACAAAGTTGCTTGAACCTCTCCCAATACTCATGAAGAGTCTCGGTGTCCCTCTGTTTGATACCACAAATTTCTCTTCTTATACCAGCAGCTCTAGACGCGGGGAAAACTTTGTCCAAGAAGGGTCTCACCATATCTGTCCAAGTGGTTATAGAACCTGGAGGCAAATGAAACAACCAATCTTTAGCTTTAGTACTTAAGGAAAATGGAAAAGCACGTAACTTGATTTGATCGTCGGTTATTCCTTGCGGCCTCATACTAGAACACACTATATGAAACTCTTTCAAATGTTTGTGAGGATCTTCATTCTCAAGACCATAAAAGGTGGGTAACTGATGTATCTACCCAAATTTCAACTCGAATTCAACAGCTAGTTCGGGGTAGTGAATACAAAGTGGTTGTTGACTCACATCCGGTGCAGCCAATTCTCGCAATGTTCTCTCGAGATTTGCCATATCGCCTTCTTTTTCAAAATCAATGGATGAATCAGACAAATCCGATGCTAAGTTCAGTCCAGGGGATGATCTAGCTTCTCTTCGCAGCCTCTTAAGAGTCTTCTCAATCTCTGGATTAAATTGAATGCATCTGTATGAGAAGAACGAGTCATACAAGAATAGAAATAAAATTTGACACCAATCTCCGGCAACGGCGCCAAAATTTGATGGTTGTCGAATCCAACAAAAATAAAACCTACTCCTAGACAATTATATGATTTGCATATAGTGGTGAGTAGGGTCGAATCCACAGGAATTGGTTAAATATATATTCTTTTCAAAGAGAATAAAGAGGAAAAGAAAAATGGGGGTTTTGTTTGTGAATCAAAATAATATTGAAACAAGATAATAAAATTGAATTTTGATAAAATCCTAGCCAAAGGAATCAAGATAGTTTAATTCTAGGAATTGATCATCGATGCAAATGTTTTCTATTCTTATTTCAAGATAAACTGGTTATGGTTATTAACAAGCTCTAACAACCTATCTCTCCTTACTTCCTCGATAATCAAGACAAGCTCTTTGATTATTTCTCTTATCGATTAGACAACCCTAAACATGCTCTTAGGATTTAATCTATCAATAGCATTAAAAACTAGAGAGACCACCAATTCATACCGGTAGATTATAAGATAACCTATTTAAACAAGATCATACATCTCCATAACATAATTGGATCATCTATTTTATAACCAAACATGTTATTGTGTCACCGAGACTAGAACTATCAAACAATTACGGATTTGACGTGCTAGTTGATAATATATTAACCTGCTAATTGAGTAGAACAACTCTAATTCATACTAATCAACAAAGATAATATTGACAAAACTTCTAAAAGATACATGAATTTCTAAAAACAAAGAATAGATTAAAGACAGATCAGTTAGATCTCACAATTCGCGAAGAATTAAACTTCAATGATCCTTTGGCTAGAAAATTTGCTTAGCTACACATGTTCATCATCAAAACGAAAATAAAAAGTGGAAACATGATAAGCCTCTGTTCCCAGTTTCCTTGCTCTGCCTCCTTCCTTCCTTCTTGTCTCCAAGATGATGAAAAAACTCCTCTAGGGTTGGTTCTATTTATATTTTTAAGGGGATGGCAAAGGATCTTTTGCTAGCAAGATACGAAAATATCTTCCTTTTTCAAGTAAATCTCGAGAAGTGAATAATCGTCCGCCTGGCACGCCCTACAACACGGCCGTGCGTCAAGCCGTGCCTTCTTCTGTGAATAATTCACATATCATCTTCCGTGTTCAGTGTGTGCCATGGCTTCCACCACGGCCAGATCCCAAACCGTGTCATCCTCTGTGGGTAATCTACAATTTTTAATTCGTGGTTTAGTATATGGCACGACTTCATCAAGCTTACACCATGGTTTCCAACACGGCTTCCACCATGGCCATGTCACAAGCCGTATCTCTCACCTTCTCATGCAGTGTATAGCATGGTTTGCACCATGCCCGTATCTCAATCTGTGCATCCTTCTAGACAGATACATGGTCGTATACTTCAACCGTGTATTTTCCTGTTGATTCAAAACCAAGTACACGACCGTGTACTTCAACTACATGCCCATGTACTTTCCTCCGGCGGTGTAAATCCTTGTCTTTGATCCATGTTGTAGATGACTTCTCTAATTTACTTGAATTAGCACCCTTAACTCCATTTTACCTGATTTATCACCATAATAGAATTAAGCACCATTTCCTTACGATTTCCATAAAATCAATAATAAATTAACACAATTCATACTATAAAGATTGAGTATAAAATGGCTCTATCACATATCAATTCAATTTTGTTGTATGTTCATTTCTTCTCTAGTGAGTCATATTTAGGGTAGATTTGGATCTTTCTTGGATCTAATTGTGGTTCTATTTTCGTGAACATCAATCTTATAAGATTGATTGTTTCATTGAACACTTGGAATTCATATTTCCTTGTTATTGTTGGCGTGAACTAGTGATTGAAAGGGAAAGTGGATTTCATTTGTTTATTGCTTCCTTTTGATCTGAGTTTACATGAACTTCATCTTCTCTTGTGGTTATTTGGTTAATATTATGATTAGAGATTACAATTGAATCATTCGAACAACAATTTCCATCAAAATCTACAAGGTGTTCACATGAAATTGCGTTTTTGTGGATTCGGTTTTGCCTTGACTTGAGATTGTTTTTCTTAAGTCTTTTGATTGTGCTTCTAAGTGGATTTAAGCACATCATGTTTTTGGTATCAGAGCTATATCATATTTGGATCTAAGATTTATTACATCCTAATTGAAGAATTGGTTACATTAATTGAAAATTGACACCTTTGTTCATAAGATTGAGACTAGTTTGATTGACATTGTTTGTTTGTCTTTCAAATTGGTTTTTATATGTGCTTAATCTTGGATTTGAGCACATCACATCTGGTACAATTGATTGTAAGAACTACTAGAGGAAGTGCTAGAGGCACTGTTTAGATTTATAAAGGAGGAGATATAGTAACTGGGGGCCTATTTTGTAATGTTTGGGGCCTCTTACCCTTGTCTTAAGCTACTACACTAGAAGCTAGCCTCTTACCCAAAGCCACTCTTGTTTAGTGGGCTAATTGCTCCTTTGTCCTCTTTTTGCTCTATTCCATGAATTTAGCTTTATCTACCACCTTAACATAGGTAGACAGCTAAAAGGATTCGACTTCATGTTGGTGATTTAGCTCTCACCCCCTCACAAATCTCTTTGCTTTAAACGTATCATCAACACGTACTGCCTCAAGTAGGAACATAATTAGGTGATTTAACTCCCCCTTATATTCCTCTGTTAACCCATTCCTCTATTCACAATTATAATATGTAACTTCCATTCTGTCACAAATGCTACTTGATGTGCTCAAAACCACTTTGAAACATAATAAATTGACTCAAAGAAAACAAGTTGCAAGTCAATCACAAACCGATCCACTAAGGAGACAATTCACGTGAACACCTTGGAGATTTAGATGGAAAATGTAGATCAAATGATGTAATTATAATCCCTATTTAAAAAATTCACCAAGTAACCACAAAAAGGATTGAAAACCATGTGGAAATCAGATCAAAGAAAGCCACAAAACCGTGAAATCCACTTCCGCCCTTCAATCCCAAATTTACGCCAATCACTAAAATGATATATGTAATTCAAGTACTCAAAGAACAATCAATTTTACAAGATTGTTGTCCACGAAATACAACCAAAAATATGTCCAAGAAAGATTCAAATCTACCCTAGATATGACTCACTAGAAAAGAAATGAACATACAACAAAGATGGAATCAATATGACTCACAATTCCCCTTTGTCGCTCTCGCCACAATTCCAATTCTTGGGTTGAAATTGATAAGAGGTTTGAACTAAGGACGAACCCTAATTCCACACGTGAAAGTGTATGATTCTAATATGCAAAAATGGCCTCCTCAAACCCTCTCTTAAGCAAGTATTTATACTTGCTACTCCTAGGATTAGAAAGTGGTCAAAATTACAAGTTTGCCACTTTTAAGGTGGCTAGTCCTAAATGAAAATTACAAGGAAATAAAAGTGTCCCAAAACTAAATACAACCAAAAATAGTTCATAAAACAATTACAAGGTACAAAATAACATAAGTCTTCATGAACCAATGCCTCGGAATAGAAAACAATCGCAACGGGTCTTTAATTGTTACCCTGAAAATGTTTTGTGTCCATCAGCTGTTGTAGGACATATTAGCATCCCATGGAGAATTATCATTATATCTGTAAGATTATTCTCAAATATTTATTAGAATAAAAGACATAAATTAAAAATATGAGCGATTTGGATCATCATCCAAATCGGGTTCTAAAAATGTCAAGGTGCCAAAAATTTTTCCATCACTACTTAGGAAATATTTATGGTAAAATAACACTTAGAATCCCCTCTAAACCACCTATCGTCCTACCAGCATGGGAATTAATGCAACTTTCTGTAGTCCCATTCAGCATAAATACAACATATTCTACTTTTCTATCATTTGGCACCTGGAAGGTAGCAAAGGTCTTTTCCATCTCTCGCATCTAGTTTTCTACCTCTATGGGGTCATTAATCATAGGGTTGAACTCTTTGCTACCCAAAAAACCTTATCTAAACTTATTAGTTCTTCAATTGCTCTGGTTTATTAGGCATTCTACATTTGCTATTTCTATACTATTAATCCCACTAAGTTCTTCACAATCTCCAAGAGTTAAGCATTCAGTTTGCAACTTAGCCTTGTCCTTATCCCCCTTTTGGCTGCTAACTATGAGGATACCCTTCATTTAGGTTGCCTTGCCTAGCACCTCTTGATGAACTTGTACTAGTAATTCTTTATGGAAGCATTCTATTCAGGGTATGGAATAAAAGAGTAAACTAAAGAGTCAACTAAGAATAATGAATAACTTAAATACTAACTAAATAAGTATATGTATATATTGAAAAAAAAATTAAAGTATTTTTTTAAAGAAAATAACAAGTGAAACCCCAATATAAGTAAATAGCATATGATATAATTGGACCCATGAGTCTGCTCACTCTCTTCGCAATCTCACCATCCAACATATTCAATGCCTAATTCATCTAGTGATTGTAACCTACTTTCTACTAGATAGAACCTATCCCTATTGATCATTGGCCTAGCTTCTAGGGATCTTTAAACCTAAACGTTGATACTATTTTAGCTATAACACCCTAACCTAAGATGCTACAATCTACTACATGTTCTTATAGAGTAAAAACCCGTTAAGTCTTTTAAACCTTCTAAATCTATAGGCCTTAACACTCAAGTGTCCCTAAATTTATCGAATTATCTTAGTATAAAACTCCACCAAGGATACCACCATATATTGATCAACAGGTGCCCTTAATGTTTAATCACTACATGTCCTTGAGCCAAGCCAATTATAATCAACAAACAATTTAACTAAATCAATTATATCATTAGATCTAATTCCTAAATTAACCTAACAAGCATAAGCAACACACAAGATTATATGTACTCGAAAAAGCGGTCTTAAACACGACTTGTCCTTTCTTATCAATTACACTAGAATCTATTAAAGTATAGAACAATTAATCTTAGTACTAGTCTAATGTATTGTCTAAGTTGTCCAATTTTATTACCTAGTTGTTATTGGACCATTTCCTTTACTTTGGTAGAGTTTCTAGGATTGTACTAAGTATTTAAGATTATTGAAAAAAAAGAAATAAGGAAAGAAAACGATTTAGAAAGGTTTTTAAGGAACACGATCGTATGTTAACTCATGTATAAGTCCATAGGTAGGGAATATGGTTGTGTCCTTCAATCGTGTACCCTTTTGTACACTCTTACCCCTCTATAGACCCAAGTACATGGGTCATGTGTAAGTACACAAGTAGGTATACAAGCGTATATGTAGTTGTGAACCTCTCAATTTATATTTCCTTCTCTAGATAACAACGGTCAATACATAGGCATATATCTAATTGTATACCCTTGTTCCACTTTCAATTCTCTTCCTAAATTCACCAATTTTGATCTTTTTCAAACTGTAGATGCAATTTAACCCCACTAAGTCTAAATTAACCTTGTTTATATCCTTAAAGCACTAAATTTGATTGAGATCAATAACCTACTTGCTTGGATTGTTCCAACGATTGAAGTCTTACTCCAAATCCTTACTCATGTCAAGTTGTTTTGTAGTTCATTCTAAAGAAACCAACCCTAAATCATATCACACATATGTAAATTATGAAAAAGAGTGTTAATTGGTACTTACCATGTGGGTTTTCATTAAGGTGCGAGATCTTAACAATTGCCTTCTTATCCTAACATTTCTCCCCTACTCTTAGGGGGCAATCATGTAAAAAGTGTATAAGAGTTAGTGATGGGAGTCAAATCATGACTCTTAAAATGTTGCTCAACATAGGAATCAAAGTACAAGAATTGGAGGCGAGTACCTTTACACTGGCCATAAAGCCCGATGGCTTTCATTTTAGACCAGCCATTCAAAACTGGTGGTGTGGAGATAGGCTAGCCATATAGGCTAGTGGCTTTGCCTCCAAAGTCGGCCATCTAGGCTGGTGACATTCAACAACAAGGCCGACGGTCTTCTTTTCCTAAGCTAGCAATGTAACTTTTCCAAACAGCTCAATTTGTAGCTTTTCGAATGTTATTTTTCCTTTTTCCGATAAATAGCTTTGTAATGTAAGAGTGAGGGACTTTTGAACATTTGAGAAAACACTTTGTGAAGTTTGATATTCATTTTACTCTTATCAATTTGTGGGAATGTAGTGAGTAACGGTACTAGATTGTTGTGCGTCATATTAACAAATCCGTACTAGGACTACTCTCTTGCTAGTGCATCCTATCTAGTAAGGGTTTAGGGTTTATTTTATGTTATTGTTCATTATTTGAATATTGGAATCGATTACCATTGACTATCACATCAGAACTTAAATCATTGGATTAGATCATAGTTTTTGGAACATCATCTTTTGGTATTAGAGCCTAGATTGAGATTAGGAATTGTTTTTATTGGAATTTCTTAGAGAAATTAGGGCTTTGATATTGTGAAATTGTACTGTAGTGGACTGTTATCAAATCGAGATTGTACGTGGACTATCAAATTAGGTTGTGTTGTTGCTGTGTGATTCAATTTGGGTTTGTTCGTGGAATTTATATCCATTTGAAATTAGGGTTTTTCTTCATTTTTATTGTTATAGGTTAAGGATTTCATTATTTAATTAATTAATAGAATTAGGGTTGGTTGCTGTTGTTGTTGCTTTATATCCTGGTTTATTGTTATTGTGTTGGTTTTGAGTTGAGGATTGAACAAAGGTTATAATTGCAAATTGTGTCGATTGGGGATTGTTGTTGTTTGTGATTGAATTAGTGGCACTAGATTAAATTAGTGTCATTAGACGATTTTTGTGATGTTTGTGACTTGTGAATTCTGTGCTAGGATTGCAATTTCTATTGAGTATGTCGAACGACAGTGTTAATGGGGGAATCAGGAATGATGCCAATGGCTAGGTTGGAGGAGGAATACAAGGTCGTCATACTACGAGTGGAAGAAGAACTATAGAAGAGTGATTATAGGACCTGACCACTATTGTTGCTAATCTAATAACACAAGTAGATCAAATGACCTTACCACAATAGCTAGTGGCAAATCTATAGGCACCCTCACCATGGGTAGCCCTTAATGTTGTGGGTGGAGGATATGGTAGAAGGACTCTTCGAGTGCTATGAGATAAATGATCCTATGTGAGTTCATCTTACAATAGTTGAATTTATAGGTTATGCTACCTTGTAGTGGAAGAACCTTGTGACTAATAAGAGGAGAGATGGTGATGTTGATATTCATACTTGTTAGGAAATGAAGAGGGTGCTAAGGAATAGGTTTATACCATAACAGTATAGGCAAGAGTTATTCATGCGTCTCCAGACATTGAGACAAGGAGGCAAAATTGTGGATGAGTATGTCTAGGAGTTTGAGACATTGAGGATCCGATGTTGTGTAGTTGAACCTCCTCAACAAACTATAGCATGATTTGTATCCTGGTGAAAATATAAGATTACATGTATTATCGAGCTATAAAGGTATGACACTCTTGATGAAGCCATCCAGTTAGCTTTAAAAAGTTTAGAGGTAAAGGCACTCCAATCTATACAGAGCATCGAGTAACACATATGGATCCACTACTTAGTTATATTGGTCAAATAGTCAGTAGGTTGAAAAGGGGCAAATTGATAAGGCTGTGGAGTCAAATGCAATTGTTACTAATAGGGAGAGGGAAGCTTTTAGAAAAGGCAAAGTAGTTGCTAGGTGATGAAAGCTATGATGGGAGTCAAGCTAGAAGATGGAATGTGGATCCTCTTGAAGAGCCAACTAGATTGATCACAAGAACTCGAGCGAAACGATTTAAGGAAGCACTTAACGGGTTGATAAATGATATCTAAGAAGCCGGAAAAGACTGGAGCAACCATGAGAATGAACTTGCATTTGTACAAGTCATTTAGGGAGATCAAAGTTGCCAGCCTTAACAACGCTGGCTTAAACGCTACCGGCGTACATTACCTATTTGTTATTTTTCTACAACTTTATTATGTTATGTCATTTTTGGCTTTTTTCTTACGAGCTGTAAACCCTATTAATAGCTGCTAGGGTTGGGAAAACGACAAATAGAACTAACATACGACATTGATTAATACAATTTGAGAGAATTCCTCTCTTGGTTCTCCAAAGAACTTCTCTTGAACTTATTGGATCCCTTCTGTGGCGTTCAAACCAGACTTATCAATCGATCTTTCATCCCGATTGTGGCATCAACAGAATATACAAAGGTTCTTGCCTCATCTATAGGCAATGAGTCGCGGTTTTCACTTCGATTATTTCGCATCTTGGGTTATAATTCCAAATGTATTGGTATAGGGTTTCGTCACACGTGGGCATGGTTCGTATTAGTTTGGTATCAAAGCTTACATTTGTTAAACATTAGTTCGGTTTGAGAAAGGTAACATCAAAACCCTAACTCCAATTGTTCATATCAGTTTCATATTACCATTGCTTCATACTTAAGTCCATAGTGTTAATTGTTCCTTGAGTAGTGTAGTTCATTCTATCAATTTTTTTTCTAAAAAAAAAAAAGGAAGAACGAAAACAAAGACAAAAAAAAAGAAAGAAAAAGGAAAATTTAAGCTCGGAGAGTTTGTTCTTGAATTTTACAAAAGAATTTGGTGTGGTTTAGATTAGTTCCAAGAGAATTGAGAAGAAGGATTGGTGAGCTAATATCATCTCAGTTTGTGAGAATACACGAGTGATTGTGGGATATCCTTCTTTGAGTGAAACACGAGAGGGAGCGAATCATAAGGTTTAATTCTATATATATTTGTGTTAGTACTAACCTTTTATTGCAGGAACTATGTCACGGCAAAATTCTCCTGAAGGTGAGAGGGAAAGGTTTGATGCTAGGTTAGTGATTGAGGCATTGAGGAGTGAGATGAAGAGAATGTTTCAGGAGGGAATGGAGCAAATTCATGAGATAGTAGAGTAGAAACTGGAGGAATCTAAGAACATCTTTCAAGGGTGTAAGAGGGAGAGTTTTTCTAAAAGAGGACAAAGGGGTGGATATGAAAATTCTAATGATGAGTTTGATGAATCTTCTATCGGAGTTATAGAGGTTATGGTGGTAGGACTAGAGGAACTAGGAATTAGGAAGATAGAAGAGATAGGAATAGAGAGGATAATCAATTGAGTAGTATAAAATGAAGATTCCTCCTTTCTAAGGGAAGAATGATCCCAAGGCATACTTAGAATGGGAGAAGAAGGTAGAGATGGTGTTTAATTGTCACAATTATAGTGGGAGAAAGAAAGTGAAGCTTGCTGCCATTGATTTTTCAGATTATGCCATAGTGTGGTGGGATCAACTAATGTTGAATAGGAGAAGGAATGGTGAACCAACCATTGAGTCTTGGGAAGAGATGAAGAGGGTGATGAAGAAGCAATTTGTTCCTGCTTACTACTATCGCGAATTGCACAACAAATTGCAAACTCTTAAGTAGGGAAGCCGAAGTGTGGATGAGTATTTCAAGGAGATGGAGGTTACTTTGATTAGAGCGAATGTTGAGGAGGATAGAGAGGCTACCATGGCTAGGTTTCTTGTGGGGTTAAATAGAGATATTCAAAATGTAGTAGAATTGCAGCATTATGTGGAATTGGAAGATATGGTTCACATGGCTATAAAGGTCGAGAACCAACACAGGAGGAAAGGTAGTAGTAGTGCACGGTTTCAACAGGGTGCTGGTTCATCTGCTTGGAAGATTGACCATTAGAGGAAGGAAGAAAAGTCTTTACCTACCAAGCTAAAAGGAGAGCAGAAACAAGGGGGTTCTACTCCTAGTACTCAAGGTAAACCTGATTCTTCTACTCCTAGAAATCGTGACATTAAATGTTTTAAATGCCAAGGGAGAGATCATATTGCTAGTTAATGTCCGAATAGACGTGTTATGATTTTGTGCAATGATGGTGAGTATAAGACTGAGGGGGATAGTGAAGATGATGATATGCCTCCATTAGAGGATGCTAGTGATGATGAGGAGCCTGCAGTAGGGAAGTTAGTGGCAGTAGTGAAGCGAGCTTTGAATGTGCAGGTGAAGGAAGAAGAGGAGGTTCAACAAGAGAATATCTTTCATACTAGATGTTATCTAGGTGACCATATTTGCAATTTGATCATTGATGGGGGGAGTTGCACTAATGTAGTGAGTACTTTCATTGTTGAGAGGTTGGGGCTCAAGACCACTAGATACCCTAGCCCATATAAACTGCAGTGGCTGAATGATAGTAGTGAGACTAAGGTGAGTAAGCAAGCCTTAATTGTTTTTTGCATCGGTAGGTATGAGGATGAGGTGTTATGCGATGTAGTGCCAATGCAGGCTTGTCATGTGTTGTTGGGGAGGCCATGGCAGTTTGATAGGAAGGTTATTCATGATGGCTTTTCTAACAAGTATACACTTGTTCACCATGGCAAAAGCTATAATCTTAAACCCTTAACACCTAAACAGGTGTATGAGGATCAGTTACAGCTACAACAATCTTTTGCAAAATAAAAGGTGAGTGAAAAACAAAGGGAAATTGAGAGAGCAAAAGACATGGAAAAAGAAAAGGAACACAAAAGTCAATATCAAAACAAAAAAGAGAGGAAAGCTAGAAAGAGTGTGAGAAGCCAAGTTGAGGGGGGATCAACTTTGGTAGTGAGTGAAAAGGAGAGTGCAACCTTGCAAAAGGAGAGTTGTGTAGCAAGAGCGAGTGTAGTGAGGAGGGCATTAGTAATGAAGCAACCTATGTTGTTACTAGTTTTTAAAGAAACTTTTTTGAATACTAACGAACTTCTTAACTCTTTACCTAGTGTGGTTGTGTCTATTGTGCATGTCTTTGAAGATGTCTTCCCTGAGGAGATTCCAAAGGGGTTACCACCTATTCGTGGTATTGAGCACCAAATTGACCTTGTACCCAAAGCATCTATTCCAAACAAGCCAGCTTATAGGAGTAATCTAGAGGAGACAAAGGAATTTCAAAGGCAGGTTAATGACTTGATGGAGAAGGGGTACATGAGAGAAAGCATGAGCCCATGTGCAGTGCCTATGATTTTGGTGCCTAAGAAGGATGGGTCATGGAGAATGTGTGTTGATTGCCGAGCTATCAACAACATTACGGTAAAGTATCGTCATCCCATTCCTCATTTAGATGACATGTTAGGTGAGTTATATGGGTTTAGTGTCTTTTCCAAAATTGATTTGAAAAGCATATATCACGAAATTAGAATGAAAGAAGGTGATGAATGGAAAACCGCATTTAAGACAAAATATGGCTTATATGAGTGGTTAGTAATGCCTTTCGGTTTAACTAACGCACCTAGTACTTTCATGAGACTAATGGTCCATGTTTTGAAGACTTTTATTGGCAAATTTGTGGTCGTCTATTTTGTTGATATCCTCATTTACAACAAGGATTTGGAAGACCATATATCTCACTTGAGGGCTGTTTTGGAAGTACTTCGAAAGGAGCAATTATATGCTAAACTCAAAAAGTGCACTTTTTGCACAGACAAACTTGTGTTGCTTGGTTTTATTGTTAGTGCATAGGGAATACAGGTTGATGAAGAGAAGATTCGTGAAATCCAAAAATGACCTAATTTAACTAATGTAAGTAATGTTTGGAGTTTTCATAAACTAGCGAGCTTTTATAGGAGGTTTGTGAAGGATTTCAGTACCATTGCAACACCACTTACTAAACTAATCAAGAAGAATGTGGGGTTCAGTTAGGGAGTGCAACAAGAGAAGCCCTTTCAGATGCTTAAAAATAAGTTGACTCATGCACTACTACTTGCTTTACCTGATTTCTCTAAAACGTTTGAGATTGAGTGTGATGCTTTAGGAATAGGTATTGGAGCAGTTCTCATGCAAGAGAGGAGACTAATTGCATTCTTTAGTGAGAAGCTAAGTGGGGCAACCTTGAACTACCATACTTATGACAAGGAGTTATATGCATTGGTTCGAGCTTTGGAGACTTGGCAACACTATCTTTGGCCAAAAGAGTTTGTGATCCACACTAATCATGAATCCTTGAAGTACTTAAAGGGACAACATAAGCTGAACAAAAGGCATGCTCGTTGGGTGGAGTTTATTGAAACATTTCCCTATGTCATCTAATACAAGCAAGGTAAAGAAAATGTTGTTGCAGATGCACTTTCTAGAAGGTATGCTCTTATCTCTACTCTTAGTATTAGACTGCTTGGTTTTGAGCATATTAAAGAATTGTATGCTGCTGACCGAGAATTTTGTGAGGAGTATGTTCGTTGTGAGAAGGGTGGTCATGCTAAGTTTTATAAGCATGAGGGATTCTTGTTTAGGGAGAATAAACTTTGCATTCCCAATTTTTCTTTAAGAGAGTTATTAGTGAGGGAGTCTCATGGAGGAGGATTAATGGGGCATTTTGGAGTAGCTAAAACTTTAGTGGTTTTGTAGGAATGCTTCTATTGGCCTCACACGAAAAGAGATGTTGAGAGGATTTATGAGCGATGTGTCACTTGTAAGCAAGCAAAATATAGGGTCCAACCTCAAGGACTTTATACCCTACTTCCAATTCCTCATGAGCCTTGGGTAGACATTTCTATGGATTTTGTGTTTAGGATTACCTAAGTCTAGGCATGGTTGAGACTTTATTTTTGTAGTCATGGATAGGTTTTCTAAGATGGCACATTTCATTCGTTGCCACAAAACAAATGATGCTTGCCATATTGCTAATTTTTTCTTTAGGGAAGTTGTGAGATTGCATGGTATGCTTAGAACAATCGTATCGGATCGAGATGCTAAGTTCTTGAGATACTTCTGGAAGACCCCGTAGGCTAAGTTAGGAACTAAGTTATTTTTTTCTACTACTTATCATCCACTGACTGATGGTCAAACTGAGGTAGTAAATTGAACTTTATCTACTTTGTTGAGGGTTGTCATTGAAAAGAACATTAAAAGTTGGGAGGATTGTTTGCCGCATGTTGAATTTGCTTATAATCACACAATGCATTCTGCTACTAAGTTTACTCCTTTTGAAATTGTGTATGGTTTTAATCCACTAACTCCTTTGGATTTATCACCTCTTCCTATTTCTAAGTATGTTAATCTAGATGGTAAGAAGAAAATATAATTTGTTAAACAGATCCATAAGAAGGGAAGGCTTAACATTGAGTGGAGGACAGAACAACATGTGAAACAAGCCAATAAAGGTCGTCGACAAGCTGTCTTTGAACCTGGAGATTGGGTTTGGGTTCACATGCATAAAGAGCGGTTTCTTGTGCAACATCGATCTAAATTACTTCCTAGAGGCGATGGACCATTTCAGATTCTTGAGCATATCAATGATAATGCCTACAAGTTAGATTTGCCAAGTGAGTATCAAGTAAGTGCTACTTTTAACGTTACTGATCTGAGTCCTTTTGATGTAGGCGATGATTTGAGGATAAATCCTTTTCAAGAGGAGGGGAATGATGAAAGCCATGATGGGAGTCAAGCAAGAAGATGGAATGTAGATCCTCTTAAAGTTCCACCTGAACCGATCACAAGAACTCGAGCGAAACGATTCAAGGAAGCACTTAATAGGTTGATAAAGATTATCCAAGAAGCCGGAAAAGAGTGGAGCAACCATGAGAATGACCTTACATTTGTACATATCATTCAAGTAGATCAAAGCTGCTAGCCTTGATAACGTTGGCTTAAACGCTACCGGCTTTGAAACGGCATTGTAATTAGAGCACGACAAAGGGACTACGCCGTCCACTACGCCACTAGCTGATGGGTATCGAATCCAACAAAAATAAAACCTACTCCTAGATAATTATATGATTTGCGTATAGTAGTGAGTAGGGTCGTATCCATAGGGATTGGTTAAATATATTTCTATTAAAAGAGAATAGAGAGGAAAAGAAGAATGGGGGGGTTTTGTTTGGTGAATCAAAATAATACTGAAATCAGATAATAAAATTTGAATAATGATAAAAGCCTAGCCAAAGGAATCAATATAGTTTAATTCTAGGAATTGATCATTGATGCAAATATTTTCTATCCTTTATCCAAGATAAACTGGTTATGGTTATTAACAAGCTCTAATAACCTATCCCTCCTTACTTTCTTGATAATCAAAACATGCTCTTTGATTATTTGTCTTATTGATTGGACAACCCTAAACAAGCTCTTAGGATTTAATCTATCAATAGCATTAAAAACAAGAGAGACTACCAATTCATGCCAATAGATTATAAGATAACCTATTTAAACAAGATCATATATCTCCATAACATGAATTTAATATCTATTTTATAATCAAACATGTTATTGTGTCAGCGAAACTAGAACTATTAAACAATTACGAATTTGACGTACTAGTTGACAATATATTAACTTGCTAATTGAGTAGAAGAGCTCTAATTCATACCAATCAACAAAGATAACATTAACAAAACGTTCAGAAGATATACAAATATCCGAAATGAAAGAATAGAATAAAGGTAAATCAATTAGATCTCACAATTCATGAAGAATTAAACTTCAATGATCCTTTGGCTAGAAAATCTGCTTAGCTACACATGTTCATCCTCAAAACGAAAATTAAAAGTGAAAACATGAAAAGTCTTTGTTGCCGGTTTCCCTTACTCTGCCTCTTCTTCTTCCTTTTCCTCTCCAAGATCCCCTTTCTCCTCTAAGGTTAGTTCTATTTATATTGTTAAGGGAATGGCAGAGGATCTTTAGCTAGTAAGATATGAATATATCTTTCCTTTTTCAAGTAAATCTCGAGAAGTGAATAATCGTCCACTTGGCATGCCCACCAACACGGCCAGATTTCAAGCCGTGCCTTCCTCTGTGGATAATCTACAATTCCTCATCCTTGTTCAGTGTATGGCACGGCTTCTTCCATGGCTAGATCACAAGTCGTGCCTCCCTCTGTTGATTCTTTACAATTCCTCATCCTTGTTCAGTGTATGGCATGGCTTCCACCACGGCCAAATCACAAATCGTGCCTCCCTTTGTTGATTCTTCAAGGTAGATACATGGTCGTGTACTTCAACCGTGTATATTTCTATTGATTCTAAACCAACTACACGACCGTGTACAACTACACGCCCATATACTTTCCTTCGACAGTGTAAATCCTTGTCTTTGATCCAAATTGTAGATGACTTCTCTAAATTACTTGAATTAGCACTCTTGACTCCATTAAACCTGATTTATCACAATAATAAAATTTAGTACCATTTCCTTATGATTTCTATAAAATCCATAATAAATTAACACAATTCATACTATAAAGATTGAGTATAAAATGGCTATATCAAATTCCCCCACACTTAAACTCTTGCTTGTCCTCAAGCAATTGAATCAAATCAATTAAGAAATCTATCATAGATTATACGAAATTTCTTTTCATCATTTCAAGCATCTGTTCATTTATAATTCTTAACTTGTAGTTTTAATGTCTACTGCTTTAACCAAACTAGATTCCTGTGATCAAATTACCATGGAAAAAAATTAATAGCTAATCTAAACAAAACAAACTTTAATCCTCATGTTTAGCAAAAGAATTTTTTATTCTAAAAGTAAATACTTAATCCAATAAGGAAAAACACCCAATTAAACTTCATTGGATGTTAGCAAGTATATAATCCTTGCAACGTAAAGAAAAAACATATGGTATCAACTCTTCCCCTAGATTTTCTCCCTTTTTATTATAAGTCTTGTTTCATTCACTAAATTTTTACATTCATGTTCTTATGATTTAATCAAGCATCTATTTTGACGGGTTTTTGCCCGCTTCTTTTTCATGAACTTTCGCCTTTTTCGCCCTTATCATTATAGTGAGTTCATTGAGTCGGCAACATCCCAAGCTCGTCACTCAAGTGACCGAGTTTTGAGATACCCCTACGGACTCTTCCTCACTCTAACATTCAAGTTTGAATACTCTTAACTCAATTACTTGAATCATTGGAGTAATGGCTATGCTTGATTCTTTTTCCACTTTTTTTTTTTTCACTAAGTGTTATAATTGTTTCATAAACAAATTCAAAGAGTATACAGTAGCTAATATAACCTAGAAGTAAACTTTTTTATTTTTCACTTAGGGACTCGACTTACTCTTAGACTTCCAATTCTAAAGCTAAATACGAGGTAAATTTGTTTCTTAAAGATTTCACTACTTAATTTTAACCAAGTATTCTAATCACAGCAGTAGGTGAGTAAAGCACTTGAACAAGTCAATTTTACATTTTGTAGATGCTTATTACAACATTTAGTACAATCTCCAGATTTCATGATAATTTTTGAAAAATTTGGCTTAAAAATGCTTAAGGACAAACATTCAAAGTATGAGTCAATTCTCAATTCTCTATATTTTATTACCCTCTCCCCCACACTTAGTTTCAACAATGTCTGCACTATTCCTAATTCAGCACAATTAAAGAGGATTTAACAACATTAGGAACATTAGAGAATAAGAGAAAAGGAATACTGGTGCTTCCTTGGTATAAAGTGTAGAGTGATTGGAGTTCTCCCCTTAAGCACTAGAGAATGTCATTTGATGATATATACCCTTGCTGCAGCTAATCAAAAGAAAACTAAAATAAAATAAATTGATATGGGTTGCCTCCCATGAAGCGCCTTTCTTTAACGTCTTTGGCTAGACGTTCCTGTAATTAATCACAATACTTAGGGTAAGTTAAACTGGTTTCTTCAGTATTACATACTTGAAATCCTTCATAAAAAGGTTTCAAGCGATGACCAGTTTTAAGACTTGCGATCTCAACTGCACCATGTGAAAATATGTTAGTGATAACAAAAGGACCAACCCACCGTGATCGTAGTTTTCCAAAAAACAACTTCAATCGAGAATGATAAAGTAATACTTTTTGACCTATAGCAAAATTCTTTCGGGAAATCATTTGATCATGAAAATCCTTTGTTTTTTCCTTGTAGATTTTAGTACTCTCATAAGCTTCTCTTCGAATTTCCTCAAGTTCTTGTAATTGAAGTTTTCTGTGCTCACCAACCTCATCCATTTGTATGTTACATTGTTTTACAGCCTAGTACACCCTATGTTTCAACTCTATAGGGAGATGGCACAGTTTGCCAAATATCAAATGGTAAGGAGACATACCTATAGGGGTCTTGTAAGCTGTCCAGTAGGCCCATAATGCATCTTCAAGTCTTGTGCTCCAATCCTTCCTGCTTGGATTGACGGGTTTTTCCAGAATAGACTTGATTTCTCGATTTGAAACTTCTGCCAATCCATTGGTTTGAGGGTGGTATGCGATGGAAGTGCGATGAGTGACCTTGTACTTTTTAAGTAGAGTTTCCACTACTCTATTACAAAAGTGTGTGCCACGATCATTGATAAGAGCGTTTGGTGTCTTGAACCTAGCAAAAATATGAGATTTAACAAAATCCACAACAACTTTGGCATCATTAGTTCGGGTCGCTTTGGCTTCCACCTATTTTGAGACATAATCCACAGCAAGAAGGATGTAAACATCACCGAAAGAAAGAGGAAAAGGACCCATAAAGTCAATACCCCATATATCAAATATTTCACAAGAAAGAATAGGGGTCAATGGCATTTGATCTCTATGCCCTAAGTTGCCTAGTTTTTGACATTGTTCACAAGATTTACAAAACATAAAAGAATCACGAAACAATGTAGGCTAAAACAAATGACACCCTAATACTTTTTAAGCTATCCTCTTAGGGCTAAAATGTCCACCACATGCATATGAGTGACATAATTGCAAGACAGAAGGAATATCGTCTTGAGAAATACACCTTCTAATGATTTGATCAGCACAATGTTTCCACAAATACGGATCATACCATACATAATACTTAGCATCACTTTTAATTTTATCTTTTTGAGCCCTAGATAAATCACTTGGTAGTGTCTTAGTAACCAAATAGTTGACAATATCAGCATACCACAGAGTTGTCTTTTGAATAGAAAAGAGATGCTCTTCTGGAAAATCATCTTGTATTGGTATTGACCCGTCACTGATAAGTATTCTACTGAGGTGGTCAGCAACTAAGTTTTCAGAGCCTTTCCTATCGCATATTTCCAGATCAAACTTTTGTAGTAAGAGTATCCATCAAATAAGTCTTGGTTTCGCCTCCTTCTTCGCGAGTAGGTATTTGAGAGCTGCATGATTAGAGTAAACGATTACCTTAATACCAAGTAAATATGATCTGAATTTTTCTAATGCAAAAACAACAGCCAAGAGTTCTTTTTCTATTGTGGAATAGTTGCATTGAGCACTATCTAATGTTCTAGAAGCGTAATAAATGACATAAACTCTTTGTCCAAGAACAGCTCCAATGCATAATTGCTTGCATCGCACATAATTTCAAAGGGGATGTTCCAGTCAGGTGGTTAGATGATTGGAGCAGAAGTTAACTTATCCCTCAATGTGTCAGAAGCGTGCTTGCAGGCGTCATCGAACTCATATGTCACTTCTTTTTGTAGCAATCTGCATAGGGGTTAAGTAATCTAGGAAAAATCATTGATGAAGCGTCGATAGAATCCTACACTCCCAAGAAAAGAGCGAATTTCCCGTACATTTACAGGGTAAGGTAGAGATTTAATCAATTCTACTTTAACTTTATCGACCTCAAGCCCCTTAGAAGATACAATATGACCTAAAATGAGACTCTGTTCAACCAAAAAGTGACATTTTTCATAATTCAACACAAGATTCTTATCTATACATCTTTGAAGCACTTTTGTAAGGTTAGTCAAACATGAATCAAAAGAGTTATCATAGATAGTGAAGTCATCCATGAAAACCTCTATGATATTCTCCACATAATCTGAAAATATACTAACCATACACCTTTGGAATGTAGCTGGGGCATTGTAGGGCGCAAAAGGCATCCTTCGATATGCAAAAGTACTGAATGGACACGTGAAAGTAGTCTTCTCTTAATCTTCTGGCACCACTGGAATTTGATGAAAACCTGAATAACCATCAAGACAACAATAGTGAGAATGGCCAGCCAAACGTTCAAGCATCTGATCAAGAAAAGGAAGAGGGAAGTGATCTTTTCTAGTTGATGCATTTAACTTCCTGTAATCAACACAAACCCTCCATCCATTCTGAACCTGAGTAGGAATTAACTCACCATCAGAGTTTTCAATCACAGTTAAGCCCATTTTCTTTGGAACAACTTGAATTGGACTTACCCATTTGCTATCGGAAATTGGATAAATCATACCTGCATCAAGCAGTTTCAAGATTTCTTTCTTAACTACATCCATCATAGGTGGGTTCAAACGACGCTGAACTTCCCTTGAAGGTTTGCAATTATCTTCCATTAATATCTTGTGCATGTAGGTGGAGGGGCTTAGTCCTTTGATATCAGCTATAAACCATCCAATGGCTTCTTTGTACTCTCTCAACACCCAAATCAACTTTTCTTCTTCTAAAGTACTTAGTTTGTTGGAGACTATCACAACAAGAGTCTCGTTTTCTCCTAAGAAAATGTACTTTAGATGTTCGGGTAAGGGTTTTAATTCCAGCTTTGGTGCCTGCACAATAGAGGGAAGAAGTGTTGTGTTAGAAGGGGGTAAATTAATGTAAGACACATCATACCTGATAGGTTTTAACGATTCTAACTCCCAAATCATGTCCTGCAAATCAGAGGATATTACAAGCTTCTCCTTAAGAATCTTTAATGCATTAATAGTAAGACTCCTATTAAGTACAATTTTCAACTCATCATCGTCTATCAAGTCAAATGTAGCCTGTGTTAATGGGTCAATAATAACCACAACAAAAACAGGGGAGATATCACTAGGACATTTCATGGCATCATAAATGTTAAATTTAATCACTTCACCATCAACTTCCATAGTGAGGTTATCGTCATGTACATCAATTTTCGTTCGGGATGTCTTAAGAAATGGTCTCCCTAATAATATCATTGAGGAATTACGAGAATCATCATTCTCCATGTCAAGCACATAAAAATCTGCAGGGAAAACCAACCCATTAACTTATACTAAAACATCTTCTAGAACTCCCTCAGGATAAACATTAGACCTATCAGCAAGTTGAACAATAACACCTGTTTCCTTCAAGGGACCAACATTTAAACATTTATAAACAGAAAAAGGCATAACATTGATTGAAGCTCCTAAATCACACATAGCTTTAGCGATTCCAAGATTACCTATTTTACAAGGAATAGTAAACATACCTGGATCCATACATTTAGGAGGAAGCTTCTTTTGAAGAATAGCTGAAACATTCTCACCCACATTAATCTTTTCATTACCTTTCAGCTTTCTTTTGTTAGTGCACAATTCTTTGGGAAATTTAGCATAGCGAGGTACTTGCTTAATTGCATCCAGCAAAGGAATATTTACCTCAACTTTGCGAAAAGTTTCAAGAATCTCTTTTTCTTCAGCTTCATTCTTGGATTTCGCTAATTTAGAAGGGAAAGGAGGTGCTGTTATCATGACCTTTGGTCGTTCAATGAGGGATCCTCTGGTCTGGTTGTTCTGCTGGCTCAGAGTTCCAGTCTCTTCCTCAAGATTAGTTCGGTGTCCTTTCTCATTTGATCCCTGCAATTTCGTTCCACTTCTCAAGGTAATTGCATTAGCGCTTTGCTTTGGATTTGTGATAGTCTGAGAGGGTAATTACCTTGAGTTTCTAACCTATTTATAGAAGAAGCAACTTGGCTTACCTGATTTTCCATGTTGTCAATGCTCTGCTTTGTCTCATCCTAAAATTTTTTTGTATTAACAGCAAGTGATTTAACAATTTCCTCAAGAGACATACTTGAAGTGGAAGGAGCTTGTGGTACTTGGTTTGATGGCTTAGGTTGGAATTGTTGGAAATTTTGTGGCTTATTGCCATATCTGAAGTTAGGATGATCCCTCCATCCAAGATTATAAGTATTTGAGTAGGGATCATATTTCCTTTGTGGCTGTCTTGGGAATCCTCCTACAGCATTGGCATGCTTATGATTGTCATCTTGCAATGAGGGACACATATCGGTAGGATGATTAGGAGCAGCACAAATTCCACAAGCCTTCACCTGCTGTGTATTTCCAAGAGCTATCTACTGCACAAGGGAGGTTAGGTTAGAAATTTGATGTTCAAGGTTAGAAACACTTACCCCATTTACTTTCCTTGAAGATGTATCATGCCTATACCAAAATTGTTGCGAATTAGCAGCCATAACGGAGATCAATTCTAATGTGCCTAAAAGGGGGTCAAGCACAACCAAAAGACAAGGGATGAAATTCCAATGAACCACCACACCACACAAGAAGGAACAAGCCTCAATTTCCAAAGAAATCCGAAATATTGATGAATCAAAATGATATAAGGATCAACCAATGGCTAGTTATAAAATGGAATGAGATTCAATTCAAATTCGAAAACTCCCAAATCTGAATTTAAAACCCTAATTTCACAAGAACACGAACAACATAAAATTAACTAATTCCTCACCAGATATGACGCACTAGTTTGGAGTTAGGATCAACTTGTAATTTATTGATATGACTTACAACAAATCCAAGTCCACTCGCCACAATTTCACTAATGAAATTGATAAGAGCAAATGCTTGTAAGAGGAGACTCTCACGGCACAAAAGGGGTGTTTTTCTCAATGTTCAAAAAGCTCCTTAAAAAAACCTAATTAGAAAGTATTTATACTTGCACCCTTTAGGGTTAAAATGACTAGAAAATCACAACTATGCCACATAGAGTAGCCGGTCCTAAGGCAAAATTACAACCAAATAAAATGTCCCATAAAGCTTACAAAATAAATAGTTCAAAAATAAATTATAAATACAGAAAATAATCTTCAACAAGCTAGCTTCATAATGAATTCGTCGGTTCAACTCATCTTCAATTTTTAAGTCGGTCCATAGATAACCCACAAGCTGAGTCTTAGTGAGTTTGTCCATCGCCTTGTGAAGCCAAATAAGCATACCTGTTAGAATATAAATTCAAAATAGATAAAGTGGTAGATAAAATTAATTCGAGTCGATCTCTCGAAATGGCCTCATCGCCATGATTCGAAATCCTTCAATTGTTTTTCCTAATGATAGGTTTTGTCGGATTTTGATTCCCATCAAATTCCCTAGCTTGACCAGGGGTTTTATTCACTATGGCGCCTCCATTAGCAGCATCCATCATCTTCCTCTCCATCAGAAGCAGGCCTTCATAGAAGTATTGAATGAGAAGTTGTTCAGATATCCCATGTTGTGGACAGCTTGCACAAAGTTGCTTGAACCTCTCCCAATACTCATGAAGAGTCTCGGTGTCCCTCTATTTGATACCACAAATTTCTCTTCTTATACCAGTGGCTCTAGATGCAGGGAAAAATTTGTCCAGGAAGAGCCTCACCATATCTGTCCAAGTATTTATAGAACCTGGAGGCAAATAAAACAACTAATCTTTATCTCTAGTACTTAAAGAAAATGGAAAAGCACGTAACTTGATTTGATCGTCGGTTATTCCTTATGGCCTCATACTAGAACACACTATATGAATCTCTTTCAAATGTTTGTGAGGATCTTCATTCTCAAGACCATGAAAGGTGGGTAGCAGATGTATCAAACCTAGATTTCAAGTCAAATTCAACAGCCAATTCAGGATAGTGAATACAAAGTGGTTGTTGATTCACATCCGGTGCAGTTAATTCTCTTAATGTTCTTTCAGGATTTGCCATATCGTCTTCTTTTTCAGAATCACTGGATGAATTAGACAAATCCGATGCCAAGTTCAGTCTAGGGGATGAAGATGAATCGTTTTCTTTTTAACGCAGCTTAGCTTCTCTTTCCTGTCTCTTAAAAGTCTTCTCAATCTTTGGATTATAAGTGAGTTCACCTGTATGAGAAGAACGAGTCATACTAGAATAGAAATAAACTTGACACCAATCCCCGGCAACGACGCCAAAATTTGATGGGTGTCGAATCCAACAAAAATAAAACCTACTCCTAGACAATTATATGATTTGCGTATAGTAGTGAGTAGGGTCGTATCCAGCAGGGATTCATTAAATATATTTCTATGAAAAGAGAATAGAGAGGAAAAGAAGAATGGGGGGGTTTTGTTTGGTGAATCAAAATAATTCTGAAATCAGATAATAAAATTTGAATAATGATAAAAGCCTAGCCAAAGGAATCAATATAGTTTAATTCTAGGAATTGATCATCAATGCAAATATTTTCTATCCTTTATCCAAGATAAACTGGTTATGGTTATTAACAAGCTCTAATAACCTATCCCTCCTTACTTTCTTGATAATCAAAACATGCTCTTTGATTATTTCTCTTATTGATTAGACAACCCTAAATAAGCTCTTAGGATTTAATCTACCAATAGCATTAAAAACAAGAGAGACTACCAATTCATGACAATAGATTATAAGATAACCTATTTAGACAAGATCATATATCTCCATAACATGAATTTGACTATCTATTTTATAATCAAACATGTTATTGTGTCACCGAAACTAGAACTATCAAACAATTACGGATTTGACGTACTAGTTGACAATATATTAACTTGCTAATTGAGTAGAAGAGCTCTAATTCATACCAATCAACAAAGATAACATTAACAAAACGTTCAGAAGATATACAAATATCCGAAAACAAAGAATAGAATAAAGGTAAATCAATTAGATCTCACAATTTGTGAAGAATTAAACTTCAATGATCCTTTGGCTAGAAAATCTGCTTAGCTACACATGTTCATCCTCAAAACGAAATTAAAAGTGAAAACATGAAAAGTCTTTGTTGCCGGTTTCCCTTGCTCTGCCTCTCCTTCTTCCTTCTCGTCTCCAAGATCCCCTTTCTCCTCTAGGGTTGGTTCTATTTATATTGTTAAGGGAATGGCATAGGATCTTTAGCTAGCAAGATACGAATATATCTTTTCTTTTTCAAGTAAATCTCGAGAAGTGAATAATCGTCCGCCTAGCATACCCACAAACATGGCCAGATTTCAAGCCGTGCCTTCCTCTGTGGATAATCTACAATTCCTCATCCTTGTTCAGTGTATGGCACGGCTTCCACTACGGCTAGATCACAAGCCATGCCTCCCTCTGTTGATTCTTTATAATTCCTCATCCTTGTTCAGTGTATAGCACGGCTTCCACCACAACCAAATCACAAATCGTGCCTCCCTCTATTTATTCTTCAAGACAAATACACGGCCGTGTACTTCAACCGTATATATTTCTATTGATTCTAAACCAGGTACACGACCGTGTACTTCAACTACACGCCTATGTACTTTCCTTCGGCTTTGTAAATCCTTGTCTTTGATCCATATTGTAGATGACTTCTCTAATTTACTTGAATTAGCACTCTTGACTCCATTAAACCTTATTTATCACAATAATAAAATTAAGTACCATTTCCTTATCATTTCTATAAAATCAATAATAAATTAACACAATTCATAATATAAAGATTGAGTATAAAATGGCTCTATCACTGGCGTACATTGTCTGTTTGTTATTTTTCCGCAACTTTATTATGTTATGTCGTTTTAGGCTTTTTCCTTACGAGCTGTAAACCTTATTAATAGCTGCTAGGGTTGGCAAAACGGTAGATATAATTGACATACAACATTGATTAATACAATTTGAGAGAATTCCTCTCTTGGTTCTCCAAAGAACTTCTCTTGAACTTATCAGATCCCTTTCGTAGCGTTAAAACTAGACTTATCAATTGATCTTTCATCCCGATTGTGGCGTCAACAGAATATACCAAGGTTTTTGCCTCATCTATAGGCAATAGGTTACAGTTTCCACTTTGATTATTTGGCATCTTAGGTTGCAATTCCAAACGTATTGGTATAGGGTTTCGTCACACATGGGCGTGGTTCATATCACTAGGGCTAATATCAAACAAATAGTGCTAAGGTCATTAGGTGGAAAGATTCGTCAAACCCAATGCTTCATATGCATAGGCTTTAGACACATGGCTGCTTAGTAACCTAACAAAAGGGTGATGACTACTATAGAGGTGGAAAATGAGGATGACAAGGAAGACGTACTTTAGCCTACAGATTTATCAACAGTGTTAAAGGAATATTACAAGCATCCAGACGTTGAGGTACATGAGGACAAAGGCAATGATCAATATCTGGCTATTAATGGACTATATAAGGTAATGACTACATCTTCAAATATTGAGGACGTATAGAGGGAAAACCTATTCTAAATTACCTATAGGGTCCAAGGTATTCTTTGTACTCTTCTTGTTGATGGTGGTAGTTGCACTAATGTTATGGTTGCTAAATTAATGAATAAACTGCAACTAGTCACTACACCTCATCATAGGCCTTATGAATTACATTGGTTGAGTGAATGAGATAGTTTACATGTCACTCAGAGGGCTAAGGTTCCAATTAACATAGGGTTAAAGTATTAAGATGTAGTTGATTGTGATGTTCTCCCTATGTACGCATCATATATATTATTGGGTAAACCTTAGTTATCTGACAGGAGGGTACTACATGATGGATTTGGAAACATCAATATGTTTTAGAAGGATGGTAAACAGGTTGTTTTAAGTCCTATGTCACCAATTGAGGTGCATGAAGCACAAAAGCAGATCAATAAAACACCAACAAGAAGTCCTTAATAGTAAAGAGGTAGGGATTAGGGGATAACCTAAATGGAGTGAATCAGATATAGGTAACTCAGAAGTCTTCAAGGCAATGACGACTTTAGGACAACAGACAATTGCAAACTAAAATTTTTCAGTATAAGGATTCTCAAGAATGCGCAACAATAATTGAGGAACCATTAGATTTGAGGACAAATCTTTCATATGTCCATGGAGATGATGGGAATCAAATTACAACTCTTACAACATTATTCAATGCATGAATCAAAGCTCAAGAATCAGACATGGATGACGGTCAGTAGCTTTCATTCTAGACCGACCATTCAAGGGCAACGACATGGAGATAGGTTAGTCATATAGGCTAGCGGCTTTACCTCTAAGACCGGCCATCTAGGCTGGTGGCATTCAACAACAAGGTTGGCAGCCTTCTTCTCTCTAAGCCAACGACCTTCTTTTCCTAAGCCAGTGGTGTAGCTTTTCCAATGTCAATGGCCTATGTCTTTAAACTAGTTAATTTGTAGCTTTTCCAATGTTGTTTTTCCTTTTTCCTATAAATAGTTTTGTAATGTAAGAGTGAGGGACTTTTAAACATTTGAGAAAACACTTTGTGAAGTTTGATCTTCATTTTACTCTTATCAATCAATGGGATTATTAAGAGTGATCGTATTGGATTGTTGTGCGTCATATCAACAAATTCGTACTAGGACTACTCTCTTGCCAGTGCGTCATATCCAGTAAAGGTTTAGGGTTTATTTTTTGTTAATGTTCATTATTTAAATTTTGGAATCGATTACTATCTATTATCACCTTGGAACTAGAATCATTTGATTAGTTCATAGTTTTTGGCACATCAATTAGAATGGACAATATATATATATTTTTCTCGAGTCTTACAGTTTATGTCTAATTAATTTGAAGAAGGTTTAATTAGTTTACAGTGTGCGGGTCCAAAACAACAAAAACTGGTCCAAGTTAAACTATAAAAACTTGTCTAAGTCAAATCGTTCACAAATTTTGAATAAATGGGTAAGTCCAACATAGCGAGGTCTCTACTACTCATCCCAAATGAAGTGCCCATTGAGATCCTCATAATCAAAACTAGATCCAAAAGTATCATAGGCAAAGTTAACATATAGATCATCACTTGAAAAAGATAAGAAAAGGGGGTGAGTCATAAGATCTAATATGGGAATGCTTTAATCACTCACCTTACCACTTGCTAGTAGGTTTAGATATTAATGCAATAAACAAGATTTGTTTATATGTTTAATTTAGGTGTGGTAAGAAACATACTTCCAATGTCTTGGAAATTAAAGTAACTTAAGACTTCACAACATGATGGGGGATGAGGGGTCTAGTTCACTGTAGCAAGATCGAAGATTAACAGAAATGGCTAGATTCATGTTTAACTATAACCAAGTATCACGGAATTCATCTTGAGAATATACCACTAGTGACTACAATCCACCATTAACATATTATATGTGGGGCTCATAACTTCATGTAACACTAGCTAACATATCCCCCTATACTCCCTTGCCATACCTTATGGTTTCTTCCTCTTGACTAGTTGTCGCACTACTTATAGTGGCCTAAGAACCTAATCCATCATATCATCGTAGAATTTGCAATCATAGCCATAGAACCAGTTCAAGGGCATCTCTTGTTCACTCAAAATGACCATGGACAAGCAATTACATACGTGAATTAACCAAGTTTAATTATTAGTTAACTTCATCTATCTACAAGCACACACAACACATAATTTGGAAAATTGCATACTTGCAAATCTCATGATCATGATTTGAGCTAAGTGTTGATAAATAAAGCTAATTCAAGAACATATATGCAATAGAGATGTAAAGTCAATTGCTTGTCCTCAATAGAAATTAGCTTACTAGACTGTGTTTAATTATAACACTTAGTAAATTTTGATAATTGCAATATTGATGTATATTCAATTAAGCATACTTATTCAATATGTACTTAATTACCAACTAGATAAGTTTATTCAATTAGTGCTTAATTTCCAATTAAGCTAAATGGGCTTAACTTAGTACTCAACTAAGTATATTTGTTTAGGCTAGTGAATCCATTTAGTGTTACTAAACGGGTCCACTATCTTAGCCTTGTTTATCAATTCTATTAATTTCATTAATTAATTAGTGATCTAGCTTATTAATTGAATTGGTTCAAAGTTAGAGAACTCATTAGAATAATATTGAATCAATTGGGATTAGATGTGATTACATGGTTAGATGTTAGATATTCAATTCATCATCTAGCGATTTATCTCATAATTTCTTATATATACAATCTACATATGAATTGTGGAAAGAAATTGGTGAGTTATATGAAGTGATGAGCAGTCCTTTAGTTTTTCAAATACTACATGAAATCTATTACATTAGATAAAACAATCGACCGATTTGAGTCAACTATAATAAGCTCAAACATTATTAGGATGAATTAATGGAATTGCATGCATATTCAAATTGCACTTGTAAAGGGTTAGCTTATTGTACATGTGACTTAAAAGAAAGATATGTTGAGTTTGAATAAAAAACTATGCTAATACAATTTTTAATGGGCTAAATGACTCTTGTGAAGGGGTTAGAAATCAAATTTTAATCATGGATCCATTGCCTATAGTCAATTGAGCATTTTACTTAGTTGAACAAGTGGAGAAACAAAGGCAAGTTATTGTAGTGATTAACATTGAAGTTAAGAAGACTGCATTTTATTCAAATAAAGCAAATAGTAATCGAGCTTTATGGATAAAGGGAAAAACATAAAGAATATTTTTTTTTGTAAGCATTGTAAATCAAAGGGACACACTATTGAAAGTTGTTTTCAATTAGTGGGTTGTCTGGAATGGTTCAAGGGCAAGAAAATATAAAAAGGGAGATTAGTGAATATAGCTACTATCACATATTGTCAAAATGAACGGGGCATGCTATTTTAGAGTCACCTTTTAAAGAAGGCATTCAACCATTTTGATGGGAAATTTTCCGGCACTATAAATGCTCTCAGAACTCGATATGGATGATGATCCAAATCGCTCATATTTCACCCTATTTCTTTTATCTAATAAATATTTGAGTAATAATCTTACAAGTACAATAATATTTCTCCATGGGATGCCAAAAGACTTTATATTAGTTGATGGCTACGAAACATCATCAGATTTGCATTCAAAGGCCCGCTGCGATTGATTTTAGTTTGAATCATTGGCTCTTGAAGATTTATATTATTTTTGTACTTTGTAATTGTCATTAGACCATTCTATGTTTTAGTTTTCTTTTGGGACACTTTCATTTAGGACGAGCCACATTAAAAGTGGTATAATTGTAATTTTGTGGACTTTTTAACCTTAAAGGGAGCAAGTATAAATACTTGCTTAAGTAGGGTTTTGAAGAGGCCAATTTTCATATTAAAACACATCACTTTACGTAAGAGAGCTTAGGGTTATCCTAGTTCAATATCCTTTTATCAATTTCAATCCTAAGAGTTGAGATTGTGGTGAGTATAACAATTGAAATTATGAGTTATATCAATTTTTAATTGTTGCGTTTTCTTTTCTTCTCTAGTGTGTAATATCTAGGGTTAGATTAAAACATTTCTTGGTCAGATTTGGTTCCTTGTTATTCAAATTATTAGTGCTTAATTGAGTTACTTTCACACTTGATCTCTAGTCCTCCATTTTGCACATTTTTGAACCATGAAATCAATCCTTTTGGAAGGTGGAATTATGGTCATTGTTCTTGTTGAATTTATGTATTATTTCATGTGGTATTCAAGAGTATCAGTGATCGTCATTGAGGAATATGTCATTGTGATAATTCATTTCATGAAATACATCATTTGGATCAACTATTGCAATTAAGGTCACACAATAATTTGCTCTACCTTGAATCGAATTGATCTTGTGTTGATTGAAATCGCAATCACACAAATTAAAATCCTTTTTACTCCGACTCTTCCTTGCGATCAATTAGGCAAGTGCAGCTATCGATTACAGTAGTATAGAGTTTAAGCACGGATATCGTTCCCTCAGGGATCAATAAGTACTAATACTAACCTCAAACCGACTATCTAACCGCACAATTTCGAGTGAATTGATTTAACCAAACTACCTAATTTAAACTAATTTACCTAATAGAACTGAAATCAATGAATATCAAACAATGAGTTAAATTATCAAATTCAATGTTCCAACGCATACCCCACTCTTACTACTCATCTAATTACTATGCAACTTCAATCCTTCGAAAATTAATTAATGAATACTGATTATCTCTGATCCGCGGAGCATCTAACACTAAGTTAATGTTTCTTCCAAAATCACTAACTCCTAATTCTAACCGTATTAACAAAGATCCCTCTTTTATTAACAACAATCAGAATTGCATGATTATACCACAACCCTCAATTAGATTAAATCGTTATATCTAATCTAATACAGAAAAATTATGCTTTCTATCCATAGATTGCATATAAGCCTTTTCATCCGATGTATGATCTATTCAAACAAGAGATTTTCCAATCAACTTATCAGAAATCAATGTAATCTAATGCTAGCCAAACATCAAATCAACGATATATAATAAACAACATGGATGAAATCAGAGATGCTCAATCGTCATTTATTTTGCAATAAGCCCAATGTTACATAGTAATCAGACTTTCATAAGATTCGGGTATGAAATAATTAGCTACACATGTTTCTCAAGGAATAACAAAACGGAATTAATCAAATCCATGTAGTAAACCCTTCTAGAATTAAAGCTCGAAAATTCCTTTGATTGCTGTTGTTCTCCAAAATTCCGGGATGTGTTTTTTGCCTTTTTCTCTCTCTCCAAAGACGACTATTTATACCTAGGGTAGCTTCCTCTCTGGTGTGTAGGAGATATCCTTCAAATATGGACGAAAGATTTAAAATTGATTTGAAGATATCTTTCCTTCGATAGACACACGGTCATACTATACGGGCGTGTAGATAAACCGTCTACCTCTCTAAATCAATGAACTCTGGGCGTGTATATCCCACACGGCCATTTGTACTAGCCGTGTATTCCTCTATCTTCTTTGTTCTTCGTACACGGTTGATTACATGGGTGTGTAACTCAACCGTGTGTCCTCCTCAATGTGTTCTTATGCACGGTTGGGTTACACGAGTGTGTATTCCAACCGTGTTCTGGTCTGTCCTGAAAACTCTTCTTCCACGCTGATACACGGGCGTGTATCCTAACCATGTAGTCTCCTGATTCCTTCACACGGCCGTTTTACTTCCTTTAACTTCAAAGCATTCCCTTTTTACTTGCTTTTATCTCCAATTCGTCTTGAATTTAAATACTTTTCATCAAATCCTCCTTTTCCACACCTGAACATGAAATATAAATCAATTAAGCATCATAATCTTATATTTTCACGCCCAATTATCTCAAAAATTGACTTAATCATGTCCAATTATAAGAGTTAAAATAGATTTATCATCTTGCCATTTTAGTGATTGTTAATTAGTTCATTTGCATGTGCTTAATCCCCTTTTAGGCACATCATCTTTTTGGTATCAGAGCTTAAGGTTATGAGAAGGGTTGTTTGATTTTGAATTTTGGAAATTTAGGGTTCATGTTCTTACATCTTCAATTCCAAAATTGAGAGTAAATTGAAATTGTTGTTGTAATTGCTTAACGTGGCATGATTTGTCTTGAGTAGAAGTTGAACTTATTACTTGTTGGAGTGAGTTTTAAGTACCTGTTGAAGCTTCTATGTTGTGGACTTCACCGTGAAGGAAGAGGAGAGTTAGTGTATTTTGAATATAAACTCAGAAGTGCAATTATGTAGGAAGAAGAATTGTGATCCTTATATGTTTTCTTTTAGAAAAATGGAGGGTGTAATTGATCATTTCTAGATTTGAGTTGTGTGGAAGATTTGGAAATTATTTGATTTTTAAAAAAAATATTAAGTTGAAGAAGTTAATGAATGGTTGTTTGAATTTGAAAATTACTTCTGACCATTTAAGGAAGGGTTATAATTAGTGAAGTGGTTTGATTTTCAAATTTGAATTGTTGTTATTTTGGTGTATAAGTTGCGGTTTGCTCTAGTGTTTATAGTGGTGAAACTTATATGTTTGGGAGTGTGAACCATGGAGTGTGTGTAGAGTTGTGATTACAAAAAAAAAATTGTGGAGGTTGTTACATTATGGTTGTATGTATATGAATTGTGGTGTAAATATGAGTATTGAATTGTTGGCATTGTGTTTGTGTGTTGAGTGAGGGAAGTGCCATTTGTGAATTTGTGGAATTGTGTGGAGTAAGGTGCTGCATGTTGAAGCTAAAGTGTGAGTGTGTGTCATGGCTAAGAAAGGAAGGTTTGAGTAGTAGAATTTGAATTCAATCAAGTCAGTAAAGTGTGAAAGTAATTGACTAGTTACCAAAGAACTTGTAGTTGAATTTAATTCTAACTACTTGAAAGTAGTTATGTGTGTACTTCATTTATTAAACTTTACTTAGAGTACTAAATTATTTCCTTGTGCCTATAATTCTTTTTGAAATGTGAGCTATTGCATTGTTGTGGTTGTTAAACATATGGGTTGGTGTTATTGAAGGAGTGTGCTGTAATTTGTAGGATTACTTCTTAAATCACATGTCCAACAAAAGTGTGAATGGGGGAATTGGCAATGAGGCCAATAGCTAGATTGGTGGAGGTCAGGGTCATAATATTGCAGGTAGGAGGACTTTGAAAGAATAGCTCCAAGATCTTACTACCATAGTTGCTACTTTGGCAACTAAGATTGATAGGTTGACATTACCACAACCACCAGTGATGAACCTTCAAGCACCACCTTGGGTAGCTCCATAGAACCTTTAGAGAGACAAAGTAGTGGGAGATGGAAATCTGAATAGAAGGATGGATGGGGATCATCATCCTTACAAGGAAAAAAGAGATGGCAACTTTAGGGCTAATCTATATCCAAATAGGGATTTCAGGCTACCTCAGGGACTGGAGTATGTGAACTTGCAGATGCCATCTTATGATGGCAAGGGATCAGCTGATGATTATTTGGACTGGGAGGATACGGTTGAGGGTCTCTTTGAATGTTATGAGATCGATGATAATACCAAAGTTCGATTGGTTGATGTCGAGTATATAGGATACGCTGCACTATAGTGGAAGAATTTGAATATTAGAAGGTGTAGGGATGGGGAGGTTAAGATTCAGACATGGAGGGATATGAAACGGGTGTTGAGAAAAAGATTTATTCTTGAGCACTATAAACAGAAACTGTTTATGCGACTGTAGACTTTGAGGTAGCGAGGTAAGATAGTAGATGATTATGTTCAGGAATTTGAAACCCTCGTGATTAGATGTGGGTCAATTGAACCTCTAGAACAAACCCTAGCACACTTCATCTCAAGGTTGAAATATAAGATAGCGTGTATTGTTGAGCTACAGCGCTATAGTACACTTGATGAAGTTATTTAGTTGGCCTTGAAAGTGGAGAGGCAAAGGAGGTCCAACTTGTTTAAGGCTCCAATAAGCAGGCCCAATACTACTACCAGACCCATGGAAGTTGACGATCATTCAAGAGGGGCAAAGGCAGTAGGTGAGATAGTGAGAGTAGTGGAAAAAACTACCCCTAGCACGACCAAAGAAAATATACCCTCTAGGGAGGGTAAAGAGGTGATAACACCAAATGTTAGGCTGACTGTTCTTGGATCTACTAGTGGAAAAGTATGCCAAATCAAATGCTTTAAGTTCATGAGATTTAGGCACATGGTAGCACAATATCCAAATAAAAGGGTGATGACTGTTACGGAGGGAGCTGGGGAAGATGTTCTGGATGAGGAGGAATAGGCTGAGCTTATAGACCTGTCTGTAGCACTGTTGGAGTATTATGATGACCAAATTGCATAAACACATGAGAAGCATATAGGTGAGCAATATCTACCTATTAATGTGTTATGCAGACTTTAACCTTATCTCCTGATGCTAATGACATACAGAGAGAGAACATATTCCATACCTCTTGTAGGATTAGAGGTAACCATTGTGTACTCATCATTGATAGTGGTAGTTACACGAATGTTATATCTGCTGCACTAGTAGACAAATTACGTTTATCTACTAGTCCACATCCTAGCCTTTATGACTTGCATTGGTTGGACAATTGGGGCAGTATGCATGTTACGCTAAAGGCAAAGGTACCTGTGAGTGTTGGACAGAAATATCACTATAAGATTCTATGTGATGTAATTCCTATGTGTGCATTCCATTTGCTGTTGGGTAGGCCCTAGATGTTTGATCTGAAGGTGTTACATGATAGATTCAGGAATACCTATATGTTTAGTATGGGAGGTTCTCGCATAATACTATCATCTATGACTTCATCTGAGGTGCACCAGTTTCAGAAGCAGATCAGAACTACTTCCACTATATCAGATAACCAGGAGAACAGGTTAACAGAGATGTTCAGGTTTAGTTCCAGAAATGACCCTTTAGATTTGAGGGCAAATCTTTCAAAAGCCCGAGGAGATGATGGGAAATTTTTCGAAACCATAGATGATCTAAGAACTCAATTTGGATGATGATCCAAATCGCTCATATTTCACTCTATTTCTTTTATCTAATAAATATTTGAGTAATAATCTTATAGGTACAATAATAGTTCTCCATGGGATGCCAAATGACTTACATTAGTTGATGCCCATGGGACATCATCAGATTTGCATCCAAAGGCTCGCTATGAATGATTTCACTTCAAAGCATTGGCTCTTGAAGATTTATATTATTTTTGTACATTGTAATTGTTATTAACCATTCTATGTTGTAATTTTCTTTTGGGACACTTTCATTTGTTTGTAATTTTCATTTAGGATGGGCCAACTTAAAAGTGGCATAGTCGTAATTTTGTGGACTTTCTAACCTTAAAGGGAGAAAGTATAAAATCTTGCTTAAGTACTGATGGGAATCAAAATCCGACAAGACCTATCATTAGGACAAAAATTGAAGGATTTCAAATCTTGGCGATGAGGGCCCATTTCGAGCAGATCGACCTCGGAATTAATTATTATCTAACCTCTTTTAACTTATTCATGAATTGTATATTCCAATAGGTATGCTTATTTGGCTTCACAAGGCGATGGACAAACTCACTAAGACTCAGCTTGTGGGTTATCTATGGACCGACCTAAAAAGCGAAGATGAGTTGAACCGACGAATTCCATTATGAAGCTAGCTTGTTGAAGATTATTTTCTATATTTGTAATTTATTTTTGAACTATTTATTTTGTAAGCTTTATGGGACATTTTATTTGGTTGTAATTTTGCCTTAGGACCGGCCACCCTATAGTGGCATAGTTGTGATTTTCTAGTCATTTTAACCCTAAAGGGTGCAAGTATAAATACTTGCTAATTAGGTTTTTTAGGGAGCTTTTGAACATTTTGGAAAAACACACTTTTGTGCCGTGAGAGTATTCTCTTGCAAGCATATTGCTCTTATCAATTTCAAGTGTGAAATTGTGGCGAGTGGACTTGGATTTGTTGTGAGTAATATCAACAAATTACAAGTTGATCCTAACTCCAAACTAGTGCGTCATATTTGGTGAGGAATTAGTTAATTTTATGTTGTTCTTGTTCTTGTGAAATTAGGGTTCTAAATTCAGATTTGGAGTTTTTCGAATTGAATTGAATCTCATTTTATTTTCTATCTATCCATCGGTTATTCTTTGTATCATTTTTTATTTATCATCATTTCGGATTTCTTGAGGAATTAAGTGTTTTTCCCTTCTTGTGCCGTGGGTGTTCATTAGAATTCATCCCTTGTTATTTGATTGTGCTTGACCCCCCTTTAGGCACATCATATTTTGGTATCAGAGCTTAAGGTTTAAGAGGAGGGATTGTTGCAATTGAGATTTTGAAAATTAATTTTGTTATCTTCATCTTGCTGTGAGTTGCTTAAGGTTTAAGAGGAGGGATTGTTGCAATTGAGATTTCAGAAATTGATTATGTTATCTTCATGTTGCCGTGAGTTACTTGAAGGTTTATGAGAAGGGTTTTGTTGATTGTGGTTTGGGAATTTAAAGTTTTTGTCTTACCATTGTGAACCGAATTGTAGGAGAGTGGAAATTCGGAACAATTGAATTTTTTTTTGTTGTTGTCACCTTGATATTTATGTGATTGATCTTTGTTGAAGACGATAAATGAAGCTTCTGATTTGAAAGAAAAGTTTGGTTATTGTCTTCATCCTTGCCGTGTGTTGTTTACGTGAGGAAGGAGGGGAATTTCTTGTTGTAGCATTGTTAATTAGTGTTTACTGTTTCCTTAAAATTGCGATATTGAAGTGGGGTGAATTGTCTTGAGTGGGAGTTGAATTTGCTGCATGTTGGAATGATTTTGAAGTACTTGTTGAAGCTTCTATGTTTTGGACTTCACCGTGAAGGAAGAGGAAAGATAGTGCATTTTTTGTTTAGTGCAATTTCGGAAGTGCAATTGTGTAGGAAGAGGATTGTTGTTTTTACCTTGTTTGAATTCGGAATTGGGGAGAACATTTGCAATTTCCAGATTTGATTAGCGTGTAAGAAGGGAAGTTATTTGATTTCAAAACAAGCATTAAGAGTGAAGGAGTTAAGTGTGTTTGTTTGAATTTGAAAAATTGCATCTTACCAAATGTGGAGGGGTTGCAATTAGTGAAGTGGTTTGATTTTCAAATTTAATTTGCTGCCTTCTTATGTAAGTTGCAGTTGATAAATTGCGTAGAAGTGGAGAAAGTGCACCGTGTGTGTGAAGGTATTTGTGTGGTGTTATGTTGTGCAATTTGGAAGTGGATGTGTACAATTTCCAGATTTCAGTTTGTGTGGAAGAAGAGGAAATAATTTGAATTGAAACACATCCATTTACTTCAAGTAGTTAATAAGTGGTATTGATTATATTTCATTTGAATTTGAAATTGATTCTTACCATTTGTGGCAAAGTTGCATTAAGGGGTGTCAAATTTGAATTTGTTGTCGTGTATGTGTGTAAATTATGGTGTAAGGGGAGTGTATTTGTTGTTGTCGCCATTTAAAGGAGAATCTTAGTTAGTTTTGTTTTTTGCTACCGTGGAAGTGAAGGGTTGCAACATAATATTGTTGCGTGGATTTAGTGTGTTGTGTGTGTAGTGTGCAAGTGGCGGAGTGAGTTAGTTTTGGCGTGAAGTTGTTTTGTGAAGTGAGTATGCTACAATTACTAGATATTACATTAGTACATCAAATAGATTGCATCAACAAAAATGTCTAACAGTAGCGTGAATGGAGGAATGAGTGATGAAGTCAATAGTCGAGTTGGTGGAGGTTAGGGTCCTAATGTTGCAAGTAGGAGGACCATAGATGAACAACTTCGGGACCTTAGCAAATTTGTTGCTACATTAGCAACAAGGATTGATAGGATGGCATTGCCACCACCACCAGTGGTAAACCTTCAGGCGCCACCTAGAGCAAAGGGAGATTATCATGCTCTTAGAGAAGATAGAGATGATAATTTTGGGCTTAAACCATACCTGGAAATGGAATTTAGACCACCTAGAGGCCTAGAGTGTGCAGAGCTACAGATGCCTTCATTTGATGGTAGGGATTCCATAGATGATTACCTAAACTGGGAGGACCAAATTGTGCAGACTCAAATATGCCGACCTTCAAAGGTTCTTAAGGGCTCTAGTGACACGAGCTAACCCTTAGAGCATAAAAGATGTCAAACACCGTTGTGCCAACCTTCAGAGGTTTCAGAGGGTAATGATCAGTTGGGCCAACCTCATAGGAATAAAAATCCAATAAGACCTATCATCAAGGCAAGAACTGAAGGATTTCAAATCTTGGCGTTGAGGGCCCATTTTGAGCAGATCGACCTCGGAATTATTTATATACTAACCTCTTTTATCTTATTCATGTATTTTATATTCCAACAGGAATACTTATCATGCTTTATAGGGCAATGGACAAACTCACTTAAACTCAGCTTGTGGGTTATCTATGGACCGACCTAAACCGGCGATGAGTTGGGTCGATGGATCCTATAGAAGACCGGCATCATGAAGAGAATTTCTTTTATGTATTTTTCATTTTATGAACTATTTTAGTTGTATTTTGGTTTTGGGACACTTTTATTTCTTTGTAACTTTCATTTAGGGTTAGCCACCTTAAAAGTGGCAAACTTGTAATTTTGAGCACTTTTTAACCCTAGGAGTAGTAAGTATAAATACTTTCTTAAGAGAGGGTTTGAGGGAGAGCATTTTTTCAGAATATACACCTCTTTTCAGGTGTGAATTAGGGTTCATACCTTGGTTCCAACTCTTATCAATTTCAATTCCAAGACTTGAAATTGTGGTGAGTGCAACAATTGGAATTTGTGAGTCATATCAATTCCTACTTGTTGTGTTTTCTTTTTCTTCTCTAGTGTGTAATATATAGGGTTGGATTAGAACATTCTTGGTCAGATTTACTTGTTGTTATCCACGAATTCTTGTGATTATTTGAAGGAATTATCAAGTTGATTCAATTCATCTTTAAGGATTTCCTTGTTAACGTGATTTTCACCATTGGAAAAGGGATTGTTTTGTTACGATTTTCTTTTATCAAATTGAGGCTTCATTTTCGTGGATTATATGAAATTAGAGTGTTGTTAGAAGCCATTTCCACTGTGGTATTCAGATTATATCATTAGTTGTTTGAATTTCATCATTTCATCATTAGGTTTCATTTGAAAAGTGCCATTTTTGGATCCGATTTTGCCTAGACTTGAGATATCTTTTCTTAAGTCTTTTGGATGTGCTTTTAAGTGTGTTTAGGCACATCATCTTTTTGGTATCAGAGCTCTTGTTGAGAGAAGGGAATTGGTTGTATTCAATTTCGTGGAAGTGATCAACAATTAGGGTTGATCAAGTGGAAAAAACGCAATTGTGTAGTTGTTTTTGTTGTTGTTTGAGATTGCGAAATTGCTTTGGATTGGGATTTAATTTGCTGATTTTTGGAGTTAGATTGGGAAGGTTTTTGTATCATTTTATGGTCAATAATCTCGTGGAAGGGCAGTAGCATTGAGTGTTGTTTAATTCAACAACTTTTGGGACTTGCAAAAATTGCCTTGTTCTTGCCGTGACTAGTTGTCGTGTGAAGGAGGTTGTGAAGTTTGTTGTTGTGATTTCCATTGTGTAATTATGAATTGGGGAGAAATCATTTGCAATTTCTAGATTTGAGGTGTGAGTTAAGGAAGCAATTTGAATTTCAAAACACACATTAAGTCATTGTTTAATAGTGAATTTGAAAGTGGCTCCTTACCATTTGTGGAATATTGCAATTAATGATCTCATTTTGAATTTTAATTAAGCTGCCATTTGTTGTGAATTGTGGATTTATGTGGATTAAAGGTGCTGCACATCAAGATCAATTGTGGGTGTGAAACCGTGGCAAGAAAGGAAAATTTAAGTAGTAGAATTTGAATTCAAAAACAAACATTAAAGTGAGAAAGTAATTGAACTTATTACTTTAACACTTGTGAGTTGAATTTAATTTCTTAACTACTTAGAAGTATTTATTTTTGCTTCACTTATTCTAATATACTTGAAGTGATAAAAGTATTTATTACATTGGTGACTTGTTGCACCATGGGTGTATAAGTGTGAGTGTTGTTATCCAAACTTGTTACTGTAACGTGGTGAAGTGAAGGGAGTGTGCTACAAATTATTTGAGATTACATTTGTACTTTAGATAAATCACATCCACAAACATGTCATATGATAGTGTGAATGGGTACATTGGAAATGAGGCTAATAGCCAAGTGGGTAGCAGACCAAGTCATCGAAATACAAATGGAAGAACTCTAGATGAACAACTTCGGAACCTTAGCAAATTTGTTGCTACATTAGCAACTAGGATTGATAGGATGACATTGCCACCACCACCAATGGTAAACCTTCAGGCGCCACCTAGAGTAAAGGGAGATTATCATGCTCTTAGGGAAGATAGAGATGATAATTTTAGGCTTAAACCATATCCGGAGAAGGAATTTAGACCACCTCGAGGCCCAGAGTGTGCAAAGCTACAGATGCCTTCATTTGATGGTAGGGGTTCCACAGATGATTACCTAAACTAGGAGGACCAAATTGTGCAGACTCAAGTATGCTAACCTTCAAAGGTTCTTAAGGGCTCTAGTGACACGAGCCAACCCTTAGAGCATAAAATTTGTCAGACACCGATGTTCCAACCTTCAGAGGTTTTAGAGGGTAATAAGCAGTTGGGCCAACCATTAGAAGACCATGAGGATCAGCAGCATACAGATGAGTTAGAAAAAGAGGAAACAGTTTCAATGGAACAGGTTGATACAAGGGTAACTTTAGTGGATAATTGGTCTTTATTTGTGTTGCAGAAGAGATACATCCTGGAAATGGAGGAGAGAAGACAATCACCACTTGTAGTATTTCAGATATTGGGATTCTGTAGAGATATTTCTTCAAGTGACTTACTAGGAGGAAACAAAGTCTCTACTGCATTTGATCTACTAGATTTGAGGACAAATCTTTTTGAGGCCCAAGGAGATGATAGGAATAAAAATCCAATAAGACCTATCATTAAGGCAAGAATTGAAGGATTTCAAATCTTGGCGTTGAGGGCCCATTTTGAGTAGATCGACCCCAGAATTATTTATATACTAACCTCTTTTATCTTATTCATGTATTTTATATTCTAACAGGAATACTTATCATGCTTTATAGGGCAATAGACAAACTCACTTAAACTCAGCTTGTGGGTTATCCATGGACCAACCAAAATCGGCGATGAGTTGGGCCGTTGGATCCTATAGAAGATCGGCATCATGAAGAGCATTTCTTTTATGTATTTTTCATTTTATGAACTATTTTAGTTGTATTTTTATTTTGGGACACTTTTATTTCTTTGTAACTTTCATTTAGGGTTAGCCACCTTAAAAGTGGCAAACTTGTAATTTTAAGCACTTTTTAACCCTAGGAGTAGCAAGTATAAATACTTTCTTAAGAGAAGTTTTGAGGGAGAGCATTTTTGTAGAATATACACCTCTTTTCAGGTGTGAATTAGGGTTCATACCTTGGTTCCAACTCTTATCAATTTCAATTCCAAGACTTGAAATTGTGGCGAGTGCAACAATTGGAATTTGTGAGTCATATCAATTCCTACTTATTGTGTTTTCTTTTTCTTCTCTAGTGTGTAATATCTAGGGTTGGATTAGAACATTCTTGGTCAGATTTACTTGTTTTTATCCACGAATTCTTGTGATTATTTGAAGGAATTATCAAGTTGATTCAATTCATCTTTAAGGATTTCCTTGTTAACGTGATTTTCACCATTGGAAAAGGGATTGTTTTGTTACGATTTTCTTTTATCAAATTGTGGCTTCATTTTCGTGGATTATATGAAATTAGAGTGTTGTTAGAAGCCATTTCCATTGTGGTATTCAGATTATATCATTAGTTGTTTGAATTTCATCATTTCATCATTAGGTTTCAATTGAAAAGTGCCATTTTTGGATCCGATTTTACCTAGACTTGAGATATCTTTTCTTAAGTCTTTTGGATGTGCTTTTAAGTGTGTTTAGGCACATCACAACCATTAGAAGACCCTGGGGATCAACATCATATAGATGAGTCAGAAAAAGAGGAAACAAACTCGATGGAATGGGTTGAGACAGGGGAAACATCAGTAGATAATGAGTCCTTGTTTGTGTTGCAGATGAGATACATCCTAGAAATGGAGGAAAGAAAACAATCATCTACTATGGTATTTCAGATATTCGGATTCTGTAGAGATACTCCTTCAGATGGATTGCTTTTGGAAAATAGAGTATCTGCTACATTTGAACTTCCAGATTTGAGGTCAAATCTTTTTGAGATCCGAGGAGATGATGGGAATCAAAATCCGACAAGACCTATCATTACGACAAAAATTGAAGGATTTCGAATCTTGGCGATGAGGGCCCATTTCGAGCAAATCGACCTCGGAATTAATTATTATCTAACCTCTTTTATCTTATTCATGAATTGTATATTCCAACAGGTATGCTTATTTGGCTTCACAAGGCGATGAACAAACTCACTAAGACTCAGCTTGTAGGTTATCTATGGACCAACCTAAAAACTGAAGATGAGTTGAACCGACGAATTCCATTATGAAGCTAGCTTGTTGAAGATTATTTTCTGTATTTGTAATTTATTTTTGAACTATTTATTTTGTAAGCTTTATGGGGCATTTTATTTGGTTGTAATTTTGCCTTAGGACCGGCTACCCTATAGTGGCATAGTTGTGATTTTCTAGTCATTTTAACCCTAAAGGGTGCAAGTATAAATACTTGCTAATTAGGTTTTTTAGGGAGCTTTTGAACATTTTGGAAAAACACACTTTTGTGCCGTGAGAATATCCTTTTGCAAGCATATTGCTCTTATCAATTTCAAGTGTGAAATTGTGGCGAGTGGACTTGGATTTGTTGTGAGTAATATCAACAAATTACAAGTTGATCCTAACTCCAAACTAGTGCGTCATATCTGGTGAGGAATTAGTTAATTTTATGTTGTTCTTGTTCTTGTGAAATTAGGGTTCTAAATTCAGATTTGGAGTTTTTCAAATTGAATTGAATCTCATTTCATTTTCTATCTATCCATCGGTTGTTCTTTGTATCATTTTTTATTTATCATCATTTCGGATTTCTTGAGGAATTAAGTGTTTTTCCCTTCTTGTGCCGTGGGTGTTCATTGGAATTCATCCCTTGTTATTTGATTCTGCTTGACCCCCCTTTAGGCACATCAAGTAGGGTTTTGAAGAGGCCAATTTTCATATTAAAACACATCACTTTACGTAAGAGAGCTTAGGGTTATCGTAGTTTAATATCCTTTTATGAATTTCAATCTCAAGAGTTGAGATTGTGGTGAGTGTAACAATTGAAATTGTGAGTTATATCAATTTCTAATTGTTGTGTTTTCTTTTCTTCTCTAGTGTGTAATATTTAGGGTTGCATTGAAACATTTCTTGGTCAGATTTGGTTCCTTATGTTTCGAATTATTAGTGCTTAATTGAGTTACTTTTAGACTTGATCTCTAGTCCTCCATTTTGCACATTTTTTAACTGTGAAATCAATCCTTTTGAAAGGTGGAATTACGATCATTGTTCTTGTTGAATTTGTGTATTATTTCTTGTGGTATTGAGGAGCATTAGTGATCTTCATTGAGGAATATATCATTGTGATAATTCATTTCATGAAATGCATCATTCAGATCATCTATTTCAATTAGGGTCACGTAACAATTTGCTCCACCTTGAACCGAATTGATCTTGCCATTTTAGTGATTGTTAATTAGTTCATTTGCATGTGCTTAATCCCCTTTTAGGCACATCACAATTGCTAGTCAATTTAATCTTGGACAACCTTTAATTGATAAGCAATTTATGTAGACTTTGTGTCAAGAAATATTGCTAGTCATGAAAGATAAAGATGAGGATATAGTAGTGGCAAATTTAGTGGAACATGTAGGTATTTCTAACTTAGTCTTTTGTTTTGCATCATTAAGTAATAACATGGCTTATTAGATAGTTGGCACAAGTGCAATAAACCATATGGCACCTTTTATTCATTTGATTCACAATATAACACCATTATCGAAAATCATTTCCATTAAACTATCAAATGGTAAAATGACTAATGTTGATAGAGTTAGATCTATCAAAATTAACCATACACTCACTATTCATAATGTACTTTTCGTACCCCAGTTTACACATAACTTGCTCTTAGTATGTAAAATAGTTTCTAATAAGTCCTTAGCAATTGTATTTGATGCTCCATCATGCACTTTATAGGACCAAAAAACTAAAAATGTAGTTGCAATAGCAAGGGCAAAGAATGCATTATATGTCCTATATTTCGATTTCTCAAGCACTTTTAGTGTCTTAGGTGAAAAGGATAAACATTTATTGTCTTCAGTTGTTCATTCTTATAAGAGCAACAAATTTGTGCATTTGATCCATAGACAAATGGGTCACACTTCTGTTCTAAAATTGCAACATTTAAGCCTTTGTAAAGACTTAAATTTCAATGACTTTCTTTGTAATGAATATCAAGAAGTAAAGTTTCATAGACTTCCATTTTCTAAAAGCATTAGTTCATCTTGTTTTGCCTTTGAACTATTACATGATGTTAAGGACTCTATCATTATCATTATCTTTCGTTGTTAGGTGTTGGGTATATTCTAACAATTGTAGATGATTTTACTACATCTTCCTAGATTTATTTGTTATATCATAAGTGCCAAAAGAATTCTATGTTTGATCATTTCTTCAAATATGTGAATATGCATTTCTCGGTTATACGTAAATTAGTGAAATCAAATAATGGGGGTGAATTCAAATCTCTAGAGTGTTGTTCATTGCTCTATATTCTAGGAATTGCTAATCAACACACAATTCCTTATATACCATAGCAAAATGGGAGGGCAAAAAGGAAACAGACATTTGTTGGTGATATTATTCTTCATACTATCTAACTTTAGACCTATAGGTAAGTAAATCGATCAATTTTATAGTACAACGACTAAAGATATCGAGTGTTGATCCCATAAAGATTACGACTATTAGTTATTACCTTTTCTCTAATTATCTAATTGACAAAATTAAATAAACAGGTAAATAAAATAAATAACAAATAAATTAAAGAAAGTAATAATCAATAAATCTAATATATTCAGGTATTGAATCCCCCTAGAATTACTAATATAATTAATTAATTATTATTTAAATTCTTATTTTATTCTTTAATATGCCAATATCTAATTTCAATTACACAATGCTAATTAAAGAAACAATGAAACAAAAGTCTACGAAATAGGCTTGTTCCCTAATTGAATGTAAACCTTAATTGCATGTACAAGAACAACATAAAATTCCAAATTCTTACTAGATATGATGCACTAGTAAAATTAGGAACAACTTGCAATTATACATATTACACATAACAATCTAAGCCCCACTTGCCATAATCCCTAAATTTGAATTTATAAGAGTGTTTTTGTGAAAGAGAGAAAAACCCTTTATGCATGAAAAGAGGCAACTGGAAATGATATTCCAAAATTCCCCTTGATGTGCTTAACACCAAGGTCTAGCACATGCAATTGAATCAAAGAAACAACTTCAATTCACAAGATTAAGACTGGTTCAACAAGCTAGGGAATTGCGTGAATGCATGGTGAAAATGCAATAAGTTCCAAATGCTCAATTGTTTCAATTACAATTCAACAAAGATAATTCCTTCAACATACAATAATCACAAATGAATTCCACGTGAAATACACCAAGATGAACAAGAACCAATTCCGAAAACCTCCTTTCCCACATGATCCAATTCACGGTTGAAAATGACAAACAATTGTTGATGGTGAATCACAAGTATGATAATTATTCAAAGTAAACACAATATTTTGAACTGATACCAATTCAAATCTGACCAAGAAATGTTCTAATCCAACCCTAGATATTACACACTAGAGAAGAAAAAGAAAACACAACAATTAGAAATTGATATGACTCACAATTTTCAATTGTTGCATTCGCCACAATCTTAACACTTAGGATTAAAATTGATAAGTGGAAATTGAACTAGGGAAACCCTATGCTCTCTCACAAAAATTTGATGTTCAAATTCTGAAAAAATGGCCTCTTGAAACCCTACTTTAAGCAAGTATTTATACTTGCTCCCTTTAGGATTAGAAAATGCACAAAATTACAACTTTGCCACTTTTAAGGTGGCCAATGCTAAAAGACAATTACAAGCAAATGAAAGTGTCCCAAAAGAAATATTACAACATAAATAGTCAAAAGAAATAATTATAAATAAAAATAGTCTTCATCATGCTAACTCTTCCGTAGGATTCGTCGGCCCAGCTCATCGCTGGTTTAGGTCGGTCCATAAATAACCCACAAGCTGAATATGAGTGAGTTTATCCATCGCCCTGTAAAGCATGATAAGTATTCCTATTGGAATATAAAATACATGAATAAGATAAAAGAGGTTAGTAAACGAATAATTCTAAGGTCGATTTGCTTAAAATGGGCCTTCATCGCCAAGATTCAAAATCCTTTGGTTCTTGCCCTAATGATAGGTCTTGTTGGATTTTGATTCCTATCATCTCCTCAGGCCTCAAAAAGTTTTCTCCTCAAATTTGGCATATCAAATGCAATAGAGACTTTGTTTTCTCCCAGCAATCTATTTGAAATAGTATCTTTGCAAAATTCCAATATTTGAAATACTACAAGTGGTGATTGTTTTCTCTCCTCCATTTTTAGGATGTATCTCATCTATAACATAAATAATGCTTCATTATCCACTAAAGTCGCCCATGTATCAACCTATTCTACTAAAACCATTTTCTCCTTTTCTAACTTATCTACATGTTGCTGATCCCCATGGCCTTCTAATGGTTGGCCTAACTACTCATTGCCCTCTGAAACCGTTGAAGGTGAACACAACTGTCTCTAAACAGTCTGGCTCTCTGATGATAGACTCATCTGACTTTGACCCTCAGAATCCTCCAATGGTTTACTCAACTGCTCATGAGCCTCTAGTATCTTTGAAGGTGAACATAACTGCCCTTAAATAGTTTCCTCCTCTAGTGATCTACTTATTTGACTTTGTTCATTAGGATCCTTTGAAGGTTGGTACATCTGTGACTGAAACATTTTGTGCTCTAAGGGTTGGTTTAACTACTCATGGCCCACTAATGGTCTACTAATTTGTTGTTGAACCCTTTGAACCTCTAAAGGCAATATCGGATTCAGAATAATTCGTTTTCCCTTCTTATGGAATACATAAGTATTCCTGAAGCAATCATGTAAGACCCTCCTGCCATATAACCAAGGCCTACCAAGCAATATATGGGATGTACATATAGGTAGAATATCACACTTGATTTCATCACAATATTTTTCCCCTACACTGAAAGGTACCTTAGCTCTTTGGGTCACATGTAAACTCCCCTGATCACTAAGCCAATGCAATTTATATAGTTCAGGATGTGGAGTAGTAACAAGTTTTAGTTTTGATACTAACGATACTGTTACCACATTGGTACAACTACCACCATCGACTATAAGGACAAATAAATTTCCTTATACCCTACAAGAAGTATGGAACAAGTTTTCCCTTTGTCCATCATCTTTAGCAGTAAATGTAGTCAATATCCGACTGATAAGATCACATTGTACTTATATTTTCTTTTGGACTTTTATTAAATTTATTTCAATATTATAAGAAAATATAAAGAAATGATACTTAATGGTGTTTATTGTGAAAATACAGGTTTTGAGGACCCAAAAGTAAATTACAAGTTAATTGGAGGAGTTTTTCACAAAATTGAAGAAGCGAGCTGAGGATTTCACTGAAGGCCGCGGCCTTGGGCCGGCCATGAGCCAGCCTATATTAAACCGGCCTCAAAAAGCATTAAAGCCGTCGGCCTTAAAGCCGGCCTTGAGCCGACCTTCATTACTCCCCGGATATCCATTGCGAAAATCTCTCCAAAATCGTATCTTAATTAATTTGCTGACTCAAATCCTCATCAGATCAACCTTATCCCCCTCCTCTTTTGATCTATAAATAGACCCCTTGTGTGAACCTTGGGAGCATCCCCTTTTGCTTAGCATCCTTTGTTTTTCTTCTTTGTTTTAGCATCATTTGTCTTTCTTTTGAATCATTAGAATTCCCTTAGGAACTTTAGATTTTTCCAAAGTTTAGTTTGAAGAAAGAATGTCATTTTGCTGAAGTTTGCTTTCAATTGAAGAATTCAAGGAGTCATTTTGGAAGATTGAAGTTCTACAAACTCTTGAAGATTATAACAATTGTTTCATTTACTTTATTTTCTTTTATGCCATTTATTAGTTTATTCTTGTTGTTCAATATGAATTCCATTGCACCTCTTTATTTCAATTGTTTTTATGCAACTCATACTATAATGTTCTAAATCATCCTTGTGGGAAATTGGATGAAACCCTAGAATGTTAAAAGGATAATTGTAGCCATGTTATATGATTAGGAATTATTAGGATTATTCATGATTGCAATTCCTTTGATTTCAATTATAATTGGTCTTTGATTATAATTGTTAGAAATCCTTTTGATACAGGAGTTGATTAGGATTTGTTAGGAATTTTTAATTAGATTGATTGTCAATACGAGAGTTGCGATAATTGGTTTAATTAGAGTTTATGGAGGGTGCAATGCAATGTTTCTTGTTAATTAATCACTAAGGGATTAGGGTTAATTGATTTAGGGCATTAGTTATTTGTAGCATCGGGAGGTGTATGAACATAATTTTGATTCCTTGGTTGATTGGAGACGTGGAAGCCGACTAATTGATTTAAGGTCAACATCCCTAAAAAGGATTTTCTAAACTCACTTGAATAAACTTATAACCACTAGTTGATATAACATGGTAGCAATTTGATTAACAAATCTAGGGTGAATTCTAATTTCCCTTGTTCATAATTGATAGATTCTTCATAAAATTCTCCTTGTTGCTTTAAGTTAAATTTTTAGATTAGACATTTCAAAACCCCATTTTAATCACCTAGATATTGATAAAAATTGCCATAGATCTAGTACTTTATTGGTTCCTCGAGGGACCGACAACCTAACTTTTCACCACTCTATTACTTGATACGACCAGTGCACTTGCTGCAATTTACGCTCCCATTTTATATATACGTTCTGAGTGTATCAAGTTTTTGGCGCCGTTGCCAGGGAACTAATAGATATTAGATTTCGTAATTCTGTTGGCAATTTAGGCACAATTATTTTTTTATTTAATTTTTCTTATCATTGTGTGATTGTTTTCCATTCTCTTTACGGTTCTTTTTATGTGCAAGAGTAGAAGTGCTGAACTTCTACCAATTAATCTTGAGATAGAACGCACCTTGCAACAACTTAGAAGAGAGCAGAGAAGAAAGAAAGAAGAGAACATGGCAGACGAGAATAACAATCAGATTTGGGTGTTGGTAGAGCGCTTCGAGAATACACGGTACCTGTTGATTTAGGTCCTACAATTAGAAGACCAACAATTCAGGCTAATAATTTTAAGTTAAAACCAACACTCATTCAAATGGTTCAATCAAATCAATTTAGAGGATATCCAAATGAGAGTCCCGATGAGCATATTGCAGTATTTCTTCAATATTGTAATACAATGAAAATGAATAATGTATCTGATGATGTAATTAGGCTACAACTTTTTCCGTTTTCACTTAGAGAAAAAGCTAGGGCTTGGTACAATTCATTACCACAAGACTCTGTAACCACTTGGGTTGATCTCTCATCTAAATTTTTAAGGAGATTTTTTCCACCAACTAGAACTGCTAGGTTAAGAAATGACATCATAAACTTCACTAAGTTTAGTGGTGAATCACTTTATGAAGCATGGGAAAGATTCAAGGAGGCAATTAGAAAGTGCCCGCATCATGGATTACCAGATAATCTCCTTATTGAGATTTTCTATCTCAGTTTAAATGAGACATTAAGATCTCTAGTAGATGCTGCTTCTGGTGGTGCACTAATGAGTAAGACGTATGATGAGGCTAGTGCTTTGATAGATGAAATGGCCTCTAGTGCACATAATTGTTAACATGAAAGAGGTAAGTCTAAAGTGGCATCTGTCAATGACATGGACACCTTAACAGCTCAGATTTCTGCTCTTACCGCCCAGGTAAGTAAACTCATCTCTGCACCTTCTTTCAATGTTAATCAATTTTCTTGTTGTGAGTTATGCTCAGGACCACACTCAACTCTTGAGTACCCATCTGGAAACTTTTCCTCCTCATCCCATGGAGAGTAAGTAAATTTTGTCAACAATTTCTAAAGAGGTAATCAAGGACTTTATTCAAACACCTACAATCCAGGGTGGCGTAACCATCCAAATTTCTCATGGAGAAATGATAACAATGCACTTAAACCCCCTGGATTTCAAAAGCAAGGTCTTAATCATAATACTCCCCATCAACAATATCCTAATCATAATACCTCTTCTCAGCATGGTCAGTCTAAAATGGAAGAACTCATGATAAGTTATATGCAAAAGACTGACACAATGTTGCAAAATCAATAAGCCACCATTAGGAATCTTAAAAATCAGCTTAGTCAAATGTCTCAACAGTTGAGTAATAGACCATCTGGCTCTTTACCTAGCAATACTGAGCAAAATCCTAAGGGTGTAAATGCTATTATGTTAAGAAGTGGTAAGGAATTGGTTGATAAGAAACTTGAGGAAGAGGAGGTTAACCTGGAGAAAGATAAAGGGAAACAAAAGGAAGAGGAACCAAAGAAAAATTCACCAAAAGTGAAAGCATATGTTCCTCCTATTCCTTTCCTAGGAAGGCTAAAGCAACAACAATTAGAATCACAATTTACTTAATTTTTAGAAGTCTTTAAAAAATTGCAAATTAACATTCCTTTTGTAGAGGCACTTCAGCAAATGCCATCATATGCTAAGTTCATGAAGGATTTACTCACAAAGAAGAGGAAGATTGAAGGGAATGAACCAGTGATGCTTACAGGGGAATGTTCTATGATCTTACAAAAGAATTTATCCAATTTGCCAAGAAAACAAAGAGATCAGGGAAGTTTTACTGTTCCTTGCACTATTGCTAATTTTAATTTTGATAAAGTACTTATAGATTCTGGTGCAAGTATAAATTTAATGCCTCTGTCCATTTTCAGAAAACTAGGACTTGGAGAATGTAAGGAGACGGGCGTCACCTTACAACTTGCGGATAGAAGTGTCAAGTACCCAAAGGGTATAGTGGAGAATGTCCTAGTAAAAGTGGACAAATTCATCTTTCCAGTTGACTTTATAATCTTAGAAATGGAAGAAGATAGAGAGGTACCCATGATCTTAGGAAGACCATTCCTAGCCACAGGTCAAGCTCTAATGATGTAGGACAAGGTAAGCTCACCCTTAGAGCACTAAATGACCAGGTAACATTTGATATGTATGATCCTGTGTTTTTGTCTAGTGAGAAAGCAATGTATTCTGACATATCTGCTGAGGGTGAAATTACTAACAGTGATGTGGAGGAAGATATAGGGCAAACCACTCTTGAAGTTGTCTTGAATGAGATAGATGATTGGGGGGATGAGGATGAGCAAGAAAACAAAGGCTGTGAGCAAGTACCCCAGACTAAAAATGTTGTTGCTTTTGAGAAGACAGACCACTATGAGAAGCCACCAGTGCTGACACTAATGCCTATGCAGACACTTGAACCTAATGTCTTTTCTAATCAATTGTTTGATTATAAGTGTCTGAATTTAGGAAATCCATCGCCTCACATTAATCCAGCGCCTATGACAAAAGAATTGCAGCAGCAGATTCAAGGCCAGTTGGATGAACATAGGGAAATCCTGGGATGGTCAAGGGCAGACATCCAACAGGTAAGTTTGTTGATATCTACCTACAAAACATTGGTGGAAGCTAAAAAGAAGGGTACCATACCATGGAAGGAAGCTTGGAATCCTAATCTGAAGATGATGGTGTTGGAGGAGTTGTTTAAACTCCTTGATGTAAGCTAACCCTGATAGTCAGGCTGATGACTATAAAACAAGCGCTCTATGGGAGGCAGCCCATATTTACGTTTACTTTATTATGTTTTGTTGGTTTTCTTTTAATTGTTTTTAGGAAAATGCAAGGTGAATGATCATAAGGACCAATCTCTCCAAGTTCAATTTTGATGGGATTGAAATATGGCTTCTACATGTTATATCAGGGGAGTACCAGTTCCTTTTTTTTTCTTATTTCCTTCCTATTTTGTTATTTGCATTGATGAGAGACAGTGTGGACACTGTCTATTCTTAAGTGTGAGGAAGGGAATGTAGGTATTAAAGTTGAGATGAGTATTTCCTGTTCTATGCTTTAATGATCATACTCTTCCATTATCTTGAACTGTATTTGTCCTTAAGTGTTTATCATCAATGGAATTTTGAAATTGACTTAGATTGGTGCCCTACTCGCCAACTATTGTGACTAGTTTACATCCTTAAAATTTAATAGTAAAATCTTTAGAGAACGGGTTTACCCTATGTTTAGCCTTTGAACTTGAGATTGAGTCCTTAAGTTGAAAAAACAAGCAAGTTTGCTTCAAGGAAAAATTGGTTGGGATAAATCTCTCTTGAAATTTCTTTGAGAATACCTTAACACCTAGTGAAAGAGGTAAAGGAAATATTTTACTTAGTGATCCCTTAAAAAAATAAAAAAATAAAAAAAGCCTTTACTCTAATGACTTAGGAAAGAGAGTTAAGAGTATCAAATCTTAAATGTTAGTGTGAGGAAGAGTTCGTAGGGGTCCCTTTAAAACCTGGTCACTTAGGCGATAAGCCTAGGATGTACCGACTCAATGAACTCATAATAACGAGAAGGGCGGAAAGGCAAAAATTTAGTACCTTAATGAAAGCCAGGCTGACATGGGTGAGCTTTGGTCCCTCAGAAGAGTGAAGTCTCACTCCGCTGTCAATTAAGGAAAATAAAAAAAAAATTGTGAATATAGGACAATAAGTGAAATAAAGACTAATTTAAAAAGGGAGAAAATCTAGGGAAAAAATGGATACCATATACTTTCACTTTTTGTTATCTTGTTTAGAGAAGTAAAATTGAGGGAGATTATACTTGCTAATAACCAATGAAGTTTAAATGAATGTTTGTCCTTATGGACTAAGTATTGTTTTCTATTGTTAAACACTGGGATTAAAAATCTGTTGTATTTAGATTAACTACTAAGTTTCAACTAGATATACTAGTTACAAATTTCAGCATTGTCAGAACAATGGGCACCAGAAGTTCAATGATGGATTTCTCTTGTTTAAATCAATTATTTTGCTTGAGGACAAGCAAAAGTTCAAGTGTAGGGATGTTGATAAGATCACATTATAGTTATATTTTCATTTGGACTTATATTAAATTTATTTCAATATTATAAGAAAATATAAAGAAATGATACTTAATGGTGTTTATTGTGAAAATACAGGTTTTGAGGACCTAAAAGTAAATTACAAGTTAATTGGAGGAGTTTTTCACAAAATTGAAGAAGCGAGCTGAGGATTGCACTGAAGGCCGCCGACCTTAGGCTGGCCTACATTCAAGGCCGTCGGCCTTGAGCCGGCCTATATTAAACCGACCTCAAAAAGCATTAAAGCCGCCGGCCTTCATCACTCCCCGGATATCCATTGCGAAAATCTCTCCAAAATCGTATCTTAATTAATTTGCTGACTCAAATCCTCATCAGATCAACCTTAACCCCCTCTTCTTTGGATCCATAAATAGACCCCTTATGTAAACCTTGAGAGCATCCCCTTTTGTTTGAGAATCCCTTTTGCTTAACATCTTTTGTTTAGCATCCTTTGTTTTTCTTCTTTGTTTTAGCATCATTTGTTTTTCTTTTGAATCATTAGAATTCCCTTAGGAACTTTAGATTTTTCCAAAGTTTAGTTTGAAGAAAGAATGTCATTTTGCTGAAGTTTGCTTTCAATTGAAGAATTCGAGGAGTCATTTTGGAAGATTGAAGTTCTACAAACTCTTGAAGATTATAACAATTGTTTCATTTACTTTATTTTCTTTTATGCCTTTTATTAGTTTATTCTTGTTGTTCAATATGAATTCCATTGCACCTCTTTATTTCAATTGTTTTTATGCAACTCATACTATAATGTTCTAAATCATCCTTGTGGGAAATTAGATGAAACCCTAGAATGTTAAAAGGATAATTGTAGCCATGTTATATGATTAGGAATTATTAGGATTATTCATGATTGTAATTCCTTTTATTTCAATTATAATTGGTCTTTGATTATAATTGTTAGAAATCCTTTTGATACGGGAGTTGATTAGGATTTGTTAGGAATTCTTAATTAGATTGATTGTCAATACGGGAGTTGCAATAATTGGTTTAATTAGAGTTTATGGAGGGCGCAATGCAATGTTTCTTGTTAATTAATCACTAAGGGATTAGGGTTAATTGATTTAGGGCATTAGTTGTTTGTAGCATCGGGAGGTTTATGAACATAATTTTGATTCCTTGGTTAATTGGAGACACGGAAGCCGACTAATTGATTTAAGGTCAACATCCCTAAAAAGGATTTTCTAAACTCACTTGAATAAACTTATAACCACTAGTTGATATAACATGGTAGCAATTTGATTGACAAATCTAGGGTAAATTCTAATTTTCCTTGTTCATAATTGATAGATTCTTCATAAAATTCTCCTTGTTGCTTTAAGTTAAATTTTTAGATTAGACATTTCAAAACCCCTTTTTAATCACCTAGATATTGATAAGAATTGCCATAGATCTAGTACTCTATTGGTTCCTCGAGGGATCGACAACCTTACTTTTCACCACTCTATTACTTGATACGACCAGTGCACTTGCTGCAATTTACGCTCCCATTTTATATATACGTTATGAGTGTATCACCGACGCAATACATTAGCATAATGAAACATCTCACTAGACATGATTGTGTTTAAACCTAACAACACAATAATTATCTTCACACTTCCATGGTTCAAGTACACAATCAAGCCACAAATGAAGTACACTCAACTACTTTCAAGTAGATAGAATTAAATTCAACTACAAGTGTTTAAGTAACTAATTCAATTACTTTCACACTTTAATGACTTGTTTGAATTTTAAATTCTACTACTCAAAACCTTCCTTTCTAGTTAAAGTTTCACACTATAATAAATCACAAATTGCAGTACCTTAACACAAGTACAAATGCACAACTCCACCATCACAAAACTCCCTTGCTCACGGTTCCACCACCAATCATGCCACTACCACAATGTCCTTGACAACACTTACAATAACCAACACCAAATGTATACAACCTTTACTAAATTAACAAAAACACAACACTACATACACTCTTCTAGAAGCCATTGTGCACTTTCCCCACTTCCACACAAATATCAAACCGCAACCTCAACAACAAAGGAAACTCAAATTTCAAATTCTAAATGAGTTCAATAATTGCAATGTTCCACAAATGGTAAGAGGCTTTTTCAAATTCAAAAGATACACAATTAACTATGACTTAATGTGTATTTGAGATTTCAAATTAACCTCTTAATATACACTTTCAATTCTGATTTGAAATCTAAAAATAATAATTGTAATTCCTCCACTTTCCGAAAATGCATACACTACACAATTTCACTTAACAATTGAAACACTACCACTCTTCTCCTTCACGGTTTACTTTCCATGCACTATACTCTCACACTTTAGCCTCAATGTGCAGCACCTTACTCTACACAACATCCATAAATTCACAAATGGCAATTCCCTCACTCAACATACAAACACAATGCCAACAATTCAGTATTCCTTTTTACACCACAATTCATATACATATAACCACGGTGCAACAACCTCCATAATTTTTTTTTTTTTTTTTGTAATCACAACTCTATACAAACTCTACGGTTTACACTCCCAAACATACAAGTTTCACCACTACAAACACTAAAGCAAACCACAACTTATACACCAAAATAGCAACAATTCAAATTTGAAAATCAAACCACTTCACTAATTGCAACCCTTCTACAATTGGTAAGAAGTAATTTTCAAATTCAAACAAACACACATTAACTCCTTCAATCTTAATGTTCGTTTTGAAAATAAAATAATTTCCAAATCTTCCACAAAACTCAAATCTGGAAATTGCTCAATTGCACCTATTATTTTTGAAAAACAAATAAGTAAAGTTTACAATTCTTCTTTCTACACAATTGAAGATATTTCACACTTCCAAGTTTACATTCAAAAGCACTAGCTTTCTACACAATTGGTGTTTTGGGCTGTTGTTGAGAATTGGCGTTTTTGTGAATATCTATTGCTGAAATTTTGAGTGGTAGAGATGTCATCACATGGAAGTGTTATTGACACTAATAACAACAACAACAGGAATAATGCTGATAATGGGGGTGAGGTTGTGACTAGGGCAGGGTTCCATCAACTCCAAGAAAATATTAGATTGATTATGGAGAGATTGGAGGTTAGGGATAGAAGAAGCCATAGTGGTGCAGAAATTAGGAGGAGACATTCTAGTGATGAATCTGATGCCGGTAGTGAAAGGAGTAGGAGAGGAAACAATGATGATAGGCATAAGCGGATTGAAAACATAAAGCTAAAAATTCCACCTTTCATTAGTAGTAGTAAACCACAGGAATTTCTAGATTGGGTGACACGGGTTGAGAAGGTGTTTGACTGCAATGAGTGGGATGAGCGCATGAAGGTGAAGATGCGTCTTTAGCATTCTCTGAATATGCTAGTTTGTGGTGGGATAAACTACAAACTGAGAGACATAGGGCGGATGAGGAGAAAGTGCGTTCATGGGCTTTGATGAAAAGATTGATGAGACGCAGATTTGTGCCAAATTACTATAAACAAGAGATGTTGATGGAGTTGCAATCCTTGAGGTAGGGTAAGAAAAGCATAGAAGAGTATGTAAAGGAGTTTGAGACATTAATGGCAAGGTGTGATATTAAGGAATCATTAGATGAATCCATAACTCGTTTCATCAATGGGTTGAAGATGGACGTTGCCAATGTAGTGGAACTCCAAAATTATCAGACTCTAGAGGATGTGATTAAATTAGCCAGTCGGGTTGAGCGACATTAGCGTAGGCGGGTTCAGAAATCATATCACCACCATAAGTCAGATGATGGTGAGAGGCAGGAGGAAAGGAAGGAAAAAGGAAAGGCAGTCGCTGTTGAGGCTGTTGACCAAACACAGCAAAAGAAGAGTAGGGATATAAAATGTTTTGAGTGTTTAGGACTTGGCCATATTGCTTCTCAATGTCCTAATAAAAGGGTTATGGTCATAAAGGGTGATAAAGTCGAGAGTGAGGAAGAAGAACAGAAGGGTATTGAGGTAGAAGAGGAAGATGAAGACATTATAGCGTATCCAATACAGGGAGACTTGTTAATGGTTAAGCAGGATGAAGCTGTTCATAATTAGAGAGCTAATTTATTTCATATTCAAGGCATTGATGTGCCTAAAACCAAGATTAAGCACATACAAAAACCAATTTGAAAGACAAACAAACAATGTCAATCAAACAAGTCTCATTCACATGAACAATGGTGTCAATTTCCAATGAATGTAACCAATTCTTCAATTATGATGTGTTTGAATCTTAAATCCAAATATGATATAGCTTTGATACCAAAAAGATGATGTTCCTAAATCCACTTAAAAGCACAATTAAAAGACTCAAGAAAACGCAAACGCAAGTCAACAACAAACCAGCTCCAAAAGGGCAAAAATTGCGTGAACCCTAGTGAAGATGCAATGAAATCCAAATGTTCAATGTTGAAATTGTGATACCTCAATGATAATCTCTTCTAACAACATGCTAATCACATATAATCCCACGAGAATAATCCATAAATTCAAAAAAAAACTTCAATTCTAAGAACTCCTTTCCACAAGTGATAATCACGTTTCAAGAGGAATTCTACAAGGATGAATCGAATTCAAATGCAAAGGATCTTAATTAAACACAAGAATTCGAAAATAATAAGAAGTAAATCTGACCAAGAACTATCTCAATTCACTCCTAGATATGACACACTAGAGAAGAAAAGAAATCACAACAAAATGAAATTGATACTACTCACAATTTCAAGGTGTTGCACTCGCCACAATTTCAACTCTTGGGATTGAAATTGATAAGAGTCTAATGACAATTAGGAACCTTAATTCTCATGTGAATATGACCTCTCTATTCTGCAAAATAAGCCCCTTCAAACCCTCTCTGAAGCAAGTATTTATACTTGCTACTCCTAGGGTTAAAAAGTGCTTAAAATTACAAGTTTGCTACTTTTAAGGTAGCTAGCCCTAAATGAAAGTTACAAGGAAATAAAAGTGTCCCAAAATGATTACAACATAAATAGTCCATGCAAATTAAAATTATATAAAAGAAATTGGTCTTCAAGATGCCGATCTTCTATAGGATCCATCGGCCCAACTCATCGCCGGTTCAGGTCGGTCCATGAATAACCCACAAGCTAAGTCTGGGGGAGTTTGTCCATTGCCCTATAACATATGCTAAGTGTGCCTGTTGGAAAACACAATACAAAAATAATAGAAAAGAGGTTAATATATAAATAATTTCGAGGTCGATCTACTCAAAATGGGCCCTCATCGCCAAAATTTGAATTCCTTTAGTTCTTGCCCTAATGATAGGTCTTATCAGATTTTTATTCCTATCATCTCCTCGTGCCTCAAAAAGATTTGTCCTCAAATCTGGCAAGTCAAATGCAATAGAGACTTTGTTTTCTCCTAGCATTCCATTTGAAGAAGTATCTCTGCAGAATCCCAATATCTGAAATACTATAGGTAGTGATTGTTTTCTCTTCTCCATTTCTAGGATGTATCTCATCTGCAACATAAATAATGCTCCATTATCCAATAAAGTCACCCCTGTATCAACCTGTTCCACTGAAACTATTTCCTCCTTTTCTAACTCATCTATATGTTGCTGATCCTCATGGTCTTCTAATGGTTGGCCCAACTGCTCATTACCCTCTGAAACCTCTGAAGGTGAACATAACTGTCTTTGAACGGTTTGGCTCTCTGGTGGTCTGCTCGTCTGACTATGATCAACAAGATCCTCTAAAGGTTGGCACATCGGTGTCTGACAAATTTTATGCTCTAAGGGTTAGTTCGTGTTACTAGAGCCCTCAAGAACCTTTGAAGGTTGGCATACCTGCGTCTATATAGTTTGGTCCTCTGAAGGTTTGATCATGTGGCTATGATCCTCAAGATTCTATGATGGTTGTTTTATCTGTCTTTGCATCTCTTGGACCTTTGATGGCGACATAAGGTTCAATACTATAAGTTTTCCATCCTTTTTGAACATATAAGTATTTCTATACCCATCATGTAATACCATCCTGTCATACAACCATGGTCTACCAAGTAATATATGGGATGCATAAAGAGGAAGAATATCACATTCAAGCTCATCATAGTACTTGTCCCCTATACTAAAGGGTACCTTAGCCCTTTGGGTTACACAAAGACTATCCTGATCATTCAACCAATGTAATGTATAGAGTTTGGGATGTGGGATAGTTTCAAGTTTCAACTTCGATACTAATAATGCAGCTACAACATTAGTACAACTACCACCATCAATAATAATTGCGCATAAGTTTCCTTGTACCCTACAAGAAGTATGGAACAAGTTTTCGTTTTGTCCCTCATTAATGGTTTGAAAGGAAGTCAAGTCCCGATGCAATATGTTAGTAGACAAATACAACTCACTTGACATTTTTTGCTTACTAATTTCAACAACCTCAATACACTTCACCACACCACAGCAACATACCCTTACACGCCCCTACACACCCACAGTTCTCACAATCAACCAATACAAGAAATGCTTATTATTACTTCAAGTAAAGTCAAGTGAAATAATTGAAACACAATGAAATAATTCTTGATACTTCAAGTAAAGTTAAATAAATGAAGTACACACACAATTACTTTCGAGTAGATAGAATTAAATTCAACTACTAGTGTTTAAGTAATTAGTTCAATTACTTTCACACTTTAATGACTTGTTTGAATTTTAAATTCCACTACTCAACCTTCCTTTTCTTGCCTTGATTTCACACTTCAAATAACCACAATGTGCAACACCTTACACTACATAAAACTCCACAAATTTGCACCACCACACACACCTTAATCACGGTGCACTCACTTCACCAGAACACCCACGGCAACAACAACAAATTGCACTCCACTTCCACAGCAATGATAAAAAATGGCTACAACAATAAATACACTCCACTTCCACGGCAATAATAACAAAATATACTTCACTTTCTACAAGTACTAACCGCACCTCACAACAAAATAAGCAGCAACTTTCAATTTGAAATTCAAACCACTTCACTAATCGCAAGCCTTCTTCAATTGGTAAACAATGAATTCAAATTCAAATAGCAATCATTAACTCCCACAACTTAATTGCATGTGTTTGAATTCAAATAACTCCTTACTAATCAAAACTCAATGCAATCTGCAAATTGTACTCCACCAATTCAGAATTACACAATGGAAATCAAAACAACAAACTACACATCCTCCTCTACGCCACAACAAGCCACGGCAAGGATTTGGTAAGTTTTTGCAAGTTCCAAAAGTTGTTGAATTAAACAACACTTTATACTTCTGCCCTTCCACGAAAATTATTGATCATAAAATGATACAACAACCTTCCCAATCCAACTCCAACAAACAGTAAATTAAATCCCAAGTCAAGGTAATTTCACAAACTCAAAACCACAATAATCGACACAATTTGCGGTTTCACTAAATCAACCCTAATTGATGATTAACTCCACGAAATCAAATAAAACCAATTCCCTTCTCTCAACATGTGCTTTGATACCAAAAAGATTATGTGCCTAAAACCAAGATTAAGCACATACAAAAACGAATTTGAAAGATAAACAAACAATGATAATGAAACTAGTGTCATTCACATGAACAATGGTATCAATTTCCAATGAATGTAACCAATTCTTCAATTATGATGTGTTTGAATATTAAATCCCAATATGATATAGCTCTGATACCAAAACGATGATGTGCCTAAATCCACTTAAAAGCACAATTAAAAGACTCAAGAAAAAGCAAACTCAAGTCAACAACAAACCGGCTCCAAAAGGGCAAAAATTACGTGAACCCTAGTGAAGATGCAATGAAATCGAAATGTTCAATGTTGCAATTGTGATACCGCAATGATAATCTCTTCTAAAAACATGCTAATCACATATAATCCCATGATAATAATCCACAAATTCAAAAAAAAACTTCAACTCTAAGAACTCCTTTCCATAAGTGATAATCACGTTTCAAGAGGAATTCTACAAAGATGAATCGAATTCAAATGCGAAGGATCTTAATTAAACACAAGAATTCGAAAATAATAAGAAGTAAATCTAACCAAGAACTATCTCAATTCACCCCTAGATATGACAAACTAGAGAAGACAAGAAATCACAACAAAATGAAATTGATACTACTCACAATTTCAAGGTGTTGCACTCGCCACAATTTCAACTCTTAGGATTGAAATTGATAAGAGTCTAATGACAATTAGGAACCTTAATTGTCATGTGAATATGACCTCTCTATTCTACAAAATAAGCCCCTTCAGACCCTCTCTTAAGCAAGTATTTATACTTGCTACTCTTAAGGTTAAAAAATGCTCAAAATTACAAGTTTGCTACTTTTAAGGTGACTAGCCCTAAATGAAAGTTACAAGGAAATAAAAGTGTCCCAAAATGATTACAACATAAATAGTCCATGCAAATGAAAAATATATAAAAGAAATTGGTCTTCAAGATGCCGGTCTTCTATAAGATCCATCGGCCCAACTCATCGCCGGTTTAGGTCGGTCCATGAATAACCCAAAAGCTGAGTCTGAGGGAGTTTGTCCATTGCCCTATAAAATATGATAAGTGTGCCTGTTGGAATACACAATACAAGAATAATAGAAAAGAGGTTAATATATAAATAATTCCGAGGTCGATATGCTCAAAATGGGCCCTCATCGCCAAAATTTGAATTCCTTTAGTTCTTGCCCTAATGATAGGTCTTGTTGGATTTTTATTCTTATCAGGCATGGTGCATGGGAAGACTTGTTTGATTGTGGTTGACATAGGCAGTTGCACCAATGTTGCTTTTTGTTCTTGTACACAAATAGGTTCGTGTTCCATTATTTATTGGTGATTATACTGACGGGATTGTTTGTGATGTAGTTCCCAGGGAAGCTACACACTTTATTCTTGGAAGACCTTGGCAGTATGATCTTAGAGCTAAGTATGATGGATACACCAATGAGTATACCATTCAACAACAGGACAGGGCATACAAGCTTCTTCCTATGAGTCTAATTGCGGTACAACAAACAAGGTTGATTTTCTTTAAGAAGCCTAAGGGAAAGCGGAGTTTGTTTATGTGGTCTAGCAGGATGGACGATAAAGATTCGAGGTCGAATCTTTTTCAACATGGAGGGAATGATACGATTCTAAGAGCTAAGATATGAGCACCAAAGAAATCAAAGTCAATCCAAGCTATAGGTAGTAGTCCGGGGCCTAAAAAGGGAGGACATAAGCATCGGGAGGACATAAGGCGAAATTTAGCCAACCTTAAGCCGGCCTTGGTGCCGGCTTACATGTAGGGCACCGGCCTTTGGCCGGCCTTGAATGGCCTCTCACTAATTTTCATTAATATGTCCTTAGGTTACTTTTAGGCATTATATAAATAGTCTTCTTTAGGTATTTTTGATAGAATGTTATTTTGATGAAAGAAAAACACTTTTGAGTGTGTGTGAATCCTCTTTGGAGAGTTCTTGAATATTGAGAATTGGATTTCCCTTTATTCTAGTTGTTCTTATCAAATTCTTGGTTCCTATAGAATTTGTGGTGAACTTTGTTATTGAGTTCTTGGAATTCTTTAACTTTAGTGATTGATTTATAGAATGCGGTATCTATCGTTCTATGTTTTAATTGCGAACCAATTTAATTTTATCAATCTTGGCATCTATAGATTGGTAATTTTATCCATATCCTTTGTTTTTATTCGTTAGTACCAAATAGAGAGAAAACCCTAAAATTATTAAAGAATCTACTGTTATTGAAGAGTACTGAGTGGTGGAGATAATATGTCGAATGATGACTTTGATGAGCCTTCTGTTAGGAGTTATAGAGGTTATAATGGTCGGAATAGAGGAACTAGAGATTGGGAAGATAGAGGAGATAGGAATAGAGAGGATGATCAATTGAGTAGCATAAAGATGAAGATTCCTCCTTTCCAAGGGAAGAATGATCCCGAGGCATACTTAGAGTGGCAGAAAAAGGTAGAGATGGTGTTTGATTGTCATAACTATAGTGGGAGAAAGAAAGTAAAACTTGCTGCCATCTAGTTTTCGGATTATGCTATAGTATGGTGGGATCAATTAATGTTGAATAGAAGAAGGAGTGGCAAGCCACCTATTGAGTCTTGGGAAGAGATGAAAAGAGTGATGAAGAAGCGGTTTGTGCCTGCGTATTACTATCGTGAATTGCACAACAAGTTGCAAACTCTGAGGCAGGGAAGCCGAAGTGTAGATGAGTATTTCAAGGAGATGGAAGTCACTATGATTAGGGCGAATGTAGAGGAGGATAGAGAGGCTACAATGGCTAGATTTCTTACTGGGTTGAATAGAGAAATCCAAAATGTTGTTGAATTGCAGTATTATGTAGAGTTGGAGGATATGATCCACATGGCTATAAAAGGTTGAGAACCAGCACAAGAGGAGAGGTAGTAGTAATGCATGGATGCAACAGGGTAATGGTTCATCCACTTGGAAGACTAATCAATGGAAGAAAGAAGAAAAGCCTTTACCCACAAAACCAAAAGGGGAGCTGAGACAAGCGGGTTCTACTCCTGGTAACCAAGGTAACCCTAATTCTTCTACTTCTAGAAATCGTGACATTAGATGTTTTAAATGTCAAGGTAGAGGCCATATTGCTAGTCAATGTCCAAATAGGCGTGTTATGATTTTGCGTGATGATGGAGAGTATGAGACTGAGGGGGATAGTGAAGAAGATGATATGCCTCCATTAGAGGATGCTAGTGATGATGAGGAGCTTGCAATGGGAAGGCTAGTGGCAGTAGTGAAGCGAGCACTGAATGTGCAGGTGAAGGAAGAAGAGGAGGTGCAAGGGGAGAATATATTTCATACTAGATGTTATCTAGGAGATCACATTTGTAGTTTGATTATTGATGGGGGAAGTTGCACCAATGTAGTGAGCAATTTTATTGTTGAGAGGCTGGGGCTCAAAACTGTTAGACACCCTAGTCCATATAAATTGCAGTGGTTGAATGATAGTGGTGAGACTAAGGTGAGTAAGCAAGCCTTGATTAGTTTTCGCATTGGTAGATATGAGGATGAGGTGTTATGCAATGTAGTGCCAATGTAAGCATGTCATGTATTGTTGGGGAGGCCATGGCAATTTGATAAGAAGGTTGTTCATGATGGCTTTTCTAACAAGTATACGCTTGTTTACCAAGGGAAAAACTTTAATCTTAAACCGTTAACACCCAAACAAGTATATGAGGACCAGTTGCAACTACAACAGTCTTTTGCAAAACATAAGGTGAGTGAAAAGCAGAGTGAGAGTGAGAGAGCAAAAGATAATGAGAAGAAAAAGGAATATAAAAGTCAAGATCAAAAGGAAAAGGAGAGGAAGGTTAAAAAGAGTGTGAGAGGCCAAGTTGAAGGGAATCAACTTTGGTGGTGAGTGAAAAGGAGAGGGTAGCCTTGCAAAAGGAGAGTTGTGTGGCAAGAGCGAGTGTAGTGAGGAGAGCGTTAGTGATGAAGCAACCTATGTTGTTGCTGGTTTTTAAGGTAACATGTTTGACTACTAACGACTTATCTAACTCTTTGCCTAGTGTGGTTGTGTCTCTTGTGTAGGACTTTGAAGATGTCTTCCCTGAGGAGATTCCAAAGGGATTACCAACCGTTCGTGGTATTGAGCACCAGATTGACCTTGTACCCGGAGCATCGATTCCAAACAAGCCAGCTTATAGGAGCAATCGGAGGAGACAAAGGAACTCCAAACGTAGGTCAATGAATTAATGGAGAAGGGGTACGTAAGAGAAAGCATGAGATCCATGTACAGTGCCCATGATTTTCGTGCCTGAGAAGGATGGGACATAGAGAATGTGTGTTGACTACCGCACCATCAACAACATCACGGTAAAGTATCGTCATCCCATTCCTCACTTAGATTATATGTTAGATGAGTTACATGGGTCTAGTGTCTTTTCTAAAATTGATCTGAAAAGTGGGTATCACCAAATTAGAATGAAAGAAGGTGATGAATGGAAGACTGCATTTAAGACAAAATATGGATTGTATGAGTGGTTAGTAATGCCTTTCGGTTTAACTAATGCACCTAGTACTTTTATGAGACTTATGAACCATGTTTTGAGGACATTTATTGGAAAATTTGTGGTTGTCTATTTTGATGATATTCTTATTTACAGCAAAAGTTTGGAAGATCATATGTCGCATTTGAGGGATGTTTTAGAAGTGCTTTGAAAGGAACAATTATATGCTAACCTCAAGAAGTGCACTTTTTTCACAGACAAACTTGTGTTTCTTGGTTTTGTTGTTAGTGCGCTGGGAATACAGGTTGATTAAGAAAAGGTTTGTGCGATCTAAGAATGGCCTAGTCCAACCAATGTAAGTAATGTGCGGAGTTTCCATGGACTAGCGAGTTTTTATAGGAGATTTGTGAAGGATTTCAGCACCATTGCAGCACCACTTACTAAGGTAATTAAGAAGAACGTGGGGTTTAGCTGGGGAGAGCAACAAGAGAAGGCCTTTCAAACACTTAAAAATAAGTTGACTCAGGCATCGTTACTTGCTTTACCTAACTTTGCTAAAATGTTTGAAATTGAGTGTGATGCTTCAGGATTAGGTATTGGAGCAGTGCTTATGCAGGAGAGAAGACCGATTGCATTCTTTAGCGAAAAGCTAAGTGGGGTAACCATAAATTACCCTACTTACGACAAGGAGCTATATGCATTGGTTCGAGCCTTGGAGACGTGGCAACATTACCTTTGGCTGAAAGAGTTCGTGATCCACACTGATCATGAATCCTTGAAGTATTTGAAGGGGTAACACAAGTTAAACAAAGGGCATGCTCGTTGGGTGGAGTTCATTGAAACATTTCCATATGTCATCCACTACAAGTAAGGTAAAGAGAATGTCGTTGCTGATGCACTTTCTAGAAGGTATACTCTTAGTTCTAGACTGCTTGCTTTTGAGCACATTAAGGAATTATATGCTGCTGATCAAGATTTTTGTGAGGAGTATGTGCAATGTGAGAAGAGTGGGCATGGAAAATTTTATAAACATGACAGATTCTTGTTTAGGGAGAGTAAACTGTGCATTCTAATTTGTTCTTTAAGAGAATTACTTGTGAGGGAGTCTCATGGAGGAGGTTTAATGGGACACTTTGGAGTAGCAAAAACATTAGGGGTATTGCAGGAACACTTCTATTGGCCTCACATGAAACGAGATGTTGAGAGGATTTGTGAGCGATGTGTCACATGTAAGCAAGCGAAATCTAGAGTCCAACCTCAAGGGCTTTACACCCCACTTCCCATTCCTCATGAGCTGTGGGAAGATATTTCTATGGACTTTGTGTTAGGATTACCTAGGTCTAGACATAGTCGGGATTCTGTTTTTGTAGTTGTTGATAGGTTTTCTAAAATGGCACATTTCATTCCTTGTCACAAAACGGATGATGCTTGTAATATTGCTAATTTATTCTTTAGGGAAGTTGTGCGATTGCATGGTATGCCTAGAACAATTGTATCAGATAGGGATACTAAGTTCTTAAGCTACTTTTGGAAGACTTTGTGGGCTAAGTTAGGAACTAAGTTATTGTTTTCTACTACTTGTCATCTACAGACTGATGGTCAAACTGAGGTAGTGAATCGAACTTTATCTACTTTGTTGAGGGCTATAATTAAAAAGATTATTAAGAGTTGGGAGGATTGTTTGCTGCATGTTGAATTTGCTTATAACCGTATAATGCATTCTGCTACTAAATTTTCTCCTTTTGAAATTGTGTATGGTTTTAATCCACTAACTCCTTTAGATTTATCACCTTTTCCTATTTCTGAGTATGTTAATTTAGATGGCAAGAAGAAGGCCGAATTTGTTCAACAGATCCATGAGAAGGCAAGGCTGAACATTGAACGGCGAATAGAGCAGTATGTGAAACAAGCCAACAAAGGTCGTCGACAAGCTGTTTTTGAACCTGGAGATTGGGTTTGGGTTCACATGCGCAAAGAGCAGTTTCCCGTACAACGTCAATCTAAACTACTTCCTAGAGGCGATGGACCATTTCAAGTTCTTGAGCGCATCAATGACAATGCATACAAGATAGATTTGCCTGGTGAGTATCAAGTAAGTGCCATATTTAATGTTACTGATCTGAGTCCTTTTGATGTAGGTGACCATTTGAGGACAAATCCTTTCCAAGAGGAGGGGAATGATGAGATCCATGATGAGAGTCAAGCCGGAAGAAGGAATGTGGATCCTCTTGAAGTGCGCCTAGACCGATCACAAGAAGTCGAGCAAACGACTTAAGGAAGCAATTAACGGGTTGATAAAGGATGTCCATGAAGCCGGGAAGGCTTGGGGTAATCATGAAGTTGAAACGGATTGGAACAACCATGGGAAGACCCTTGCTCTTATACAAGTCACACCGGACACGGGTTGAAGAGGGCATGTACTTTCAAGGCAAGGCTGTGTAGGAATTCCAAGATTGCACATAATCATACACAGCTAAAAGGCACGACCGTGTATGGAGTCAAGCAAATCCACAGAAAGATACACGACCAGAAGTACACGGGCGTGTATGTTGCCAGGAATGTGCACAAAAAAGTACACGGCCAAAGTACACAGTCGTGTACACGGCCGTGTATCCCCTGCCAGGCAGCTTGTTCTATTTTCGCGTTTTTATGACACTTATCTAAGCTACGTCATTTTGGACTTGTTTTACACGAATTGTAACCCTAGTATAAAATCTCCTAGGGTTTAGAACAATATAGAATTTACATCTTTGAACATTAAACACTTTTGAGAGGCACCTCTCTTGGTTCTTCAAGGACTAAATTGAACTTGTCGGATTGATTTCTATGGCGTTCATCCCGATTGTGGTGTCTTCACTTTATACCAAGGTTCTTGTCTCGCTTATAGACAACGGGTCACGGTTTCCACTTTAGGGTGTTTGGGCATCTTAGGCAACGAATTTCCGAACGTATTGGTATTGGGTTTCATCACGGTTGGCGTGGTTCGTATCAACACCCATGGTGCAACAAACAATTATGGTAACACACAACCTCAATGGCTTCACACACTCTTATGCTTCAATACACAACCAAGCAACACACACACTCACATACACTGATGGTGCACTTCACTTCGCACCACAACGATATACTCCAAATATCACGGCAACAAAAGCAAATGGAAATAACATACATGACAACAAAGAAAATGATTCCAAGCTTAGTCAAAGTGCAATTCAAAGAGATTAATGCACAATACTCCACAAAGAAAATATGGAATCAATTTGAAATGACTTCCTTATTCTTCCCAAATGATGACCTTACGATAATTCTTCACTATCCAATTCCGAAATGACAAGAACAACCATAACTTCAATTCTGAAATCACAAGAACAACATGATACAATCAACTCAAATACTTTCTATTAGAAACCAATTACAATGATTCCGCTAATGCATCTACAGTAAAGCAACCTAAATTCAATTTCTTTCGAATTTCAATTCACAAAAAAAAATAATAATAATTTGAACAGAACACGATTCAATTAACATTCACTATTCCTATGTGAAATCAATCAATTGAACAAAAGCATCACATAAACCCTAAATTCCCAAATCAAGATCTCCACTTCCACATGCAATTCCCTTCTCAAAACCAAGCTTTGATACCAAATTATAATGTGCTCAAGACCAATTACAAGTACATAATGCAATTGAGGACTCAAATTGAACAATACACGATCAAAATGGTATGAACCCTAAATTGAAAATAGAACCTTCAAATGCATGAAAAGAGATAGAAAAAGATGAACTAATTCCTCACTCGATATTACTCACTAGTTGGAATTAGGATGGATTTGACGTTGATATTACATATAATAAAGATCAAATCCTACTCATTATACTTTAAGAAGAAATGATAAGAGCAATTTGGTATAAGAGAGGTATCTCCTCGTAGTTTCAATATTAGAAAATAATGTTTCAAAAGTCCCTTACAAAACCAACATAACAAGTATTTATACCCTATTACAATTATGGAAAAATAACCTAAATAAAATAGCACACATAGCCAGTCACTTCAAGCTCTAATCATGTCGTAATGACGAAACAAAAGACCGATTCCCTTTAGTTCAATTTGGTTCATTATGGACCATGATCTATTCTCAAACCAATTGCTATTATGCTTGGTCATCTTCTTGTAAAAATGACAAAATGTACCTACTAAATGTAAAAACAATTAAAGTAAATAAGACAAAATGCGGATATCTAGGTTCCATTTGGTTCAGGTGGGCTTCCTGATGTCGGATCTGGAGGTTTGATTCCCATCAAGATTCTAAATTGGAAGACACCATATGAGATGTTATTCTGTAAACTACCAACTTATGATTATGGAGTAAAGGGATGTTTGTGCTATGTTGCCAAACTTTCACCTAATAGAGACAAATTTAACCCCAAAGGTGTAAGATGTATTTTTTTAGGCTATGGATACAGATAAAAAGGTTAAAAAGTATATGATCTCACGATTAAAAAGTGTTTATGAGTACATATGTCTTTTTTTTAGTGTGTATTTCATTTTTGGGAACAACCTTTAACTAAGTCAAGTCGTATCTATTCCAAACTTACAAGTCTTGTTTAAAACACCTCTTCATGTCTTTAGTCATGAGTCCTTAACTCTTGGTTCTTTACATACTACTAATGTTGAATTTGATTAAGGACATTCTAATATTTTGTTTCAGAATCCAATTCAAAATTTATTTGACTAATGTTTGTGCAAATCATCTAGAGCATGAAGACCACCTAGATGGCTTTAGAATTTTGTTCAAATAGTTCAATTTGTTGTGCCTAAAACTGCTACAACTCAAATGCAACTAACTTCTACAACATATCCTTTGTTTGATTTTAATAAATTTTCACATTATCGATTTGATTATGACATGGTGTTAATTATATAAGAGCCTTATAATTACTCACAAGCTATTTATAAAAAAAAAAAAAAAAAGAAATGGGTTAAAGCTATGCAAAAAGAATTGGTTTCTGTTGAATCTAATGATACTTGGGAACTTACAAGTTAACCTAAAGATAAAATGGCCATAGGATGTATGATGTACCTAATTCTAAAATAGAATCAAGCAATTCCCAATCTAAATCGATGAATCCACAACAATCAATTCCGATAATCAAGTAAAGAACAATAACAAGATAAACCCTAAACCTTTACTAAAATGACGCACTAGCAAGAAAATAGTCCTAGCAAAGATTTGTTATTATGACTCATAACAAGCTCAATACTACCACTTGCCACAATCCATTGGATTGATAAGAGTATAAGAAATGAAGTAAAACTCCACTTTATGTATTTATCAAATCTAAAAAGTCTCTAGACTTTAAATTACCAAAAGGTATTTATAGTACTAAGGATAATAAGCTCAAAATTACATACAAAATAACTGGTCTAATGGAGTAAGCCATTGACCTTGAAGACACTTAGGCTACTAGCTTTGATCAAGTGCACCACCAACTTTAGGAAGGGAAGGTTACCGGCTTTAAAAGCTTACACCACCGGCCTTGAGGGCTAGCCTAAATGGGTCCACCACTGGTCTTTGTGATTTGATTTTCCATCAAATGAATTTGTAATGGACATGATTTGATTCCCATCAATGTCAATAGGTCTACAAAATTAAACATAGGCCAGATGGTAGTGTTGAAAGATATAAGGCTAGATTAGTGATTAAAAGGTCTACTTAAGTGGAAGGAGAAGATTATCATGAAACTTTCTCCCCAATTCCAAAACTTAATACTATTCACATACTTTTAGCTATTGTTGTTGCTTATGATTGGTTTATTTATCAAATTAATATTAATAATGCTTTTTTACATGGTCATATTGATGAAGAGATTTATATGTATCCACCTATAGGGTATGATAAGGCTAAGCTACATCAAGTTTGTCGATTGAAAAGGTCTTTATATGATTTTAAACAAGCATCTAGACAAAGGTTAAGCTGTCGACCTTGAAGACACTTAGGCCACAGGCTTTGATCAAGTGCATCCGCTAGCTTTAGGGAGGGAAGGCTACCAGCCTTAGAGGCTTACATTGCCGGCCTTGAGGGTTAGCCTAAATGGGTCCACCACGGTCTTTGTGATTTGATTTTCCATAAAATGAATTTGTAATGGACATGATTTGATTCCCATCAATGTAAATAGGTGTACAAAATTAAATATATGCTAGATGGTAGCGTTGAAAGATATAAGGCTAGATTAATGACTAAAGGGTATACTTAGGTGGAAGGAGAAGATTATCATGAAACTTTCTCCCCAGTTGCAAAACTTAGCACTATTCGCATACTTCTACCTATTGTTGTTGCTTATGATTAATTTATTCATCAAATTAATATTAATAATGCTTTTTTACATGGTCATATTGATGAAGAGATTTATATGTATCCACCTAAAGGTATGATAAGGCTAAGCTACATCAAGTTTGTTGATTGAAAAGGTGTTTATGTGGTTTTAAACAAGCATCTAGATAATGGAACAAAAATATTTCTTTTTTTTTTTTAATTATTGATGGTTTTGTTCAATCTATAGTTATTTGCTATTTACTAAGCAAAGCATGAAAGGTTTTGTTGCTGTGCTTCTTTATGTTGATGACACATTGCTTATAGCTTTAAATGTTCATCTCATCAAGGAGTTAAAAAAAGTGATTGGATGAAGCTTTCACAATAAAAGATTTGGAATTTACAAGATACTTTCTTAGGCTTGAAATTTGTAAAACATTAGCAAGGTATTTGCTTAATCAGCGAGACTGTTTTGTTTTTTTTGGATATATTGTGAGATGATGGTTTGACAAGAGTTAAACTTGCAAAATTTCTCTTACCAAGTGGTTTGAAATTAAGCAAAGAATTACGAGAATTTGCTAGATGTTACAACTTTCTTTAGGTGATTGATAGGTAAACTATCACACATTACACTTGCAAGACCTAACATTAGTTTAGTTATACATCACTAGAGTTACTTTTTTTCTAAATAGAGGTGTCATGCCCCAAAAGGGGGCCTAAAAGCCTCTACTAAAGTTATCATGGCACGTGTGCACTGTTACATGATAATCGTCTTACAAGTCAGTGATCTTAAGACTCTAAGTAAATAATTACATCTACAACAAGTTATAATACATATAACTAGAAAATAAAATACCACTATAGATCCCACATCCACAGTCAACCATGATCATAGAGAATCAGTATCCTCTATCGATCAGTAAAATAGGATCAATTCTAGGTTCTCCACTTCCAAATCTATTCACATGGGGGTCTTAACATTTCATCTAAGTAAATCTATCCTTCACAAATCTTACTTAGTTGTTTTGGTTTCCAAAACTCTCAACACTTCACATCTTAGCACATCCCGTGCTTTGCTATCGTCACCTGCATAAAGTCTATGAGGGGGTGTGATGTGCCTAAACACACTTAAAAGCACATCTAAAAGACTTAAGAATAACTATCTCAAGTCAAGGCAAAATCGGATCCAAAAATGGTACTTTTCCAATGAACCCTAATGATGAAATGATGAAATTCAAATGTCCAATGATATAATCAGAATACCACAATGAAAATGCCTTCTAACAACACTCTAATTTCATGTAATCCACGCAAATAAAACCTTAATTTGACAAGGAGAAACCGTAACAAAATAATCCTTTTTCCGAATGGTAAAATCACGTTATCAAGGGAAATCATCAAGAAGAATCGAATCAATTTGATAATTCCTTCAAATAAGCATATGAATTCATGAATACAACAAGTAATTCTGACCAAGAACTATCTCAAATCAACCCTAGATATGACACACTAGAGAAGAAAAGAAATCATAACAAAATGAAATTGATATAACTCATAATTTCAAGATGTTGCACTCGCCACAATTTCAACTCTTGGGATTGAAATTGATAAGAGTTTGGAACCAAGGTATGAACCCTAATTATCACGTGAAAAGAGGTGTATATTCTGCAAAATGATTAGCCCCCTCAAACCCTCTCTTAAGCAAGTATTTATACTTGCTACTCCTCGGGTTCAAAAGTGCTCAAAATTACAAGTTTGCCACTTTTAAGGTGGCTAACCCTAAATGAAAATTACAAGGAAATAAAAGTGTACCAAAACCAAAAACAACCAAAAAATAGTTCATAAAAATGAAAAATACATAAAAGAAATGCTCTTCAAGATGCTGGTCTTCTATAGGATCCATCGGCCCAGCTCATCGCCGGTTCAGGTCGGTCTATGGATAACCCACAAGCTGAGTTTAAGTGAGTTTATCCATTGCCCTGTAAAGCATGATAAGTATTCCTTTTGGAATATAAAATACATGAATAAGATAAAAGAGGTTAGTATATAAATAATTCCGGGTCGATGTGCTTAAAATGGGTCCTCATCGCCAAGATTCGAAATCCTTTAGTTATTGCCCTAATGATAAGTCTTGTCGGATTTTGATTCCTATCAGGGTGAGCACACCATGGCTTAGTGAATGGGATGGTAACACTTTCAATGCTATGCACACACACACAAACAAACTTAAATCAAATATTAGACATATGCTACATACATACATAAGAAAATTCACATCAAGTTATTAAACCTATGCTATGTACACAAGCAAGCAAATTTAATTTAAAATATTAAATGTATGCTATGCATGAACAAACCGACGTAAAGTCTAGGGTTTATGCCCCCCCTTAACCTTGGGTTGAGGATTCCGAAGCCACCATTAGTGCCCAGGTCATTACCCGATTTATTTATCTTATCTCTTGGTTAATTATGATATCTTATTAACTCAACAGTAAACATTCCCATGCCTCTCTACACTAGATGGAGCAAAACCCTCAAGGACAGGCCATACTCGGAACCGTTAAGGCACAACAATCCCCTAATCACTTAGTTTGCACTTGGTGGAATAGCAATCCTCTTGATCACTTCTGATGTATCTGTGACAGTGATGGCCTTCAATCTCATGCAATGTCTTGTGAAAATGCATGTCAAGTTTTGATATTTTTGAATTCATACTTTAATTAATTTATTTAGTGATCAAATAACATTTACATTCACAATCAATCATACTACAGAAGTAAACATCAAACATTTCATTTCACTCGTCACAAGCAAGGATTATGCATTTCTTGTTATGTAACACCGATACTGAACCCAAACCCTATGGACATAGACCTATCTAGTTTTACAATGGATTAAATTATCTCAGCACCTCTCTATGCCATTTCTTTTAAATGTCAAACCATTCAAGTTAACTTACGATCATCTAATTTGGCACCTCTGTGCCCTTTCTCTCAAATGCCGAACCACTTGGGTTGGCTTACAATCATTTCTGACACCTCTGTGTCATTTATATCACATGTTAAAATAACCACTTAGGGTTAATTTACATTAATCATCTTTGACACCTCTGTGCCATCGCACTTCTCATGTGCTTTATCATTCTCACACTTTCGAGAGCCAACAAGGTCATCTCGCATCTTCCTTTTTCATGTTTTCAAGGACACTTATGTATAACATACATATATACATATCTATACATATAATGTTTGGGACCTTTCCTCAATTAAGGACAATTTGCTAAACATTTCTCCTTGTGTACTTAAGAGGGTAAGAAAATATGGTCATTGAGTTGTAAAAACCAAGGTTGCACTCATGATTAATATGTTAGGTTCATGAGTGTATTTCATAAATATCATATGAAAATAAGTTCGTTAAGTATAGGTATACACATTTAGGAACCAGCTTTGACATGTATACATGTTGATACCTATATACCCTATTCCAATTAAGCATACCTTTTCGGTAGCTATAGAAGGAAAAGCTAAGTTTCTATATTTTGGTTGATTCAAAAGAAAACAATTTATAAAACATAGGTTAGACTTATGGTATAGCACTAGCGATATGGCATTATGTGCTATCATTAAGGTAATGACATCTAAACTCTCAAACCATTCATTCCCTTATATTCTTCACGACTTCTTACCTAACTCGTTATTCTATACTGCATAACTTAACTCAACAATAATCATATCAAATAGCAGCACAGTAAACATCAATTTCAAATGCATAGCATTCCACATACAACACAACATAGTAGCATATCATTAAGTTTCCCACTCACTTGTTTAGGGTTGTCATAGTCCTAGTCGTCCTTAAGTGATTCAGACATGTAGTCCCTTCTCTGAGCATAGTATCGAAGGGTCAGCTACAATGACTCTCTACAATTTTTGTTGGTTGCTCAATTCCTCATTCACTCTTATCTCTTCTTAAGCTCTTTGATACCTTTCCCCATACTCTTATACACCAGCACATTCTCACATACCACATGCACACTAACATAAACATATTCTTATCCATTTACATACACACTTCACACACCACACACGCACCTATACATACATACACACCAACTCCTTTCACCTTCCACACCACTATCATACAGATATATACACATGCCCTACATATACTTCAGACCACCAATACATATTTCCACATACTCTATACACACTACATTCACCTTTTTCACCCATACGCCATACATCATCTTATACACATACATACATACCCATGTACATCACTCCTCCTATATACACATCACATACCTACTCACCACACATCCTTCACACATATACACACATATTACGTACTCCACCTACCATCCATATATACACATGTACCGTACACCCCACACCTTCCATACACCTATACACATACTCCACAGATCCCACACCTTTCATACATATACACACAAACCTTTACAACTTACATGGTATCCCTGCACGCATACATAAACCGAACCTACCACACACCATCTATATGCATATACCTCCCTTTCACACACACCACATATCATCCCATACACATACACTTCACATAGATCACACCCTTATACACACATACCACATACCTATATACACATACCACCCTACATCACTTCATGCACCTACATGCATACTACCAAACATTACACAATTGGCTCCTCCTCTACACGTATACGCACCTTCACTACCATACATCATTACCAACACACACACATCCTTACATACACTACTCACCATCACCTACATATCCACGTATCTCTATATGCATCACACCCACTGTCACATACACCATCTTCACATATACTACTCACTTTCCCACATACATCACACACATCACTACACACATACACATACATACATCATTATACACATCATATACCCTCAACCAACATATACATATACCTACTTCATTCACACATACATTCCACATACACTAGATCACCTCTTCATTTACATGCACACATACACACACATTCCTACATACATACCACAGTCCATCATTCACATACATACACACTTTCACACATACTTCATACACATATATCCTCCTACATTCCGTACACTTTCACCCGCACATACATGTATCCTTACACAACTCACACACCTTCAATCACACATACACATCTTCCTCCACACACATACACATACACACCCTCATCCATGCACACAGCCACACACACTCACACGTACACACGCACGGCCTCCATTCACACACCTACATACCCCCACTTCCTTCACATGCACATACACACATCCTTACGCACATTTCGCAACCCTTCACCACACTCACTTTCAATACACATACATACATACACACACTACACACTCACCTTATACACATTCGGCTCCTCTTTCCTCTTTCTTTTTCCTCCTTTTCTCTTCCCTTTTATGCTAGCTATCTGCCTTCCTCTTTTCCCTCTTCTTTTGTCTTCCCTTTCTCTCTCTTTTCTCTCATTTCCCACTCAATTGCTTGCCATCGTTGTTGGATTGTCGCCATTATTGTGGCTGTTCTTCACCCCCCCCACACACACCACATACCTCGGTTCCTTCTCTTCCTTCCTCATTTTCTTTTCCTCCTCTACACATTGCTACCGCTGTCGCCTCCATCATCAAAGAAGGAGACGAGATGGACTTCACTTGAAAACCACTACCACTGTCATCGTCGTCACTACCACTACTGTTCTTGTCGTTGGACGTTGCGGTCGCTGCTGTCGTTAGGGTTGCTATTGGTCGTTGTGGCCGCCACTACCACCATGATCAACTTCATCACCGTTATGGTCATTGTTTGCCATTGTGTTATTGCTGTTGTTGTTATGGTTATTGCTACCGCTGAGTGGGGTCGCCACTGTTGTTCATTGCTACGACCACCGTTGTTGTTGTGTATTTGTTGCAGCTGGGGTTGTCATCGGAGTCACTACCGTGGTGGTTGTCATCGCAGTTGTTGGTGTCATTTGGCTCGTCTTCGTGGACACCGTTGTTGCTGCAGTCATTGCAGTTATTGCCTCCATCATTGCTATTGCTGCTATGGTCGGAGTGGGAGGGGAAATAGCATCGCATCAAGGAACATGAAAACGATGGAGAAGAAGAAGGAAGAAAGGGGGAGTTACATAGGTCGTCCATCTATGCTGGAGATCAGATCACCATAGAGGTTTAGATGTTGCTATTGCTGCTGTCATGGTTGTCGTGGTTGTCGTCCTCTTCATCATTGTCGTCCCTTGTCACTGCGAAGATCGCTATCACTGCCATTGCTGTGGGAGGCTGTCATTACTGCTATTGAAGGTCGTGGTTGCTGGCGTTGTTCCTTAATGCCGTGTCGTTGTTGTTGCTATTGAGGGTCGTCGTTTTCATGGTTGCGATGAGGTCTACTAGGATCACCACCACTATTGTTAGGGTTCCCTTCTCAGATCGGGGCGATTCGCTGATTGGCAATGTGAGGAAGTTTGAGCAGCAAAGTCTTACCAACGAGAGAGGGAATGATCGAAGGCGTTGATCCAAGCAGAAGAAGAAAGGAAGAAGAGAAGCTGAAGAGAGGAAGAAGAAAGGAAAGGAAAGAAAAGAAGAAAAGAAAAAAGAAGAGAGTGAAGGAAGAGAGAGATTGGGATAGAGCTAGGGACCTGTTAACGGATGTTGCTGTGCTGCTGCCGCTTGACATGATGGATGGGATAGACGTGACGATGACGTGACAACCATTCATGTCTCTACAACGACTGCAACTTCTTTTGTGTTGTGTATATATATATTTATATATTATAATAATATTTTATTTAAAAAATGCCCCTGTTTTAACATTCCACACATACGGGAATACTTTTAAAAATTATATCTTTAACAATTTATTACAAAATTTTACGTCTAAGTTAATTTGATTAATCCGAAGATAAATTTTTACTCTAAATTTTAATTTGAATTTCCTGGATTTATAATTTAAATTAATTTCATTATTTAACTTAATATTGTTTAAAAATTATGTTTTGAATGATTTATTCTTTTAATTTAATTTACTAAACTAAAGTTAAATTTACAATTATTTTCATTTATCCGTTCATATTTCTATATTCGGATATTTTCAAGTACGTCACTTTCTAAATTTATTCTGTAATATATTTCACAAAATTCAATTTATTACGTTCATTATCTTATCTTTCTTACAAAAGTCGTTCTTTCTAATTGTTTAAATTTTTAAAACTTATTATTATCAAAAATTTAGAATAAAATAATATTTATTATTCTATTTATTTTCTATAATTTGTTTATATAACTTTTTAATTATTTTTCGGACTTCCCATTTACAAGCTTTGTTTCATGTCTTGGTGTATCTCAAAGGGACATTATTGTTAGGTTTAATTTACTTATCTACAAATTCTCTCCAATTACATTAGGCTACTAAAGTTTTGGACCGTAAGTCCATTACAAGCTATTGTGATTTCTTAGGTCCAACTTTAGTTTCTTGGAAAACCAATAAACAATCAACAATGTCAACTTCAATCATAGAAGCTAAGTATAGAAGGTTAGCAACTATTGCTAAGGAATTATTATGGATTTCTTATATTTTAAGAGATTTTTTGTTGAGCTACTAGTTCCATTGCTTTGTGATAATAAGTCCACTTTATTGATTACTACAAATGATAGGAATCTAAATCCAACAAGACTTATCATTAGGGCAAGAACTAAAGGATTTTGAATCTTAGCGATGAGGGCCCATTTTAAATAAATCGACCCTGGAATTATTTTTTTACTAACCTCTTTTATCTTATTCATGTATTATATATTCCAACAAGCACACTTATCATATTTTATAAGGCGATAGACAAACTCACTCAGACTTAGCTTATAGGTTATCCATAGACCGACCTGAACCGGCGATAAGCTGAGCCAATGAATCCTATGGAAGAGCTCACATGATGAGGACTATTTTATTTTATTTTGTAATTGTTATTTAGACTATTTTATGTTGTATTTTCTTTTGTGAAACTTTTATTTTGATTGTAATTTCCATTTAGGACAGGCCACCTTAAAAGTGGCATATTTGTAATTTTTGTCCATTTTCTAACCCTAAGGGTGGTAAGTATAAATACTTGCTTATAGTAGGGTTTGAGGGAGGGAAAATTTTTCAGATTTGAACATCACTTTTCGTGAGAGGGCTTAGGGTTTCCTAAATCCAATTTCTCTTATCAATTTCAATTTCTAAGAGTCAATTGTGGCGAGTGCAACAAAGGGTAATTGTGAGTAGTATCAATTCCTTCTTTGTTGTGTTTTCATTTCATCACTAGTGAGTCATATCTAGAGTTGATTTAGATTTTCTTGGTTAGATTTTTTATTTCATTTGTGATCAATTATCTTGTTATAAGATTGATTGTTTTTGTACTTGATATCATCAGCTTCATTTGTGACAAGAATTGGGGATTGTAGGAAGAAGTTGAAATCACGGTTTTGATCTATTCTTCTTGATTTGATTCACGTGGATTTCACTTATAATTGTTGTTATTTGGTGAAGATTACACATAGGGATTGTTAATTGCATCTTTTGACCTTCGGATTTTCATCAAAATTCCATTAGGGTCACGCAATTTCTTGATTCTAATAGATCGGTTTTAATTGTGAGTTAAGGTTTGTTTCTTTGATTCATTTGCATGTGCTTGGGCTTGGTTTTGAGCACATCATCTTTTGGTATTAGAGCTTGAGGTTTAAGAGGAGGGATTTGCAATTTGGATTTCGAAAATTTAGGGTTCTTATTACCTTGATTCAAAAAATTGTGCATTGAAGAATTGGATTATTTCAATTGTGTTGCTGAAGTGATTTCCTTATTGTTAATTGTTGTGTACATGGAGTACTCACCATATTATTTGTCTCCTTAAGTTGACTGTGATTGGTTTAAGGGAAATCATCATTGTCATCATTTGAGGGAAGTGACATTTGAAGGCTAGAAGAGTGTTGTTTTAAAATCCTTGCCGTGTGTTATAGTGAAGTGGTTTGATTTTCAAATTTAAATTGCTACTTGTTGAAGTTGAATTGAAAGACTTGTTGTGGCTCCTTGTGGTTGATAATTTTCGTGAAAGAGAAGGAAAAGTAAGAAATGTATTTCCTAGTGTTTGATTATGGGATTGGAAATACAATAATTTGTGGTTAAAAGAGAAGTGTGACTTTTGTTGATTTCGGAATTGGAGAGAATATTTTACCATTTCCAGATTTGAAGTGTGTGGAAGGATAAGAATCCATTTGAAATTCAAATACCTTCTTTAAGTTTGAAAGCAATTCATTAAGTAGCATTGAATAAGTGTTATTTAAATTTGAATTGTTTTTTACCATTTGTGGAGAAGGTTGCATTTAGTGGAGTAATTTCAAATTTGAATTTTGTTGCTACCATTGCTTGTGGTTTATGGTGTTAATGGGAGTTGTGCAGTGGTAAGGACATCTACACCTTGAAGTATTGTGTTGTGTGTATTGAGAAGAAGGTGTTGCACCGTGAGTGTTGTTGTTGTTGTTTGAATTAAGTGCATTCTGTGTGTATTTTGTAAGTGGCTGTGTGAGTGTGTTGCACTTGAGGTGTTATAAAGTGGTGTGAATTTGTGGAAGTTGTGTGTAGTAAGGTGCTGCACATTAAGTCTAAAGTGTGAGAGTTTAGTGCATGGATAGCAAACCATGAAGGGGAAGAGTAGTGTTACAATTGTGAAGTGAAATTGTGTAGTGTGTGCATTTTCGAAAATTGGAGGAATCACAATTGTCATTTTTCAGATTTGAAATCAGAATTACTGTGTACATTAAGAAGTCAATTTGAAATTTCAAAAAACACATTAAGTCATAGTTAATTGTGTGTCATTTGAATTTGAAATAACTTCTTACCATTTGTGGAATCTTGCACTTATTGAGCTCATTTTGAATTTGAAAGTTGAGCTGCCTTTTTCATTGAAGTTCTGGTTTGATATTTGTGTGGAAGTGGGGAAAGTACATCGTGGCTTGAAGAGGAGTGTATGTAGTGTTATGTTTTTGTACATTTAGTGAAGGGTGTGTGCAATTGGTGTTGGTTCTTGTGTGTGTTGTATAGATACTTGTTGTTGGTGGCATGAATAATTGTGGAATCGTGAGTTGAAAGGGAAGTTGTGTGGTAGTGAGTTGTGTATTTTTATGCTTGTGTTTAAGTGCTGCCCATTGTGAAGTTAATTAGTGTGAAACCAAAGCAAGAAAAGGAAAGTTGAGTAGTGGAATTTGAATTCAAACAAAACAATTAAAGTGTGAAAGCGATTAAACTCATTACTTAACACTTGTGGTTGAATTTAATTCTTAACTACATAGGAATAATTGTGTGTACTTCATTTATTTAACTTTACTTAAAGTACCAAGAATTATTTATCTGTGCTTCAATTATTTCACTTGACATTATTTGAAGTACCGATAAACATTTCTTGTATTGGTTGAGTGTGAGCACTATGGGTGTGGAAGGGTGTGTTGTCGTGGTGTGGTGAAGTGTATTGTGGTTGTTGAAGTTAGTAAGCAAAAATGTCAAATGAGTTGTATTTGTCTACTAACGTATTACGTCAGGATATGACTTCTTTTCTAACCATTGATGAAGGACAAAGAGAAAACTTGTTCCATACTTCTTGTAGGGTACAAGGAAACTTATGCGTAATCATTATTGATGGTGGTAGTTTGATGTGCTCAAAACCTCTTTCAAGCACAATCAAATGACTCAAGAAAAACAATTCTCAAGTCTCATACAAACCGGTTCAATTAACTAGGAAATTGTGTGACCCTAATGGAACTTTGATGAAATACAATGGTTCAAAGATTCAATTAACTCCCACTAATGATCAATTTCACTAATCAACAATAAGAACAAGAGAATTACACGTGAAGTGGATGAAAAAGACAATCACAAAAACCGTGATCTCAAATCCTTCCAACAATTCCAATTTACACCAATCTTTAAAGAGCATTCAATCTCAATGAACAATCAACCTTACAAGATGATTATCCACGAATTACAATCACCAATAAGTCCAAGAAAGATTCAAATCTACCCTAGATATGACTCACTAGAGAAGAGATGAACATACAACAAAGATGAATCGATATGACTCACAATTCTCCTTTGTCGCACTCGCCACAATTCCAATTCTTGGGTTGAAATTGATAGGAGGTTTTAACTAAGGATGAACCCTAATTCCACACATGAAAGTGCTAGGTTATTTTTTCAAAATATGGCCTCCTCAACTCTCTTCTAAGCAAGTATTTATATTTGCTACTCCTAAGGTTAGAAAGTGGTCAAAATTACAAGTTTGCCACTTTTAAGGTGGCTAGTCCTAAATGAAAATTACAAGGAAATAAAAGTGTTCCAAAATGATTACAACATAAATAGTCCCATCATCTCCTTGGGCTTCTAAAAGATTTGCCCTTAAATCTAGAGGGTCTTTTCTTAGACTGAAACCCGATGTTTGGAATAGCTTGTTGGCTAACGGTCTAGATGAACGATATGTGCTTCTGACTAGTTCTTGGAAAGATCGCACCTTAGACGGTAACAAAGGAGTCAATAAAATCCGAATACCATCCTTCTAAAACATGTAAGTGTTTTTGAGCCCATCATGTAATACCTTTCTATCAAATAGCCATGGTCGACCCAGTAGTAAATGAAAGGCATACATAAGAAGCACATCACAGATAATCTCTTCACTATACTGATCTCCTATACTGATTGGTACCATTGCTCGCTGTGTAACATGCAAACTACCTCGGTTGTCTAACCAATGCACTTTATACAGGTTAGGATGAGAGCTAGTAGTTAATTGTAAGTTCTCTACCAATGCAGTAGATATGACATTAGTACAACCATCACTATCAATGAAAAGCATACATAGGTTACCTTGAATCTGACAAGGTATGTGGAATAGATTCTCCCTCTGTATGTCCCTAGTATATGGAGAAATAGTTATATTCCGGTATAACACATTAATGGGTGAGTATTTTCCTCCCTTTTTATCCTTATGTGTTTCAGCATGTTCATCATCATAATACTCTTGTAACGCTAAGGATAAATTTGTAGGCTCGATAGTCTCCTCCTCATTACCCTCCATGACGGTCATCACCCTTTTATTAGGACACTACGTAGCTATATATCCAAATCCCATGCATTTGAAACATTTAATCTAGCGTATCTTCCCATTGGTTGACCCTTGTACCATCTGCCCTAAATCAGATCCAACTACCTCTTTGCCTTTCCTAGAAACATTTTTCTCCTTTTTTATAGTAGGGATAAGTTCGTCTACAACCCTGAAATGCTCACCTGCTCCCTTTGACCCATCCAATTGACCAACAACCCCCATGGGCTTTGAATTAGTGCTGGGCCTACTCCTAGTAACTTAGAATGAATAGAATTGCCTCTGTCTTTCCACTTTCAAGGCTAACTGTATAGCCTTATCAAGTATACTATATCTCTGAAGCTCAACTACATAAGTTATCTCATACTTCAACCTAGATATAAAACGTGCTAGGGTTTGTTTAGGAGGCTCAACTGATCCACATCTGATCACTAGTGTCTTAAACTTCTGTATGTAGTCATCCACTGTTTTACCCTCCTCTCTCAGTGTTGGAGACGCATAAATAACTCATGCCTTTAGTGTTCCAGTACAAACCTATTCCTTAAAACTCGTTTCATGTCTCTCCAAGTGTGTATTTCGGTCTCTCAATCCCTTCGCCTACTGATCACCATATTTTTCCACCACAAAGCGGCATACCCTATGAACTCTACAGCTGTGAGACGTACCCGGGAGTCATCATCAATCTCATAACACTCGAAAAGACCCTCAACTTGGTCTTCCCAGTCTAGGTAATCATCGGTAGAACCCCTACCATCAAATGAAGGCATCTGTAGCTTCACATACTGTAGTCCTCGAGGTAGTCTGAATTCCCTGCCTGGGTAGGATTAACCTCAAAATTATCATCTCTGTCTACCCTAAGAGCATGATAATCTCCTTCTACTCTTCTCCCCAAATTTCCTCTAATTGCCTCTTCTCTTTGGACATTATGAGGAGCTACTCTAGGTGGTGCCTAAAGGTTTACCACAAGTGGTGGTGGTAATGTCATCCTATCAATTCTTGTTGCCAATGTAGCAACAATTGTGGTAAGGTCCTAAAGTTGCTCATCTAGAGTTTTTCCACTTGTATTTCGACGACCCGGTCTGCTACCCACATAGCTATTGGCCTCATTGCCAATGCCCCCATTCACACTATCATTTGACATGTTTGTGGATGCGATTTATTTAAAGTACAAATGTAATCTCAAATAATTGTAGCACACTCCCTTCACTTCACCACTTCACAATAACACGTTTGGACAACAACCCACACACTCTTGTACACCCACGGTACAACAAGTCAACAATGTAACAAATACATTTTATTACTTCAAGTATAGTAGAATAATTGAAGCACAAATAAATACTTCCAAGTAGTTAAGATATTGAATTCAACTAAGCATGTGATTAACTAATACTACTCAATAACTTTCACACTTAAATGCTTATATTTGAATTTCAAACTTTACTACTTAACTTCCTTTATTAGCCACGGTTCACACTCAAACTTGATCTTAATGTGCAGCACCTTACTCCACACAACTCCATAAATTCACACCGCCACTCACACCACTACATACACACAACACTTCATGGTGCAACAAATTTTTCTAATTTCCACAAGTCACTCCCACAGCAATAACATAAGTGACAACAACAATAAGTATGCTTCCACTTCCGTAGCAACAATAATAAATGGTAACAACAACAAATATACTTTCACTTCCACAAATGTAATCCGAAATTAACAATAGGCAGTAACTCCAATTTGAATTTCAACCTCCTCACTAATTGCAAGCCTTCCTCAATTGGTAAGAAATGAATTTCAAATTCAAATAACACTCCTATATTTCTTTCCTTCCACGAAATAATTAATCACAAGAAGCTACAACAACCTTCCCAATCCAACTCCAACAAGCAGCAAATCAAAATTCCAATTAAGGTAATTTTCGCAACTCACAAACTACAACAACACAATTGTGGCTCAAAATTGAACAACCTTAATTGAAGATGATAATCACGAAATCAAACAACAATCAATCCCTTCTCTCATCTTGTGCTCTGATACCAAAAAGTTGATGTGCTCAAAACCACTTTTAAGCACAATCAAATGACTCAAGAAAAATAATTCTCAAGTCTCATACAAACTGGTTCAATCAACCAGGAAATTGCATGACCCTAATGGAACTTTGATGATATCCAATGGTTCAAAGATTCAATTAAATCCCACTAATGATCAGTTTCACTAATCAACAATAAGAACAAGAGAATTACACATGAAATGGATGAAAAAGACAAGCACAAAAAACGTGATCTCAAATCCTTCCAACAATTCCAATTCACGCCAATCTTTAAAGAGCATTCAATCTCAATGAACAATCAACCTTACAAGATGATTATCCACGAATTACAATCACTAATAAGTCCAAGAAAGATTCAAATCTACCCTAGATATGACTCACTAGAGAAGAGATGAACATGCAACAAAGATGAATTGATATGACTCACAATTCTCCTTTATCGCACTCGCCACAATTCTAATTCTTGGGTTGAAATTGATAAGAGGTTTGAACTAAGGATGAACCCTAATTCCACACGTGAAAGTGTGATAAGAGTAAATTAACCCTTGTAAACCATAGGCATTAAGAATGAATTTGTATAATCTTTTGAATAAAATCAATGCGGATTCGGTACTTAATAGATAAAAATTCATGTTTCAGGGTATAATACCAAAGAGAAGGAGAAAGATCACAAAAGGAGCATAATTGAAGCTTAAAAGATCAAGTTAAAGTTATTCATGGACAACACGTGGAAAGCCACGGCCGTGTCATGAACCGTGGGCACACCTGAAGATGAAAACGTCACTTGGAAAGGAAGCACGGCTCGTGATAAGGGTGTGTTTGAAGCCGTGGCAGATACTGCAAAGAAGAGGAAAGCTCCAGAACGTGGCACGGGTTATAATCTGGCCGTGCCTCTAGCCGTGTTCCTAGCTGTGCTTCTAGCCGTGCCAAACACTGAACAAGATTGAGGAATTGCATATTTGCGACCAGAGGGAGACACGGTTTGTAATCTGGCCGTGCTCCTAACCGTGCCAAACACTGAGCAAGATTGACGAGTTACATAGTTGCGACCAGAGGGAGACACGGTTTGACATCCGGCCGTGCTGTTGGGCGTGCCAGGCGACTGTTATTCACTTGACGAGATTCACTTGGAAAAGGAAAGATACAATCGTATCTTTCCAGCTGGAGATGCTCGGCCATGCCTTAAGAAGTATAAATAGAACAACCCTAATGAAGAAAGAGAGGAGGCAGCACAAGAGAAACCCTAGAGAAGAGAAGCTGTTGCAAGAGGCTGCCGCCAGAATAGTCCTCGAATTGGAAGCCAAGATATTTAGTGTTTGAATTTTCTTTATGGACTCAATTATTTTACGTTTTGCTCTTCTTATTAGATTCATGAGTGGCTAATTGTTTCATACCCGTTCCCTTGAGAAACCCCTGATTGTCATGTGACAGAATTGTTGATGTTCAATAATTTAATTCTATTCTTTGAGTTTGTTCATGTTGCAATTATAGTTTATTCATCTTGATATGTGTGCAATATTAGGATGAAATTATATCTCTGTTATTAAGATTGAGAAATCGGTAATAGAGTAGATCTTGCATGAATAAAAAGACCCCTTGTAATCCTAGAGATAGGTTATAGGAGGTCTTCTATATTGAACAAGATCATTGCGGTTTGGTTCAATTGAGAGTCCTAGAATTCTATTGCAATCTTGATTATGTTAATTGAAGAGAGATCTTAATTGGCTTAATTAGGATTAGGGATTAGTGATCTTGAGAAAGACTCTAATCTAGTGTACGAAACTCCGTGGATCAAAGATTAGGTATTAATCATTGGATAGTTTGGAATTGAATAAAAGCTGCATGAGAATTAAGGGTGGATCTTGGGCAGGGTATGTTTAAATCATTGAATTAATTAAGGGAGTGTTTGAATACATTTACTTTGTTCATTTTATTTGTCTCTTTCAAGTTTAGGCAATAATTAGAATAGTTGAGATCATCAACAGTGAGAGGTTAGATAGTAGGAGAATCGTTAGTACTAGTACTTATAAGTCTTCGTGGGATCGATACCTGTACTCCTATGCTATTCTGCTAATCGATAGGTACACTTGCCTGAGAACTGATCGTAAGCTAGAATTGAGTAGAGGTTTAAACTTGTTTAGAACGGTCAGATCATCCATCAAGTTTTTGGCGCTGTTGCCAGGGACTTATAATATTAGGAAAACTTGACACCTACTACTTTAACTATTTTATTTTATTTTATTTTTATTTATTTACTTTAAGTTCATTCGTGCTTCCATTCAAATTTGTTGAGGAAACTAAGTTCATAGTTTGTCTGTCGCGGTTTATGACAAGGAGCTCTTCATCTAAGCTACTTGACTTTGATCCTGAAATTGACCAAACCTTTAGAAGGCGATTGAGAGAAACTGAGCCAATGGCAGATGAACGAAGAACGATGGTTGAATACGCTCGTCCTACTTTGAGCAGCACTGGGTTGTGTATTGTGCAACTAGCAATAGAGGCCAACAACTTCGAAATCAAGGCCTCTACAATGCATATGATTCACAACCAATGCCAGTTTGATGGTTTATCTGACGAGGATCCTCATGCGCACATTCAGATGTTCTTGGATATTTGTGCAACTGTCAAGCAAAATGGAGTATCTGAGGAAGCCCTGAAATTGCAACTTTTCCCTTTTACTCTCCGAGGGAAAGCAAGGCAGTGGTTTAGTACACTAAACCGGGATTCCATCACCACTTGGACCCTGATGGCGGAGACTTTCCTGGACTATTATTTCCCACCATCGAAAACTGCTAAGTTGAGAAATGATATCACATCATTCACCCAACTAGATCACGAGCCTCTACATGAAGCATGGATTAGATTTAAGGATCTTCTTAGGAGGTGTCCACATCACCAAATGCCTAATTGGCTGCAAGTTTCCACCTTCTATAACGGGCTTGACTATGCAACTCGGCAAACAATTGATGCTGCGGCTGGGGGTACTTTGAATGTGAAAACGCCGGAGGATTCGTTGAGTTTGTTTGAGAACATGGCCAAAAATAATCACCAATGGAGCCATGGTAGACAAAGGCACAGGGCAGCGGGCATTTATGTAGTCGATTTGATGACAGCAATTGCTGCAAAGGTAGATGCACTCGCTTCAAAAGTTGAAGGGATGGCTTTATCTCAGCCATACCAATACTACTCAACTGAACCTCATTCCAACAATGTGGTATCTGAAGTGACAGAGCGTGTTGAGTATGTGGGGAATCCCACAATACCACAGAACAACCCCTATAGTAACACATATAATCCAGGATAGCGTAATCATCCCAATTTCTCATGGAGTAATCAGCAATCTCAAAGGGGTAATGCACCTGCTCCAGGATTCCAAAGACCAGCTCCACCTCCTTTCCAAGAAAAGAAATCTAACCTTGAGGATATGATTGTGAAGTTCATTCAAGTGTCAGAGCAACGCCATCAATCCACTGAGGCCGCTCTAAGGAATCATGAAGCCTCAATCCACAACTTGGAAAACCAGATGGGGCAGATTTCTAAAGCGCTTGTTGAGCGACCGCAAGGGTCTCTGCCTGGAAATACAGAGACCAACCTAAGGGAACACGAGAAGGCAGTAACTCTTAGGAGTGGAAAGGAAGTGCAATCAGATAAGTGTGGGGAAACCTCTGTTAATAGGAAGGGGAATGAGACTGTTTATAAAGGCAAAACTACTGATAAAGCAGAGAAGGGTAGAGTTATAGAGGGAAGAACAAAAGACTTGGAAGCTGAGAAGACACCTATCGTCCAGCCTTATAAACCCCCATTGCCATATCCTGCTAGGCTGCGGAACGACAAGGATCGGGAACATTTCGGTAAGTTTTTGGATGTGTTCAAACAGTTACATATCAACTTACCATTTGTGGAAGCCCTTTGTCAGATGTCCCGGTATGCCAAGTTCTTGAAAGATTTACTATCTAATAAGAAGAAGATGGAAGAGATCTCCACTGCAACAGTTGGTGCGAGTTGTTCTGCAATTTTACTAAACAAGCTTCCAAAGAAATTGAAAGACCTAGGAAGTTTCACCATACCATGTTCCATGGGTAATTTACCCATAGAAAAAGCATTAGCAGATCTAGGGGCTAGCATAAACTTGATGCCATACTCCCTCTTTCAAAAGCTGGGATTAGGTGAGCCAAAGCCTACACGGATGAGCCTTCAATTGGCAGATCGATCAGTGAAGTTTCCTAGAGGGGTTATTGAAGATGGGTTATTTAGGGTTTCCTAAATCCAATTTCTCTTATCAATTTCAATTTCCAAGAGTAGAAATTGTGGCGAGTGCAACAAAGGGTAATTGTCAGTAGTATCAATTCCTTCTTTGTTGTGTTTCCATTTCATCACTAGTGAGTCATATCTAGGGTTGATTTGGATTTTCTTGGTCAGGTTTTTTATTGTATTTTTTATCAATTATCTTGTTATAAGATTGATTGTTTTAGTACATGATATCATCATCTTCATTTATGATGTGAATTGGGAATTGTAGGAAGAAGTTGAAATCACGGTTTTGATCTATTCTTCTTGATTTGATTCACGTAGATTTCACTTATAATTGTTGTTATTTGGTGAAGATTGCACATAGGGATTGTTAATTGCATCTTTTGACCTTCGGATTTTCATCAAAATTCCATTAAGGTCATGCAATTTCTTGATTCCATTGGACCGGTTTTAATTGTGAGTTGGGGTTTGTTTCTTTGATTCGTTTGCATGTGCTTAGGCTTGGCTTTGAGCACATCAACAAAACTATGTTTACATGCTCGGATAAAACATAATGATATTGATATGCATTTTATCTAAGAACGTATTGCTACAAGTTCTTTGAAAACAGAACATGTTTCTTCACTCTTATAACTTGTGGATCTATTAAACAAGTGATGCAAACCCTGCTAACCCGTAAAGAAACCCAACACTTGATTTGCTATTCTCATAACCTATGGATCTATCAAGAATGATGGACACCTTGACCTTTTGTCTATAAACGAGATAAGGGCCTTAGTATAAATGATAATGCCATAATTGATTCTAAATCGATCAATGGATAGGTTTTCGGATGAATGCTACGGATCCACAATCTAATAATTTCAATTAGTTCTTGAAAGAACCAAAGAGAAATCACTCTCAATTGATAGTTTATGGTGATCCTTTTTGCAATTCTTAGTGTTCTGTGAATCTTGTCAAGTCGTGTTACGAAACTACTATTGGGAAAGTTAGGTAGATTTCGATAGGAACAAATCTGATTGGATTGTTAGTTTTAAAAGAATCGAAAAGAGAAATTTTGAGTAGGTAAGGATTGGTGAGAACAATAAAACAATTTGAGTGAGACATATGAGTGAGTAAATTTGAGAGATTACATTTTATTACTCCTAACATTGTCTTGTGTGGCAATATGTCTCATAGAAATTCTTCTAAAAATGTTCATGGGAGGAGTTTGTTGTTCAAGAGAAACCGTTGGTAGCTAGGAGAGTTTGGAATGTACAGGTTAGAGAAGAGGAAGAGGTGTAAAGAGAGAATATTTTTCATACTAGATGCCTAGTTTAGAATAAGGTATGTAGTGTGATTATAGATGGTAGGAGTTATGCTAATGTGGTAAGTGCAACTATGGTTAAGAAATTAGGACTTTCCACTAGTGAGCATCCTCGACCTTATAAATTGCAATGGTTGAATGATAGTGATTAAGTGAGGGTAAACAAGCAAGTGTTAGTTACTTTTAGCATTGGAAGATATGAAGATGATGTTTTATATGATGTAGTTCCAATGTAAGCTACTCACTTGTTGCATGGATGACCATGGCAATTTGATAGGAGGGTTAAGCATGATGACTTTACCAATAAATATTCCTTTGAGTACAATCAAAAGCTAGTTATCCATATTCCTTTGACCCTTAAGCAAGTTTATGAGGACCAAATGAAATTGCAAAAAGAGAGTGGTCAAAAGAAAGAGAATGAAAAAAGGACAGTTAGTGAGAGTGTAAAAAGAAAAGAGGAGAAAGATAAGGCTTGTGAGAAAATAGTTGAGAGAAAATCCAAGAGAAAAGAAAATTTTTATGAAGATTAAATGAGGCTACAAAGAGAGAGTGAACAAAAGGGAGTTAGTAAAAAAAATTAAATTGAGCTCTAATGCAAAAGAAAATGAGATAGAGCCTAAGTCAAAGGAAAGTGAAAAGAGAGGAAGAACATTGAGTGCTGAGAGAACAATAGAGTGGAAAGAAAATTCTAATGAGAGACTGAGTGAGGTTAAGAATGTTCTATTTGCAGGAACAAAGAAATCTATTGAGATGCATGAAAAGGCGAAGCTCAATATTGAGTGACAAAAGAAGCAATGTGCTAAACGAACCAGTAAAGGGCATTATCAAGTTCTCTTTAAACCTAGAGATTGGGTTTAGGTGTGCATATGCTAAAAATGATTCCCAGTACAAAAGCAATCAAAGCGACTTCCAGGAGGTGAGGGTCTATTCTGAGTCCTTAAGTGCATCAATGACCACATTTACATATTAGAATTGCCAAGTACATATCCAATGTAGTGCTATTTTTAATATTACTAATTTGAGTCTTTATAACACATGTGACAATTTGAGGACAAATCCTTTTCAAGAGGAGGGGAATGATGAAGATCACATTAGGATGATTGGTCCAAGGATGATTAAGGACAAGATAAGGAGTTGGGAATAAAGTGCACGGGCCTATTCAAAGTGCGAATCACAAAGATGGAAGTCGGGGATGGAATCAAAGGCAATAGCTTCAAGATTGTTGAAGACCGCTAGCCTTGGAGGTTTAAGCCGCTGGCTTAAATGACCGGCTTTGAGGAGAAGGCCACCAGCCTAAGTGAACCAATGTAGAACTACATGAAGAGATAAGTCGGCATTGTAAGTCGCTGGCTTAAGTGAGCCAGCTTTCAAAATAATAAAGGTCGGCTAGAAGTTCAAAAGTAAGTCGCCGACTTAGGTGCTAGCTTAGGTAAGAATTATAGGTCAGCTTTAGACAAATTTAAGCTACTGGCGTATAATGTTTTCCTTAGTCGCAATTAGGGTTTTTATGACATTTTGTGTATTCTTTTGTTGTGAGACTATAAATAGTCATCACACATTCATTTATAAAGATCTTTTGTCAAATTTATTCATCAATTGATGGTTCTTTGAAAAACTAATTGAACTTATCGAATTGTGAATCCTTACCATTTAACCCTTAACTTATCAATTAATCATTCCATAGTCGATTGTGACATTATCTCATATACTAAGGTTCTTGTCTCGTTTATAGACAAAGGGTTATAGTGTCTATCATTTTCTAGAGATTCGTAGGTTATGAGGTTAACAAATCGAGTGTCGGGTTTCGTCACGTGTTAGCGAGGTTCACATCACCAAGCCTTTAAGGAGTAGCCACATAAATTTGTATGTTCCAAGTTGAGCCTTCAAGAGTCTCTAACTTGAAAAGGGAAAGAGGAGAGGGGGGAGTGGGGTTAGGGGAATCGAGATGGGTTTGGTGTGATAAAGAGATATGTATATTTATACGTTATTTATTTGACATGTGGAGCCTTTAGTTGTAAGTTGATGTGGGGTAAGTATACTTATCAAATTTTATAATATAGTAAATTAAATATGAATATCATCCCATAAGGATTAAGAATACTATTACTAGTCTATGTCCTATTATCTAACCAATAAATTGTAAAGATTGATTAAATTAAAACCTATAACTAATTATTAACTAATGAAATAAGATTAAATTGAAAGGAAGAAGAGTACAAAAAAATCATAATTAACTTCAAAATAGTAAAACAAGTATCTCGACTTTGTTTTCGCTAGGATTTATTATGTGACATCAACAAGGTTCATTCAAATCCTTCTTTAATTTCATTGAATAGGAAAATTCCCAAATTAGTTTAATAATTTTCTCAAACTTGTTAACCCTAATCTTAAAAATACCTATTTGAATATCTTCATAATAGCATATTTCAAATATTGCATTAAGAACAATGAATTCCCTAAAAACAAATTAATTAATTCTAAAAGAATTATGCAACTTATCTCTAAGATTGCATAAATTCCCTTCAAACATGTTAGATCTAATTACACATCAAATTCTTAATCATAATGTACAATATAAAAAAATTAGAATAATACCTTAAAAATATTAATTGAAATAAAGTCTAGAACACATGTGTAAATCAAGAAATCTAATAATTCATTAAATAGTAATAAATCCAGTTATATAATAATCCTAAAATTCACAAGTTTAGATACTAAGAAAATTAACCTCTAATCATGTTGAAAAGAAAAATCCTCAATGATGTAAAAGCATGCATCATCGAAGAGATCAAAGAGAAACCTTAACTCTTGAAGTATAGAAAAATAACCTTCTATTCTCTCAAAAAAAACTTAGAACAAATAAAAACGTCTTGTAAAAATTATGAGATTGGTTCCCTCTTATCCTTTATATAGCAAGCATCAAAAACTTTGTTTTTAGGCTAATATGTTGTTTAACACAATCATGCTTTGGGTTGTATCAAAATTGTGAATTAAGAACTTCAAAAAGACATTGTAGTTAACATGGCTTAGACAGTCATGTCTTGATATCAATTTATCTTACTACCTTAGACCTATAGACAAGTGCACCTATCAATTCTATAGTCTAGTGGATAATAATATCGAGTGCCAATCCCACAAGGACTATGAGTAATCATAATTACCTTTTCTATTATATCTAAAAATTTAAGTGAAGTAAGTGAAATGCAACAACAAGTATTTAAAAGTAAACAAAAATCATTAAAAGTGTACGTCGATATTAAATCCCTTTAAAACTACTAATTTAATTAACTAATTATTATTCAATTTCATTATTATATTCATGGATCATGGGAATTCTTAATTTGAACTAATAGCTCTTTCAAGTTTACTAATTTCCAATTTTAGGTTGATTAATTAGAATATCTTCCTAATTAAAGCCCCTAGAATCACATTATATTCGATCTGTGAACTCTACTATTAGGTTTGACCCTAATTTAGAAGATTTACATTGTCCTATCTCTAAGATTGCATATAACTCCTTCCACTCAGGTTACATCTATTCTAATAGAGGATCTCTCGATCTCTATATAAAAAATCAAATTTGAAAACAATAAAGAACACATAATTAGATCACAATAATAACAATAATTTCATTGAATAATAAACCAAAAAATCACATGTTCATTCTAAGGTTTGTCATACCTAAGTATAAAAGAAAATTAAGCTAACTATATCTTGAATTTAAAAATGCCAATATAAAAAGAGTGGATAAAGAAGAACATCAAATAAAAAATGATACCAAAATCTATCCCTATGCTATTATCACTCTAAAACTCCCTCTCTAACTTGGATTCTATAGTCCTTTTATAATGATCCAATGTATCATGAAAAGGAAAGTCATATCTCTATGGAATGGAAAGTTGAATTTTCATAAAATAGGAAAGTTATCTTCAACAAGTAGGAAATGGCATCTTCAATGTTGTTATTAATTAGGAAAGTAATCTTTAGCAATGATGATTAAATAAAAAAAATGGTGTTCATGTGCAACACAACCTTAGACACGGTTGTGTAAATTCCCATGTAACTCTTAGTATTAAATTTTCTAAAAAAATTGCAATTTTACTTCAACATGATCTCTGATATGGCTGTATTGATGGGTGTATTCTCCTGCACAACCTCTGTTATGGTCACATACTTAGTCCTTGTCATGCCTCAAAGGCTACCCTAGTTGTAATAGCCTACCATGTACTATATTAAACTCCATGATTAGTCAGATTCCAACACACACAAATTTTAACATAGTACATGAGGTGTCATTACTCCAAAAACCATCATAAAGATAATAGTTTTACAAATATTAAAGCTAACATATATTAATGTAAAACATAGAGTTCTACATATATAATAGATAGAGAAATAAGTCAAGTAGTTAATATTACATTCATCCAAAAGAGTCTATTTAAAATTAAAAATATTTATTGTGGTTGTCTTCATCCTCACTCACCCATTTATTATTAACTTGAAGATTCTCACCATTGGCTAGATTCTCCTAGGGTAAAACAAAAACGATGCCTATAAAAAGGGTAAACTATAGGGGGGTAAGCTATAAAAGCTTAGTGAGATCTTAGCTCAAAACCACATTTCATGCAAAACAACAAGATAACATTTTATTGTATAAATGCATAAATAATCATATGTCAATCATCAGACGTAGTCAACAAAAAACTATAGGAAGTCTAAGAATATTTCTAACTTCCTTTGATCTTGGGTTGAGGATCATTTTTAAATTCCATCAAAGTTCCAACTACCAATTTTGTTACACTTGCACACATCCTTGGCCACACAAAATCAAAGCTATGCTCTACATATAAATAATTATGCTAGAAAAATGATCTTCTAAGCAAGGACCTGAGATAAACTAAAAGAAAATAATGTTTTCCCTGCCCGTACACCTTTAGATGCATGCACCCAAAACTGAATAATGAACACAAATTCATACCAATACACAATGATCCTCTAGTCATTTTTGTATTGTTAGAATAAGACACTCTCTCAAGACATTCTTTCATTACCTATGTAATTATGATGAAATACGCAAGAATATGCAAGAAGGTGCTATACATGATCCATTTCAAAATAAGTATTTTGATATGCTTAACATAAGTTAGGAGGTGACCAAACAATTTGTAGACACTCTATAAACTATAAGAATAATCATGAATACAAGCAACTTTACTTTCTTTTTCTTTAAGCCTTATCAATCAAACAATCAACCAAATCAAGCACACATGGATTCATTAATATTTAACTTTAGGTACTACTAAAGTTACAAGCACAAGTTAAGTGGCAATCATCATTGGTACTCACCTTGCCATTCTTTTCAAGGATCGTAATAATCCTTGGGAAAAACATAGAAGTCTTTTGAAAAACCTACATAAATATAAAGAAATATGTATACATATGAGAAATAACTACTTTGAAGATAATTATTCTAGCATCCCATTTCTAATCCCATGATTTATTTAATTCTTTTAGAGTCTTTTAATGTTATGTCTTTTGTTTAGGAAATCAATCCATTGTCAAGTCCTACACTTAAGTCCTTGTGTTAATAAAGTCATCTTCTTGCCATAATAAGCAAAATATGTGTCTAAGGTATATGTCAAGAATATGTCTATGAATATATGTCAAGAATATGTCCATGGATGTTCAATAGGTCATGGATAGTGATAAATGGTCATAAGTCCCCAAGGTTTCAAGATAAAGTCTTAACATCTTTTCTTTACACTTTTGTATTTGTTAGGGAGTTGAAATATGTCTAAATACTAAAGAAAATAATCTAAATGAAAAAGAATAGGATAATCTTACAAAGATAAAGTTTGCTTGATGTAGAATTGTGGGTGGCACCTACAACTTTACAAATAAGTGATGTTAGTCTACATACATGAAAAGTAAGCTATGAAAATGACCTAGGTTAATTAGGATTATCTTAATCTAATGAAAAATCCTTAGATGCCTAAAATGTAGAAAATAATTTAGGTTACTAACTTCCTTAAGAGAGTCTAAAAATGGCTTAATTTTCTTAGAAGTTGCTCACCTTAGATTAAGGAGTTAATGGTCCAAAACTATGATTGGCATTGGAGATGCAAGTGGGATTAGCTTTGGGTGAAACTTCCTAACTTTGTAGGGGGATATGAGGTGTGTTTGGTGGAAAGTTGGTGGAAACATTTTTAAAGGGAACGGCAAAAAGGTAGCATGTAAGCATCTCAACCATTCTATTTTCGTAACCTATTCATTTTAATTTCTACTCTCATAAAACTTGTGCAAATTTGTTTCTTTTTATCTAAAGTTTCTTGTTAGGACCTACAATCAAAATATAAGCTAATTAAGTGTAATATCCATCTAAAATATAAGAAGATTAAACCAAAGACTATTGTAAATATTATAAATAATAAGTATTTTATAACATTTATCATGTTTAGAGATCGTGTTTAAACCATGCTTAAAAATAATTATTTCCAAGAGATACACGATCAATAAACATGAGCATGCCTTACCTTCATGTAAATCTCACCATTTATTTCTTCAAGCATCAATTTTCAACACAATCTTGACATGGTCAGATCACTTGCTTGTGTCTATTATAAAAAATTCATAACTTCTTCTATTTAGTTCCAAGTTACATAAAATTAGATTCCTTTTCTTCCTTTTTAATTCAATTATCCATCAAAGTACTAAAATCAAAATATCAATCAATTAAAATTTAAATTATTCAAAAATACACAAAAATGAGGAGTAAATACTTTAAATCGCATCTAATATACATATCTAATTAAACATCTATCATATGTAATTTGTCATTTTTTTATTAGTAGAAGTATTAGTTTGTTATTTACAGCAATTAGTGTTCTCTAGTGTACTATAAATACTCATTGTATAGACAGTTGAATAGTTAAGATCCTTTATGAAATAGAAAAAACATCTTCTCTCTCATTCTCATGTATCTTGCTATGAGTTTATGTCTCCTTGAGCTTTACACACCATATTTTATGATGGAGTGTATGAAGCTAAAAAGAAAGGGGAAAATTTGTCACTAATAATAGGAATATGCTTATTTAATCAATCATATGACTCAAAATTACTTGTTGACCAATGCAGGAGCATAGCATTCGGTGGTGCTCGTGCTCGAGATTTGGTGAGTGACCATTTCAGTGGCAAATTTAGTTCATAGATTTTACAATTTTTGTGACTTGTACATTTTCTCTCACTCTCTCATTCCTTATTCTATTTCCATTTCATCTGTTGTTGTTTTCATTTGCAATATTTTCATTTTCATTGATGATAATGTGCGTTTGTTCTAGAGAAAACATTTCCCATCTTTTTTCTAATCTAATATTTATAATCATCTACTATAGTGATAAAGAGTAGTTGCGGTGACTGGAAATTTATAATTGTAGGTGATTGTGGATTGCCATGATGGTTGTCAACTACAACACGATAGGAATCAAAATCCGAGAAGACCTATTATTAGGGCAAGAACTAAAGGATTTTGAATTTTGGTGATGAGGGCCCATTTTGAGCAGATCGACCCCGGAATTATTTATAAATTAACCTCTTTTCTATTATTCTTGTATTGTGTTTTTCAACAAGCACACTTATCATCTTTTATAGGGCAATGGACAAACTCCCTTAGACTCAGCTTGTGCGTTATCCATGGACCGACCTCAACCGGCGATGAGTTGGGCCGATGAATCTTATAGAAGACCGACATCTTGAAGACAAATTTCTTTTATATATTTTTCATTTTCATGGACTATTTATGTTGTAATCATTTTGGAACACTTTTATTTCTTTGTAATTTTCATTTAAGACTAGCCACCTTAAAAGTGGCAAACTTGTAATTTTTACTACTTTCTAATCCTAGGAGTAGCAAGTATAAATACTTGCTTAAGATAGGGTTTGAGGAGGCTAAAAATTTTCAGAATTGAGATACACTTTCACGTATGGAATTAGGGTTCATCCATAGTTCAAACCTTTTATCAATTTCAACCCAAGAATTGGAATTGTGGCGAGTGCAACGAAGGGGAACTGTGAGTCATATCGATTTCATCTTTGTTGTATGTTCATTTCTTCTCTAGTGAGTCATATCTAGGGAAGATTTGAATCTTTCTTGGACTTATTGGTGATTGTAATTCGTGGATAATCATCTTGTAAGGTTGATTGTTCATTAAGATTGAATTGCTCTTTAGTGTATTGGCATAAATTGGCATGGTTGGAAGGGTTTGAGTTCACGGTTTTTGTGCTTGTCTTTTTCATCCATTTCACGTGTAATTCTCTTGTTCTTATTGTTCATTAGTGAAATCGACCATTAATTGGAGTTAATTGATTCTTTGAACCATTGGATTTCATCAAAGTTTCATTAGGGTCACGCAATTTCCTAGCTAAATTGGACCGGTTTGTATGAGACTTGAAAATTGTTTTCCTTGAGTCATTTGATTGTGCTTGAAAGTGGTTTTGAGCACATCATCTTTTGGTATCAAAGCTTGTAGTTGTGAGAAGGGATTATGTGATTTTGAATTTTGGAAATTTAGGGTTCATGTTCTCACATCTTCAATTCTAAAATTGAGGATAAATTGAAATTGTTGTTGTGGTTGTTTGAAGTGGAGTGAATTGTCTTCAGTAGGAGTTGAATTTGCTGCATGTTGGAGTGATTTTGAATACTTGTTGAAGATTCTATGTTGTGGCTTCACCGTGAAGGAAGAGGAAAGCTAGTGCTTTTGAATGTAAATTCGAAAGTGTGAAATATCTCCAATTGTGTAGAAAGAAGAAGTGTGAACTTTACTTGTTTGTTTTTCGGAAATAGTGGGTACAATTGAGCAATTTCCAGATTTGAGATGTGTAGAAGATTTGGAAATTATTTGATTTTCAAAAAAAACATTAAGTTGAAGAAGTTAATGTGTGGTCGTTTGAATTTGAAAATTACTTCTTACCAATTGTGGAAGGGTTGCAATTAATGAAGTAGTTTGATTTTCAAATTTGAATTGTTGTTGCCTTGTATAAGTTACGGTTTGCTTTGGTGTTTTATAGTGGCAAGGAAGTGTATATTTTGAAGTATTGTGTGTAGAGTTGTACTTAAAAAAATATATATTGTGGAGGTTGTTGCACCGTGGTTATATGTGTATGAATTGTGGTGTAAAAAGGAGTATTGAATTGTTGGTATTGTGTTTATGTGTTGAGTGAGGGAATTTTCATTTGTGAATTTGTGGAAGTTGTGTGGAGTAAGGTGCTGCATATTGAGGCTAAAGTGTGAGAGAGTAGTGCAAGGTTAGCAAACCGTAAAGGGGAAGAGTGGTGTTTCATTTGTGAAGTAAAATTGTGTAGTGTGTGCATTTTTGGAAATTGGAGGAATCATAATTATTATTTTCATATTTGAAATCAGAATTGAGAGTATACATTAAGAGGTCAATTTGAAATATCAAATACACATTAAGTCATAATTAATTGTGTATCATTTGAATTTGAAAAGCCTCTTACCATTTGTGGAGTTGTGCACTTATTGAACAAGCCGCCTTATCTTGTGTTGGAGTTACGGTTTTGGTTGTATTTTGTGGAAGTGAATTATGCTATGGCTAGAGGAGTGTAGTTGGAGTTAAATTCTTGTTAATTTAGTAGAGGTTGTGTACATTTGATATTGGTTAATGTATGTGTTGTCAAGGACATTGTTAGTAGTGGCATAAAGCATCTTGAACCGTGAGCATAAGGGGACTTTTGTGGCAATGGATGGTGTGTTGTGTGAGTATTTTCCTTGCTGCTCATTGTGTATTTAAGTGGTGAGAAGTCAAGGCAAGAATAAGGAAAGTGAGTAGTATAATTTAAAATTCAAACAAGTCATTAAAGTGTGAAAGTAATTAAACTAGTTACTTAAACACTTGTAGTTGAATTTAATTCTATCTACTTGAAAGTAGTTGAGTATACTTCACTTGTAGCTTGGTTGTGTGCTTGAACCATGGAAGTGTGAAGATAATTATTGTGTTGTTGGGTTTGAACACAATCATGTCTTGTGAAATGTTTCATTATGCCAATGTATTACGCCGGACATTGACTACATTTACTACTAAGGATGACGAACAAAGGGAAAACGTGTTCCATACTTCTTGTAGGGTACAAGGAAATTTATGTGTCCTTATAGTTGATGGTGGTAGTTGTACCAATGTGGTAGCAGCATCGATGGTATCGAAACTAAAACTTGCTATTACTCTACATCCTGAACCGTATACATTGCATTGGCTTAGTGATCAGGGGAGTTTACATGTGACCCACAAAGCTAGGGTACCATTCAGTGTAGGGGATAAATACTTTGATGAGATTGAGTGTGATATTTTGTCTATGTGTACATCCCATATATTGCTTGGCAGGCCTTGGTTATATGATAGGAGGGTTTTATATGATAGCTTTAGGAATACTTATGTATTCCAAAAGGAAGGAAAACGAATTATTCTGAATCTGATGTCGCCTTCAGAGGTTCAAAGTGTTCAGCAACAAATTAGTAGACCATAAGTGGACTATGAGCAGTCGAACCAACCTTTAGAGCACAAAATTCATCAAACCCAGATGTCCCAACCTTTAGAGGATCCTGATGATCACAGTCAGATGAGCAGACTACTAGAGGACCAAACTATTCAGGGTTAGTTATGTTCTCCTTCAGAGATACTAGAGGGTCATGAGTAGTTGAGTAAATCATTGGAAGATTCTAAGGGTCAGAGTCAGATGAGTCTATCATTAGAGAGACAGACTGTTCAAAGATAGTTGTGTTCACCTTTAGAGGTTTTAGAAGGCAATGAGCAGCTGGGCCAACCATTAGAAGGCCATGAGGATCTACGACATACAGATGAGTTAGAAAAGGAGAAAACGGTTTCAGTGGAATGGGATGATACAGGGGCAACTTTAGTAGATAATGAGTCCTTATTTATGTTGCAGATGAGATACATCCTAAAAATGGGCGAGAGAAAACAATCACCTACTATAGTATTTCAGATATTGGGATTCTGCAGAGATACTTTTTCAGATGGATTGCTAAGAGAAAACAAATTCTCTATTGCATTTGATCTACCAAATTTGAGGACAAATCTTTTTGAGGCCCGAGGAGATGATAGGAATCAAAGTTCGAGAAGACCTATCATTAGGGCAAGAACTAAAGGATTTCGAATTTTGGCAATGAGGGCCCATTTTGAGCAAATCGACCCCAGAATTATTTATAAATTAACCTCTTTTCTATTATTCTTGTATTGTATTTTCCAACAGGCACACTTATCATATTTTATAGGGCAATGGACAAACTCTCTCAGACTCAGCTTGTGGGTTATCCATGGACCGACCTGAATCGGCGATGAGCTAGGCTGATGAATCCTATAGAAGACCAGCATCTCGAAGACCAATTACTTTTATATATTTTTCATTTTCCTGGACTATTTATGTTCTAATCATTTTGGAACACTTTTATTTCCTTGTAATTTTCATTTAGGACTAGCTACCTTAAAAGTGGTAAACTTGTAATTTTTACCACTTTCTAACCCTGGGAGTAGCAAGTATAAATACTTGCTTAAGAGAGGGTTTGAGGAGGCTAAAAATTTGCAGAATTGAGATACACTTTCACATGTGGAATTAGGGTTCATCCTTAGTTCAAACCTCATATCAATTTCAACCCAAGAATTGAAATTGTGCCGAGTGCAACAAAAGGGAATTGTGAGTCATATCGATTCCATCTTTGTTGTATGTTCATTTCTTCTCTAGTGAGTCATATCTAGGGTAGATTTGAATCTTTCTTAGACTTACTGGTGATTGTAATTTGTGGATAATCATCTTGTAAGGTTGATTGTTCATTAAGATTGAATTGCTCTTTAGTGCATTGGCGTGAATTGACATGGTTGGAAGGGTTTGAGTTCACAGTTTTTGTGCTTGTCGTTTTCATCCATTTCATGTGTAATTCTCTTGTTGTTATTGTTGATTAGTGAAATTGACCATTAATGGGAGTTAATTTATTCTTTGAACCATTGGATTTCATTAAAGTTCCGTTAGGGTCATGCAATTTCCTAGCTAAATTGGACCGGTTTGTATAAGACTTGAGAATTGTTTTCCTTGAGTTATTTGATTGTGCTTGAAAGTGGTTTTGAGCACATCACAACATTAATGTCAATAGGAAACGTGTAAAATAACTTAATCCTCTTGACCTTTCGTGAGCAATATTTGACAATGGCAATGACTAGATCAAAGTAAACGTTCAAACATTTTTTGATGATGCTTTTGCGTAATGAACAAAACCATCATATTCTTTTTAAGAATGCATATGTATATGGGATTTTAACATGAATCTATATTTCTACAAGATTGTCAACTTCTTAACTATAATTTAGGTTCTGAAAGATAGAGGAATTGATGATGTTTTTATAGTTCATAGTGAATCGGGCCACAATTTAGAGAACCTCATCTACATTTAACCATGTTGCACATTTTTGTTGTTATCTTGGGTTCAACTATAACATTTCCCACTTTTTAATTATCCAAAGGGTTGGACACAATCTTTTGAGGACTGAAATATTTAATGTGAATGTGGTGAAAGGAATGTAAGTCTTACCCTTGATCAAAGACATGGGAAGAAATTTGAGAGGAAGGATCTATAGCTGGATGACAAAAATGATCTACAATAAAGCTAGTGTAATGACAATTGGAGGAAATTGGGTGAAGTAGACAACTACCAATAGAAGGAGAGGTGACTAAGCTTCTCCAAAGACTTAGATCATGCCATTTGAGGGGCCAAAACCTGTTTCTCTATAAGAAGGTGTGAGATTTAGGAAAATAGCATCCACTCTTGAGCTTACCTAGACATTCTCAAGATCATTTTTTTATTACAAAGCATTTCTTTGATCAAAGAGGCATTCCTAGTCAAGGATAGGTGCTTTTCTTTTGGCTGGTAGCTATAACATCGAGGGACCAAATCAATGGTCACTAGATTGGTTTCTTAGTATGGTGATTTGCTATGTATACTATCATACTTCAAAACCAAAGGGAGAATGGCAATCTAATACACATTCTATCTAAGTAAAATATGTAAGGCTACTAAAAGAATTAAATCTTCCAAAGCCTAGTTACTATTACAATTTTATTAGACACGCTGGTAGAGTAGAGACTAAGCGATGGATCACTCCAGCTAGCATCATCCCAAGCCTTAGCTAGAAATATAATCCTAATAATTGACTAATGGAACACCTTTAATGTTAAAAGGAACTTAACACAATACCAGCCACATAAACATACACCATGTCATTCATACACATGCCTAATCTTAATGTAAAAGCTAAACTTAAACAAATAGCATACTTCTAGTGTCTAGAAAGCTACAATAGCTTTCAACTCTTGAACGCAAAGGGGAACAAGGGGTTTAGTTCACCACAACACAATCAAGGGTTAACATAGATGGTTGGATTTATGTTTGATGACAACAATATATCTAGTAGTCTCATATGAAGATTACCGCTTAAGTCTACCTCTAGCAATCACAATTCACATATAACATATCATACATGAGTCCTATGACTCTGTATAACACCCACTAAAGCTTCTTCCTATTCTTGCATTAGCAATAGGCATGGTTCCTTTCTATAAACTGCTTGCTATGTGAAACCCCAAAATTTTCAATAAGTATTTTTATTAAATTATATGGTATTTTTAATTCTAATATGACAACTTTGTTCAATTTTATCAAAAATTTGATCTAGAACATATATTTTAACAAATATGAATAAATTATATCAGCAAATATAATTATAATGTAACAATAAAATATATAAATGACATATGTATCTGATCGTTGCCAATCCTAGCTTTAATATTTATAATGCCTGTTCCTAATTCTAACTACGTTGCAATAGGTACGTGTACCTACCGTAGACGTAGTATAGTGTCAAGTACAGGGTCGTCCCATAGAGATACACCAACTACTAGTACTAACTTTGTTCCTATTATCTAACCGACGCTTAAATATGTTGGTTGAAACTTAATTACTCTAATCTTAAAACTAATAACTCACTAACAACAATGGTTCTAAAGATTTATCAATTGGCAAAAGCAACCTAGATCTTATTCTACTCCTTCTCTATCATGTAATTCATTAGATTTATGAGGATTGGTGTAGTTGACTTCTTATACTGTCGAATTCCCTAGTCAAGTTAACTACTTTCTCAAGTATATTAACCTATCTAATCCTAGATTTATCAAATAGGATCTCTCCTTATTCAATAGCAACCTAGAATTGCATAAAGCACGTGAATTCGCATCAAAATAATTGATGAAAATAGAAGACTCTTGTTTCCTATCTCTAGAAGAACAATCAAGTCTCATTAATTGCATTAAATCTAATCATAAGAGCAATTTCTCAATTAACTAATATGATAGCATGCATAAATTCATATTCCGGATCTATGAATCTAAGAAATAATTGAAGGGCATGCAATTAATCATAAGAAAGTCAACAACTTCACATTAAAAACCGAATCTTCATCACATGACAGAGAAGTTTTGAATAAAATCTAGATTTAGAGTCTACTCCTCCATAAATTGGACAAAAGAAATACAATTACGGGAAGAATAGTTAGAATTCATAATCACAGCCCTTAAAGATGGAATCTTCTCCTTCGTGGATCTGCAACCTCCTTTGGAACTGACAGAATCTTCTTTCCCCTGCTGCTATGTGTGTTAGAGCAAGTACAAAATTCGAAACCTCCTTTCCTAGGGCAACTAACGGTCTATTTATACATGTACTCGGGTTGGATACATACACGAATGGATACACGAGTAGTGTATCTCGTTCGTGTATCTCATGCTTTCTTCCAAGTGTCCTTATGTGAATATACATGAGCAAGTACATGGGCGTGTACTTTGGTCGTGTATTTGAAACATCGTTGCACAGTAGAAAAACTTAGATACACGAGCAAAGTACATGGGCGTGTACTTTGGTCGTGTATCTCACTCGTGTACTTTCCAGACATCCACTTCAGTATACACAAGCAAAGTACATGGGCGTATATCTCGCTTGTGTACTTTCCAGACATCCACTTCAATATACACAAGCAAAGTACATGGGCGTGTATCTCGCTTGTGTACTTTCCAGAATTCTTTTCTTCACTTGCATTGTATCCAATTCCTTCCAAACTTTATCCGACTCTTCAAAACTCCTTCCTTTAGCTCCAAAATACTCTAGAAAATCCTGAAATTAACATTCATTCCATTAAGCATCCTTTTCTTCAACAAATCATCTAAAAATTCAACAATAAAGCACAATTTCATTACTCTAGATAAAGGTATTTTGCGACTTATCAAACTTCCCCACAGTTAAGTCTTTGCTTGTCCTCAAGCAAAATAAACATTAATCAAACTTCTCATTAATCATGATTGTCGTTACCAAATAATACTACTCACACATTAGCATTTATGAATTTTAATCTTTAAAGCTCAATGCAATCCCTCAATCTAATGAGTGTGCTTCTCACCTTATCATGAAAGTATTGTAACAAAGATACTTTAGTCAAATTTCTAGGATTAATCAGAGTAGACCAATCTTTACCCTTGTCATTTTAACAATGGCTTTCATGATCAAAATTAGACACAAGATCAATCAAAGCAAAAGGAAACGTGGTACATTTCAACCACCATTAAAAAGTCTAATATCTTCTCAATTATCTCTCTTAATGAAGCAATCCATAATGAAAATACATTGCATCCATGTTTCCCCTAGATTCCTCCTCCTTTTTGGTTAATCTCTTCAAAGATTTTATTCTTTATAATAGTTCACACTGGTTTCATCATTTTTTTTTCTCATTTTTTTGTTTGAAGTCTTGCAACCCATGTAATGAGTTTTCAGCCGATAATCCTAGGCTCGTCACCCAAGTTAACAAACGTTATCCCCTCAATTGAGGGCGTTCCTGTAGGCTTAATTGCTCAAGTTACAGGACCCTCTCAACTTTTGCCTTTATGTTATTTCATTTTATTACGGTAATTTCCTCGGTCGGTCGATCCCAGGCCAGACGACTTTAGGTGACCAGGTTTTAAAGGAACCCTATCGAACCTCTATTACCTTAACTTATTATTTTGACTAGTTAGTAGTAGAGTCAAACTTCGCTCTTTTGAGGGACCAAAGCCTGCCCATACTAACCAATCCTTTATTTTTCAAGTATAACATGCTTTCATTAACTTATTACTTTAAAGAAATCTTCTAAGAAAGATCACCAAGAGAATCATTTCATTTGCCCTTTTATGAAGGATTAAATGGCTCTCAAGATCTTTGAGTTTCACAACGATTTTATCCCATAACTTTGACTAAGTATCAATGTCCCAAAGAAAACAAAGGTGACATGCACAACACTCTTTTAGAGGAATTCATTCACTGAATGCTAGAATACTATGTAATTTGCAATCATGATTTCAAAATTCAATTATCAAGCAAAAAGAGAAAAACAAAAATTAGGGGAAATGTTTTAATGACTCATACAATTCAGCACAACCCTTATCAAATTTCTTTAATATCCCCTTCCCCACACTTAGATTGAGACATTCTCCACAATGACTTTATCATTCACGAACGTAATGAGAAATAAAGAGATAAAAAGAAAACAAAAAAAGAAAAGGAATTGAGACTTCCCGGGATTCAACAGGTGATGGACCAATTGCATAGCTAGTAGAATGTTGATGAGGATGAACTAGCACCATCTCGCTTCCTCTTAGCAGGGGTGGTCTTCTTCTTCTTAGTAGACTTTGGTTTAACTTCACAAGTCTTTGTCACTATCTGAATCAATCACAATGGTCTCAAAATAGGTTAGGTTTGTTAAGTACATAAGGAAAATGATAGGACTTGCATTGGGTTTTCGAAACAAGGAGGAGGATAGCACAATTGAGATACATAACCAAAGTACATAACCGTGTACCTAGTTGTGTATCTGCCCATCTAATACATGCACAAATTACTATAGGAATGCTCACAATCAGGTCTTATGGCTTTAGTCTATTATCAACCTACCTTCCTAAAGGCCAACAATGTAACTACAACACACCCAAAGCATCATCAAATGATAAAGTTCGAATCTTGATTCTAAGAAGCTAGGTGTGATAGTTTAGTGATCATAAAAAAAATTGGCCTCATACTTTGGTTTCTAAGAAGAAGATAGGAAAAGAAACACAACAACATTGTTCTAGAAACCTGCAAAATCAAAGTCCCAAATATTCATGTTCAAAACCCTAACTATTGATTCACTTGTTTGGCAGCCACTCATGACAACCAACATACATGCATTCACGTGAGTTCAAAATGTCTACAGATCTATCAACAATCAACTTCCAAAATGCGAAATTACTCATCATACCATCATCATAGATGCAAGCATGTATGGTGGTCGTGACAGAAAACCGAGCAGCAACCGTATTGCAATAAGTATTGAAGAAGAAGAAGAGAGAACCTACTTACCTTGAATCCTTGAAGTGGAAGAAGTTTGTAGTGTGGAAGGAACAATCACCGTATGGAGGAGTAAAGTGAGAGTGAGTGGGTCAAATACATGAATGGAGAATGGGTCGTGTAAATGGCAGAGTGAAGTGAGGAGTCCTTTTATAGTACGAGTAGAAAAATGAGATATACGACCAAAGTACACGGTCATGTACTTTGGTCGTGTACTTTGGAATCCTTTCAGTAGGTTAGATATACGAACGTGTACCTTGTTTGTTTATCATGGGAGAGCATTCTATAGGTAGATATACGACCAGGTACACGAGCGTGTACCTTGTTCGTGTATCTGGGAGAGCATTCTGTGGGTTAAAAACACAACCAGGTACACGAGCATGTACCTTGTTCGTGTATATAGAGGGGGTGTTCTATGAGTCAGATACACGACCAGGTACACGAGCGTGTACCTTGTTCGTATATCAAATTATGCATTCTATGGGTTAAATACACGACTAGGTACACGAGCGTGGACCTTGCTTGTGTATATAGAGGAAGCATTCTGTGGGTTAGATACACGAGAAGGTACACGAGCGTGTACCTTATTCGTGTATCTCTGATGTTTACACAACGAGCATATTTTGAAGTGCACTGGAGGGCACTCCATGACGTATTCCCCTATTGTATTGCAAAGTCAATTTAGACATCCTCTTGCATGTGTAAAAAACCCGGATACACGACTAGTGTACCCGGTTATGCAAATCAAAGTACATACCTGTCATCACTTCATCTTGCATTCCCTTGAAAAGGTCTCCCATCCTGAATTTCCCCATACTTAGAGATTAAAAGAAGCTCTTTTAAGGTGACTTTCATAGAATCTAACTTTGGTTAGCCCCTCTGTATCTTGTTGTCCTGCAAAAGTTACTCTAAAACAACGGATGATAAAAATAAAAAAATAAATAAAGAAAAAAAAACTTACCTAAACAACATGGGTTGCCTCCCAAGAAGCATTGTTGTTTAACGTCGTTAGCTCGACGTAGTGAACCGGTGGAGCTCAAATGGAGATTAGAATGAGGTTCAACTCCTCCTTTTCTTCCAAAACATCTTTTGCCATAAAATGACACTTCTCCCAATTTAGGACTAGGTTAATGTCTTCATAACATTTCAACACTAACTCAAGATGGTATAGACACTCATCAAAAGAATTCCCTAAAATAGAAAAATCATCCATGTATACTTCCATCTTGTCCCCTACCATATCCTCAAAAATAGCCATCATGCATCGCTGAAAGGTGGCTGGAGCGTTGCATAATTCGAAAGGCATGCGTTGATAAGTGAAGGTCCCAAAAGGGCATGTGAATGTCGTCTTTTCCTGGTCTTCAGGTGCGATAGGAATCTGAAAATATCCAAACATCCCATCGAGGAAACAGTAATATGCATAACCAGCTAACCTTTCAAGCATTTAGTCCAAAAATGGAAGAGGAAAATGATCCTTTCGAGATGCGTCATTTAGCTTGCGGTAATCTATATAAGCTCTCCATCCAGTGACAGTTCTCATTGGGATGAGCTCATTCTTTTCGTTCGGTGTTACTGTCATACCGCCTTTCTTCGGAACTACTTGAATGGGACTCACCCATGAGCTATCAGAAATTGGGTAGATCATTCCTGCATCAAGTAATTTGATGACTTCCTTTTTTACAACATCTATCATATTTGGATTAAGTCGGCATTGCGGTTGTACCACCGACTTGACACGATTTTCCATCAAAATTTTGTGTGTACAAAATGATGGGCTAATCCCCTTTATATCTGCAATTTTCCATGCAATTGCTTTCTTGTGTTGCCTCAGGACACGCAATAACCTTTCCTGTTGAGCTTGATCTAAATTTGATGCAATTATGACTGGAAGTTTAGAATCTTCTTCCAAAAATGCATATTGAAGGTAGTCTGGCAGTTGTTTCAATTCTAGCTCAGGTGGTTCCTCAATTGAAGGTTTCGATCTCTGAATGGTAGATCTATTCATGCCTTCAAAGCTTCTTTCTTCTCCCAACTCATGATTATTATTAAGCTGATTGACAACTGCTCTAATCGCCATATTTTCAGGTTGCTCTTTCTCCCCATTCATCAAACACAATTCCAATGCATCACCAATCGATAAGTCTTGCAATGAATCTGAAACTACAAAGTCAAGGCAGTCGATTACATAGCATGTATCATCATGGTGCAGGCTTTGTCTACGGACGTCGGGCATTTTCACTATGACCTCTTCATTTCCCATTCTCAACACTAACTTCCCATCCCCAACGTCAATTATGGCTTTAGCAATAGCCAAAAATGGCCTCCCCAATATAAGAGGGACCTCCACATCTGCTTCCATGTCAAGGATGACGAAATCCGCCGGGAAGATGAAGTCCTGCACCTTCACTAATACATCTTCAACTACTCCTCTCGGGAATTTGACTGATCGATCGGCTAACTGAAGACTCATTTTAGTCGGTTTCGGCTCTCCAATACCTAGTTTCTGGAACGTCTTGTATGGCATCAAATTAATACTAGCTCCCAAATCAGCCAATGCCCGTTCTTCAGATAAATTCCCTATCAGGCAAGGGATGGTAAAGCTCCCAGGATCTTTTAACTTCTTTGGGAGTTTGTTCTGAATTACCGCTGAGCATTCTCCTCCTAATGTTACAGTAGAGAACTCTTCAAGCTTCCTTTTGTTCGATAGCAACTCTTTCAAAAATTTTGCATATCATGGCATTTGTGATAATGCCTCAACCAGTGGAAGGTTGATATGCAATTGCTTGAATATCTCTAAAAATCTACCATAGTGCTCATCTGTTCTGTCCTTCTTGAGTCATGCTGGATAAGGAACATTGGGCTCGTATTCCAAGATTAATGGAGGTGATGATTTCTCCTTAGGTGATTTTTCTGAATGCTTTCCCCCTTCTTTGAGAGCTACTTCTTCTTTTACTGGTTCAGTCACCTGACTCTCTTCTTCTTGAACCTTTGGTTGTAGTTCCTTACCACTTCGTAATGTGACAGCTTCAACATGTTCTCTCGGGTTGGTTTCCGTGTTTCCCGGTAGTGAACCTTAAGATCTCTCTAACAGAAGCTTAGCTATCTGACCGACCTAGTTTTCAAGATTGTGTATTGATGCCTCATGATTCCTTAGAGCCGAGTCTTGATTTTTCAGAATCAAATCTAAGGACTTCTATCGGTCTTCTGAATCCTTGATGAATTTTGTGAGGAGATCTTCAATTGGCAGTTTGGAACTCTGGGCCATTGGCCTCTGATAACCTGGTGGAGGATTCAGATTGCCCTTCTGAATATTACTATTGTTAGTCCAAGAAAAATTTGGGTGATTTCTCCATCCTTGGTTATAAGTATTGCTGTATGGATTGTTCTGGGGCCGAATTGGGTTTCCCAAATAATCCACTTGCTCTATTTGCCCTTCCTCACCACCTGAGGCTTCCACAATAGCCAGCTGATGTTGTGAGACAGCCAACCCATCGATCTTTCTAGATAAAGCCTCAATTTTGAACATGATAGAAGTAGCCACATCCACTTGAAGAATGCTTGCCACCTTATTTTCTCTATCCCTACCATGTGACCATTCATAATTATTCACGGCCATGTCTTCAAAAAGAGTCAAACTTTCTTCAGGAGTTTTATGGTTTAAGGTGCCACCAGCTGTGGCATCTACTGTTTGTCTCGTTTGGTAGTTCAACCCATAATAAAAGATCTGAACTTGAAGCCACTCTAGGATCCCATGGTGTGGGCATTTCCGCATTGAGTCCTTGAATCTCTCCTAGGTTTCATACAACGTCTCCATGTCATACTAATGATAAGATTGAATCTCAACTCGAAGTTTAGCGGTCTTTGAAGGAGGGAAGAATTTGTCCATAAACTTCTTAATCAGACCTTGCCATGTAGTAATGGAGTTCCTCGGTAAAGAATTCAGCCAGTGCTTAGCCTTTCCTTTCAAAGAGAATGGGAAGAGCCTAAGGCGGATAGCATCATCACTAACTCCATTAAATTTGAAGGTATCACATATCTCCAGAAAGAGTTAGATATGCGCATTAGGATCTTCATCCTGTAAACCATCAAATTGAGTATATTGCTGCACCATCTGAATCACAGCAGGCTTAAGTTCAAAATTATTTGCCTCCACTCGAGGACGGACTATGCTAGAGCTGACGCCTATCAAGTTTGGCCTGGCAAAATCAGAATTGGTTCTAGGTGGCTCATTAACTCGGCCATCTCTGTTATCAACCAGTTGATGATTCGGGGGATCCACAACAACATTTCCTTGATTCAGCTCTTGAGCACGATTATTGAATTGATCAGCCATTTCTTCCTTCGGTGATTCTCCTTGAATACCAAATGATGTTGACTCCGTCGAGTGTTTCTTTTTCTGATAACAACGAACAATTTTCTCTAGCTCAGGATTAAAAACAGCAAGTTCCTTGGAGCGACTTCTGGTCATGCATTGTAAACGTAATACAAATCAATTATGAGCTCTAAATTCTTAGGAAGAAAAGGAAAAAAAATAAAAAAGAAATAAATTAGTTAGATTAATAAGTAAAAAGTGTTTCTAATATTGGCGTATCCCCGGCAACGGTGCCAAAAACTTGATCGTTGCCAATCGTAGCTTTAATATTTATAATGCCGGTTCCTAATTCTAACTATGTTGCAATAGGCAAGTGTACCTACCGTGGACGTAGTATAGTGTCAAGTACAGGGTCGTCCCATAGAGATACACCAACTACTAGTACCAACTTCGTTCCTATTATCTAACCGACGCTTAAATATGTTGGTTGAAACTTAATTACTCTAATCTTAAAACTAATAACTCACTAACAACAATGGTTCTGAAGATTTATCAATTGCCAAAAGCAACCTAGATCTTATTCTACTCCTTCTCTATCATGTAATTCATTAGATTTATGAGGATTGGCGTAGTTGACTTCTTATACTGTCGAATTCCCTAGTCAAGTTAACTACTTTCTCAAGTATATTAACCTATCTAATCCTAGATTTATCAAATAGGATCTCTCCTTATTCAATAGCAACCTAGAATTGCATAAAGCACATGAATTCGCATCAAAATAATCGATGTAAACAGAAGACTCCTGTTTCCTATCTCTAGAAGAACAATCAAGTCTCATTAATTGCATTAAATCTAATCATAAGAGCAATTTCTCAATTAACTAATATGATATCATGCATAAATTCATATTCCGGATCTATGAATCTAAGAAACAATTGAAGGGCATGCAATTAATCATAAGAAAGTCAACAACTTCGCATTAAAAACCGAATCTTCATCACATGACAGAGAAGTTTTGAATAAAATCTAGATTTAGAGTCTACTCCTCCATAAATTGGATAAAGGAAATACAATTACGGGAAGAATAATTAGAATTCATAGTCACAGCCCTTAAAGATGGAATCTTCTCCTTCGTGGGTCTGCAACCTCCTTTGGAACTGATAGAATCTTCTTTCCCCTGCTGCTATGTGTGTTAGAGAAAGTACAAAATTCGGAACCTCCTTTCCTAAGGCAACTAACGGTCTATTTATACATGTACCCGGGTTGGATACATACACGAATGGATACACAAGTAGTGTATCTCGTTTGTGTATCTCATGCTTTCTTCCAAGTGTCCTTATGTGAATATACACGAGCAAGTACATGGGCGTGTACTTTGGTCGTGTATTTGAAACATCGTTGCACAGCAACAAAACTTAGATACACGAGCAAAGTACATGGGCGTGTACTTTGGTCGTGTATCTCACTCGTGTAGTTTCCAAACATCCACTTCAGTATACACAAGCAAAGTACATGGGCGTGTATCTCGCTTGTATACTTTCTAGAATTCTTTTCTTCACATGCATTGTATCCAATTCCTTCCAAACTTGATCCGACTCTTCAAAACTCCTTCCTTTAGCTCCAAAATACTCTAGAAAATCCTGAAATTAACATTCATTCCATTAAGCATCCTTTTCTTCAACAAATCATCTAAAAATTCAACAATAAAGCACAATTTCATTACTCTAGATAAGGGTATTTTGCGACTTATCAGTATCTCTTATTTTAAAACATTCCTTAAAAATGAAAGAGTACATATAAATAAATAGATAAATATATTATGCTATGTAAAGTGGTAATCTCAAATCTTCTAAATAATTAGGTTGACACGCTAAACAACATTTTAAAAATTAGATAGACAATTGCTAAAATATCTTAAAATCAAAAGGAAAAAAATGATTAAGTGGAATAAATATAAAGTATTAATAAAATTCAAATGCATTAATTAAGTGGAATCAAAAGGTTATGAAATGCCAAAAAATTAAAATTAAAATTAAAATCCAATTAATAATTATATATAATTAAGGCTAAAATTAAAATTTTGGAAATTAAATTACTAAATTAACCCCACTTTAGTATTTAAACATTGAGGGTAAGCTAGTAATTTTGAAATCTAGATATTTAATAATTAGAAATTACCTAATTGCCCTAAGAGTGTAATAGTTAAGTAGGGGTAAATTAATAAATGACATTATAATATGTATTAAGTGTATTTTAAGCCTAGAATTTTCTAGGAGCTCCATTTCCCTCCCCACTCAAAACAATAGCACACTCTCTCTCTCTCTCTTCCACACATCACTCTCTCTTGGCCTCCTTCATTCTCCTCCATTAAAATATGAACCAAGCTTACTTAAGCTCATCCATGGATTTTTATGACAAATTAATGGGTTTTTAATCTCAATTTAGCTAAATCTAAGCTTGAGAAGACTAATTGGGTAAGTAATTGAATTTTTCCAAGTTGAAATTGAGATTAATGATTCCATTAAGATTAATTTCAAGTTTCATTTGGTGTTTAATTAAGGAATTTGAGCAAGGAAGTAAGCATCAAGAAGGGGTAAGGAAGAACTCAAGTGGACTGTGATTGTTATTAGCTAAACTTGCATTTCCAAGTTTTGGAAATTAGATATAATGTATAAAATCTTTCCATTTATGGATTAGTTCATTAATTTAAGTATTTAATTGTCAATTTTTTAAGGTGGAAGCTCAATTTAGAGAGTGGAGTTCTTTGAGTAAGGTAATAGTATTTGGAATTAAGATATATATTAGAGCATGAAGCAATCTATCAATTTTGTTATGTACTAATAAGTAATTTTAGGTTTTTGATGGTGAAATAGGATTAGGAAGGTTAATCTCATTATTTGGTGTAAACGTAGAAAATTTCAAATTCAAGAATTACTATAAAGGGAAATATTAGGAAATATGTTGTAAAACAAATACGAAAACCCAACTACGAATTAAGACTTGCCTTATGGCACTCAAACTAACTAGCGCATTCAAACCCTAAGGGATTCCAAAATTGGTGACATTGCTCTAATCCTATGTCTTAGAATCTAAAGTTAAATATTTCATAATTTTACTCCACAAAGATTCTATTATTCATCTCCAGCAAGGTAGATTTATCCAAAAGTTATTATATGCAATATTGAAAGTTAATTCAATAGCTTCATGGGTTAAATAAATAAAAAAATTTTCTTAAATAACAACAAAATTTAATAGTACTACGCATTGCCCACAATGTACAATGAAGAAACCTATAAAACTAAAAATAAATAAAACATAAAAAAAAGGGAAAGGAAGTGGGGGAAAGAAGAACTAGTACTCCAAAAAAAACATGGCTTGTCCATTCCATAATATTTTGGCATGATGTATGCTTGATCTAATACTCTTTAGGCTTTTACAAAAGACTATAAGAAAGTAAAAATGAAGAAAGAAACGGAATAGGCAACTAAAGCTGAAAATAAAATAAGAGAAAAGAAAAGAAAAAGTTTAGCAAGCCTTGATAGTTAAAGAAAATACATTTAAAAAGAAAAAAAGAAAAAAAAAGTTAGAAAATTGAATCAGGCTCCAACTTCATCATGTCCAACCTCAGCATCTAGCATTTCCTCATCATCATCACCATCTCCATCTTCCCCAACAAACCACAACCCTTACCATACACCACTAACACCCCCTCCCCTATCCCTAACTCCTCTTATCTCATTATCATCCTCATCACTCTCATTGTCTAGGACCCACTCACTAATATTAGTATTAGTTAGAAATTCAATGTTGAATTAAGTTACTGCATTCCATGCAAATCTCTCCAATCGATTTTGTCTTTGAAACACTTGAGCAAGATCTCTATAGTAGTAGCATTATAAGCCCAGCATCTTGCTAAAATTCCTCACCATTTTATCCCCCTTAAACTAAATCCTATCCAGCTAAGATTGCAACCCTCTACTAACACCAACAAGCTTACTCGACCCCTCTTAACTGGGCTACTCAACCCTTAAAAGAATGTGCATTTGTTTGAATAAAGCAAGTTTGATAGGAATGACTTTCTTTAAAGACGTCATGGGAGGAGGATTATTCAATACACCCATTGCTTGTGCTAATAGAGTGATATATGAGCTATAGCATATGTTTCCTACCTATGAGTGTATGGCTTAGTGCCCTATGAAAAGTGTTAACATAATAGCCAAGTTAATTAAATACTTCTCCATCATGCTATAGAGATATAGGATGTCTTGGCTAGACATGATTCCCATGCTATTTCCTCTTCCACTAATTGATGAGAGAGTAGCTAATGAATCACTTGATGGATTAGATTGCGAATTATGAAGCCTTAGATGCTTTTATGTTATAATTGACTTAAGCACTTACTTTTCTCCCATAATAATAACACATAACCCCTTTTAGAAGATTAAAAGGCAAGGCAAAAAACTCTTCAAACATAACAAAATCTTCATCATACTATCCGATATATACTCCAAATTGATCCATGGAGATCTTACATAACTGTCCCCATATCCTGAAATTTAGAAAGTTCTACAATCCCTAAGACATACCATTATGGTCTAGTCTATAAGTAATTGGAAATTCTAAAGTAAGTTCCTTATAGATGGGAGCTTACAAAGAGAAAAATCCATCCCATCCATTGACACTTATAAGTCCCTACACTTCTTCTTCCATATGCAATCTTTAGATGACATACCAATCAATACAGTGTTTAGCTAAACTCTTTTTCTCTTCAACCTCTTATATCTTTCAACATGCTCTCTATCATCGAATTGCAACATAGGATGTTTAGCAGGTGGTAAGGGCACAATGGAGTATCCGAGGTTGAGGTTCAAGCAAAAGTGGATGCCCACTATTGGTTCTTATGTTAAATTGACTATTTTGTGCAACCTTAATTTAGATCTTTTTCCCTATAAGGAAAAAAATTTCAAAATTGTTCATAGATTTCCCACACTTAAAGATTTTAACTAAACAAAAAATAACGGTGTGGGTGTTAACCAAGGTACTGCACTTGTAATGCTTATCTAATACTAGTTGGATAAAGAAGTTTAGCTCAGAAAAATAATCCAATTAACTAATTATAAAGGAGAGTAATGTGAAATTGCTACTCATGTTGCATAAACTAAATTACTCAAATGGGTTTAGAAACTAATTAAAAGAGGAATTAAACATACCAACTATGTTAATTCAAACATAAATTCAACACCCAAATTAGCATTTATATGCATAAAGAATGGATAAGTGCAATCTACATGAATCAAGTAAATTTAGCAAGTAACTCTTGGCAACTAAAACAACATGACATATTTATGCATAGACATGGCCATATCTTATCTCTAGTTTAAACAATATGCAAGAACAAGATAATTTCAGGCAACATAACCTATCTAAGCATAAGCCCATCAAGAATCTAACTAATACATTCAAGAGAATCCACCAAATGTAGCCAAAAATCACTAAAATTACAAGAAAATTAAAACCTTAATTTACCCATGAACATGCACACATAAGAACCAACAAGAAGAAGAAAAAGGAAATGAAAATAAGATTCAAGAGAAAGTACAACATACCTCAAGGATGTGAAATCTAAAGAAGAACAAACTCAAGATGCAAGAATGGAGCATAGGTGTATAGGTAATGTGGTCATGTTTTGTTATGCAGGAGGGAAGAAAGAATGTGTGTGTTGAGTGTGTTATGTTATGTGGACGAATGTGTTGAGGCTTTTATGATAAAGCCAATAGGTTAACATGAGAATGCCTAACTCATGTTTAAAGAAAGTATACTCTGATGAGCTATAAGGTAAGTTTTTAAAATTTTTTAAATAACTTCACATTAATTTAACTTTTGTTGAGGCCTTGTTATAGATATTGAAGTATGCAAAATATCTAAAAGATTTTCTCTTAAACAAAAGGAAATTGGATGAGAAATTAACAATCACACTTAGTGATGAATGATCAGCAATCATGTTAAACAAGTTACTAGAAAAATTGATAGATATAGGAAGTTTTAATTTACTTTGTTTAATTAGTAACTTGTCAATTAAAAAATCTTTGACTAATTTAGGTGCTAGTATAAATTTAATGCTATATAAATTATTTAAAAAATTAGGAATAGAAGAACCTAAACCAACTATGATAAGTTTGCAACTTACTAATAGGTCTGCAAAATTTCCTAGAGGCATTATTAAAGATATGATGTTAAAGGTTAGCACTTTTATTTCTTTTCAATTGATTTTCTAATATTAGATATGGATGAGGATATTGAAGTGCCATTAATCCTATGTTGACCCTTTTTAGCCATAATAAGAGCAATAGCTAAGGTTGGAGATAGTAAATTAATTCTTTGAATTAGGGATGAAGAATTAGTTTTTAAAGTTTCTAATGAATGAGATATTCCCTTGAGCAAGATGGTACATGTTACTTTCTTGATGCAATTGATTTGGTTGTTTCTAAATGTATGTGGAAAATCATTTATGAAGATTCCATCATTTAAGGTAAGAAAGACTATCCAATTGTGTTGGAGAAAGGAAAACAGAAGGCATTCAATGACCATCCCCCTTAATTAATGAGTGAGAAGAACTATGTCAAGCCAATGACGTTAAATAAAGCCTCTGCTTAGGAGGGAACCTATACTTTATTTAGTTTTGTTTTGCTTTGTTTTGTTTCATTCTATTTGGTGTTGTTTTATTTTATTTTATTTTATTAGTTTTAGCTTATACCTAATTATCCATGGTTTAATTCTCTTATTGTCACGCCCTAAAAGGGGGCCTAGAAGCCTCCATTAAAACCATCATGACACATGTGTACCCATTACATGATGATCGTCTTACATGTCAGAGATCGTAAGACTCTAAATAAATAATTGCATTTACAACTAATCATAGTACATATAATTGGATAATAAAATATAACTATGGATCTCATACCCTACGGTCAACCATGATCACAGAGAATCGATATCTCTTACTAATAGTAAAATAGGATAAATCCTAGGTTTCTCAATTTCAAATTCTATTCACATAGGGGTCCTAACATTTTATCTAAGTAAACCTATCCTTCACAAATCTTACTTTGTTATTTTGGTCTTCCAAAACTCTCAACACTTCATATCTTATCCCATCTTGCGCTTTCGTAATCACTACTTGCAAAAGAGTCTGTGAGGGGGTGAGCACACTATGGCTCAATGCTATGTACACACAAGAAAATTACCAATCAAGTTGTCAAACATATGTTATGCATGAGTAGCCATATGAATGAATCATCTCACATGGTCTTCTGGTAACCGACATGAAGTCTAGGGTTTACGCCCTCCTTTATCATGGGTTGGGGATTCCGAAGCTACCATCAATGCCCAAGTCATTACCTGGTTTATTTATCTTATCACATTATTAATTGTGATATTTTCTTAACTCAACAGTGAACGTTCCCATGCCTTTCTGTGCCAGACAGAGCAAAACCCTCAAGGACAAGCCGAACTCAGAACCGTCAAGGCCCGATAATCCCTAAATCACTTAGTTCGCACTTAGCGGAATAGAAATCCTCTTGATCACTTCCGACACATCCTGTAGTAGTGATGGCCTTCAAACTCATGCACATGTCTTATGGAAATGCATGTTAAGTTTTAATCTCGTCCACTTCCTACTTTAATTGATTAATTTAAAGTGATCAAACAACATATATAATCAAAATGAATTCTTAATAATACCACTGATAGAGCCATTTTATACTCAATCTTTATAGTATGAATTGTGTTAATTTATTATTGATTTTATAGAAATCATAAGGAAATGGTACTTAATTCTATTATGGTGATAAATCAGGTTAAATGGAGTCAAGGGTGCTAATTCAAGTAAATTAGAGAAGTCATCTACAACTTGGATCAAAGACAAGGATTTACACCGCCAGATGAAAGTACATGGGCGTGTAATTGAAGTACACGGCCGTATACTTGGTTTTGAATCAACAGAAAGATACACGGTTGAAGTACACGGCCGTGTATCTGTCTAGAAGGAGGCACAGTTTGAGGCACGGTTTGAGGCATGGCCATGGTGCAAACCGTGCTACACAGTGCATGAGAGGGAGAGAGACACGACTTCAGATCTGGCTGTGGTTGAAGCCGTGGCACATACTGGACACGGATGAAGAATTGAAGATTATGCACAGAGGAAGGCACGGCTTGAAATCTAGCCGTGGTTGGACCCGTGGTACACACTGGATATGGAAGATGATACGTGAATTACACACAGAGGAAGTGATAGGAATCAGACTTTTTCAGGACCTATCACCAGGGCCCGAGCTAAGGGTCTCTAGAATTTAGTTATGAGGGTTTTGCAAGAGAAACCTAACCTTGAGAAGTCTAACTCACTTTCTACATCTTTGCACTATAATTTTGTTGCATTTTAGCAGGTTCATTTGTCAGTCTTACAGGATGCAAAAACACCTTTATTACTGAGTGAATCAAGGTTGTCAACTGAAACTGATTCAAGAGCTTCTTGAAGACCGGCATCTTGAAGAACCATTTCTTTATATATTTACTCTTTTATGAACTATGTTTGGTTGTATTTTGGTTTTGGGACACTTTTATTTCCTTGTAATTTTCATTTAGGGTTAGCCACCTTAAAAGTGGCAAACTTGTAATTTTGAAGACTTTTTAACCCTAGAAGTAGCAAGTATAAATACTTGCTTAAGAGAAGGTTTAGGGGAGATTATTTTTGCAGAACATACACCTCTTTTCACGTGTGAATTAGGGTTCTTACCTTGGTTCCAACTCTTATCAATTTCAATTCCAAGACTTGAAATTGTGGCGAGTGTAATAATTGGAATTTGTGAGTCATATCAATTCCTACTTATTGTGATTTCTTTTCTTCTCTAGTGTGTTGTATCTAGGGTTGATTAGAGATAGTTCTTGGTCAGATTTACATCTTATTGTACAAGAATTCTTGTGATTATTTGAAGTACTTATCATTTGATTTGGATTATCATTGAAAAGTTTCCTTGAAAACGTGAATTTCACCATTTGGAAAAGGAATCTTACTTTACGGTTTTCTTTGTCAAATTGAGGCTTCATTTGTGTGGATTATATGATATTAGAGTGTTATTAGAAGCCATTTCCATTGTGGTATTCAGATTATATCATTAGTAGATTGAATTTCATCATTTCAACATTAGGGTTCATTTGAAAAGTGCCATTTTTGGATCCGATTTTGCCTAGACTTGAGATAGTTGATCTTAAGTCTTTTGGATGTGCTTTTAAGTGTGATTAGGCACATCATCTTTTTGGTATCAGAGCTCTTGTTGAGATAAGGGAATTGGTTGTATTAATTTCGTGGAAGTGATCAACAATTAGCGTTGATCAAGTAGAAAAAAAACGCAATTGTGTAGTTGTTGTTGTTGTTGTTATAGTTTGAGATTGCGAAATTGTTTTGGATTGGGATTTAATTTTCTGATTATTGGAGTTGATTTGGGAAGGTTATTAGATCACTTTGTGGATACTAATTCACGTGGAAGAGCAGAAGTACAAAGTGAAGTTACCTTAGCAAATTGTTTTGACATTGTAAAAACTTACCAATTGTTGCCGTGGAGTAGCTTGTGGCGTGTGGAGTTGTGAAGTTTGTTGTTTGAATTCCATTGTGTAATTCTGAATTTGTGAAGTTAAATTTGCAGATTACATTAAGTTTGGTTAGTAAGGAATTATTTGAATTCAAATCATATGCAATTAAGTTGTGGGAGTTAATGATTGCTATTTGAATTTGAATTCATTGTTACCAATTGAGGAAGGCTTGCAATAAGTGAAGTTATTTGAAATTCAAATTGTAAGTTGCTGCCTATAGTGGGATTCGGAATTCATTTTGGAAAGCTACTAATTAATCTCTTGTCTTCATTATTTTCCGTGGAAGTTGAAGATTACTTGTATTCATTGTTCACTTGGTTGTTGCCGTGGAAGTATTACATATTAATTGTAGTTGTTGCTTGTGTGTTGCCGTGAAGTGAACTTGTCGAAATTGAGAATTGTTGCACCGTGATCTTAAAAGGAGTGGGGAATATTGTACACGTGTTGATTGAGTTGAATTTCACAATGTCTAGTGAAATGCTTCAATATGCTAATGTATTGCGACGTTCATTAAGTACACTTGCTAGTAAGGAAGAAGAACAAAGGGAAACTTTGTTCCACACTTCTTGTAGGATACAAGGAAATTTGTGTGTCCTAATAATAGATGGTGGTAGTTGTACTAATGTAGTAGCTGCATCGTTGGTATCGAAGCTAAAGCTTTCAACTATTCCACATCCTAAACCTTACAAACTACATTGGCTTAATGAACAAGGGAGTTTGTATGTTACCCAAAGAGCTAGGATACCCTTCAGTATAGGGGACAAGTATTGTGATGAAATTGAGTGTGATATCTTGCCCATGTGTGCATCTCATATTTTGCTTGGCAGACCTTGGTTATATGACAGGAGGGTCTTACATGATGGCTTCAAAAATACATATATGTTTCAAAAGGAGGGCAAGCGAATTATTCTGAATCCTATGCCACCTTCAGAGGTCCATAATGTCCAGCAACAGATTAATCGACCATTAGAGGCTAAGAAGGTTTTACTTCAAAATAACGTTTCTAAGGGGAAAAAGGTATTGTTGATGGGACAGGGTGAGATGGAGAGATTAATCACAGAGGAGGCTCCAACATACTTACTTCAGTTGAGATTTGTCTTAGGGCTATGGGAATCACAGCCTCTACCTTCAGTAGTTTCTCAGGTATTAAATGAGTATACTAACATTTTTCCTGATGATTTGCCAGTAGGATTACCACCCTTGAGAGGGATTGAGCATGCCATTGATCTTATGCCCGGTTCAGTGTTACCAAACCGACCCGCATATCGCATGAATCTTGAGGAGGCTAAGGAATTGAAACGTCAGGTAGATGAGTTGGTGGAACGAGGGTTTGTTAGAGAGAGTCTCAGCCCATGCGTTGTTCCCGCCCTTCTTGTTCCCAAGAAGGACGGAACTTGGAGAATGTACATTGATAGCAGAGCCATCAACAAAATCACCATTAAATACAGGTATCCTATTCCTAGACTTGATGATATGTTGGATGAGCTATATGGTTCACAGATTTTCTCCAAAGTTGATCTTAAAAGCGGATATGACCAGATTCGGATGAGGGAGGGGGATGAATGGAAGACCGCTTTTAAAACACGCCATGGACTTTACGAATGGTTGGTTATGCCCTTTGGTTTGAGTAATGCTCCTAGCACTTTTATGAGATTGATGAACCATGTATTGAAGGAGTTCTTAGGAAAATTTGTTGTGGTTTATTTTGATGATATTCTGATTTACAGCAAAGACCTAGAACAACATGTGGAGCATCTTCAGGAAGTATTCTCAGTACTGAAGGCACAACAGTTATTTGTGAATTTTCAGAAATGTTCCTTTTGTCAAACTGAGGTAACATTTTTAGGTTTTGTTGTGTCAGGTGCAGGAGTTAAGATGGATGAGGAGAAATTGAGGGCAGTTAAGGAATGGCCAACACCCACTTCAGTTATTGAGGTAAAAAGTTTTCATGGGCTTGCATCTTTTTACACACGCTTTGTCCAAAATTTCAGTAGCATTGTCAGCCCTCTCACGGAACTGACTAAGAAGAGTGTTCCTTTCATCTGGAGTGAAAAGGCCTAGAGAAGTTTTGAAGAGATTAAGGAAAAACTCACTTGTGCTCCATTACTAATCTTACCTGATTTTGACAAAATTTTTAAATTGGAATGTGATGCTTCAGGGATTGGAATCGGTGCTGTATTAATGCAGGAGAAGAGGCCTATTGCATATTTTAGTGAAAAGTTGAGTGGAGCAACTTTGAACTATTCTATATATGATAAGGAATTTTATTCCTTAGTTAGGGCTCTCATGACGTGGCAGCATTATCTCCTCCTAAAGGAGTTTATTATTTATACAGATCATGAATCTTTGAAACATTTCAGGGGTCAACATAATTTGTCTAAGCGTCAGGCTAAGTGGGTGGAATTTCTGGAGGGTTTTGCTTATGTGATTAAGTACAAAAAGGGCAACCAGAATATTGTTGCTGACGCTTTATCACGACGGTATGTACTAATCACTTCTCTTCAGTCAAAATTACTGGGTTTCGAACTGTTGAAGGAACAATATGTATGTGATGAGGAATTTAAAATTGTCATGGAGAGGTGTCTTGGAGGCGGGATGTATGATGGTTACTGTGTGATAGATGGCTTTCTTTATAAATCAGGAAAACTTTGTATTCCATCTGGATCTGTGAGGGAATTGTTGGTGAGGGAAGCACATACAGGTGGTTTGTCAGGGCATTTTGGTGAGAAGAGAACTCTAGCCATATTGAGGGAGAATTTCTACTGGAAAGGCATGATAAGGGATGTCCATAGGGTATTAGAAAGGTGTGGTGTTTGTAAGAGAGCCAAGGGGAGGAAAGGCGCACAGGGTGAATATATGCCTTTACCTATACCATCTAGACCTTGGACTGATATCAGCATGGATTTTGTGTTGGGATTACCCAGAACACAAAGAGGGAAAGACTCTATTATGGTGGTTGTTGATCGATTCAGCAAAATGTCACGTTTTGTGCCATGCCACAAAACAGACGATGCTCTTTTTATTGCTAACCTTTTTGTGCAGGAAATTATCAAGTTACATGGAGTTCCACACAGCATAGTGTCAGACAGAGATACTAAGTTCCTTAGTTTCTTCTGGAAAACACTATGGAAAAGACTGGGTACTAAACTAATGTACAGTACCTCTTGCCATCCTCAAACTGACGGACAAACAGAGGTTGTCAACCGCACGCTTGGGAATCTTCTCAGAGCAACAGTTGGCAAGAACCTTACTGATTGGGACTTGTGTCTTCCTATTGTTGAGTTCGCTTACAATAGGTCTACTCATAGTTCAACCAGTAAGTCTCCCTTTGAAGTTGTTTATGGCTATAACCCTTCTATTCCATTGGATTTTATAGTTGGACCAATGACGAAGGAAGAAAGTCTTAGTGGAGTTGATCGAGCACAACAGATTCAACACATACATGATCGGACCACTGAACACCTTCAGAAGACCCAAGAACAACAGAGGATCCAGGGAAACAGGCACAGGAAAAACCATCTCTATAATCCAGGTGATTTAGTTTGGATTAATCTTAGCAGGGACAGGTTTCCACACAAAAAGTCATAGAAGCTATCTCCTAGATCAGACGGACCATTTAGGGTCTTAAAGCGCATCAACAACAATGCTTACCGCATCGAGTTGCCAGGAGATTACGGAGTATCAGCCAGTTTTAATGTTTCAGATCTTTCACCTTATTTAGCAGATGACTTGCACGACGATCCATCAGATTTGAGGGCAAATCTTCCAGAAGCCCGAGGAGATGATAGGAATCAGACTTTTTCAGGACCTATCACCAGGGGCCGAGCTAAGGGTCTCCAGAATTTAGTTATGAGGTTTTTGCTAGAGAAACCTAACCTTGAGAAGTCTAACTCACTTTCTACATCTTTGCACTATAATTTTGTTGCATTTCAGCAGGTTCATTTGTCAGTCTTACAGGATGCAAAAACACCATTATTACTGAGTGAATCAGGGTTGTCAACTGAAATTGATTCAAGAGCTTCTTGAAGATCGGCATCTTGAAGAACCATTTCTTTATATATTTACTCTTTTATGAACTATTTTTTGTTGTATTTTGGTTTTGGGACACTTTTATTTCCTTGTAATTTTCATTTAGGATTAGCCACCTTAAAAGTGGCAAACTTGTAATTTTGAAGACTTTTTAACCCTAGAAGTAGCAAGTATAAATACTTGCTTAAGAGAGGGTTTAGGGGAGATTATTTTTGCAGAACATACACCGCTTTTCACGTGTGAATTAGGGTTCATACCTTGGTTCCAACTCTTATCAATTTCAATTCCTAGACTTGAAATTGTGGCGAGTGCAACAATTGGAATTTGTGAGTCATATCAATTCCTACTTGTTGTGATTTCTTTTCTTCTCTAGTGTGTTGTATCTAGGGTTGATTAGAGATAGTTCTTGGTCAGATTTACATCTTATTTTACAAGAATTCTTGTGATTATTTGAAGTACTTATCATTTGATTTGGACTATCATTGAAAAGTTTCCTTGAAAACGTGAATTTCACCATTTGGAAAAGGAATCTTACTTTACGGTTTTCTTTGTCAAATTGAGGCTTCATTTGCGTGGATTATATGATATTAGAGTGTTATTAGAAGCCATTTCCATTGTGGTATTTAGATTATATCATTAGTAGATTGAATTTCATCATTTCAACATTAGGGTTCATTTGAAAAGTGCCATTTTTGGATTCGATTTTGCCTAGACTTGAGATAGTTGATCTTAAGTCTTTTGGATGTGCTTTTAAGTGTGCTTAGGCACATCAGGAAGGCACGGCTTGCCCCATGGCTATGTTATAAGGTGTGCCAGGCGGACCAATATTCACTTCTCGAAATCTACTTGAAAAAGGAAAGATATTTTCGTATCTTGCTAGCAAAAGATCACCTGCCATTCCTTTAACAATATAAATAGAACTAACCCTAGAGGGTTAGAGGCATCTTTTAATCTTGAATCTTGGACAATCTTGGAGACAAGAAGGAAGGAAGGAGGCAGAGCAGGCGACGGGGAGCAAAGGCTTGCTATGTTTTTACTTTTAATTTTTGTTTTGATGAAGAACATGTGTAGCTAAGTACTTTTTTAGGCAAAGGGTCATAGATGTTTAATTCTCCACGAATTGTGAGATCTAATTGATGTGTCTTTAATCTATTCTTTGTTTTTGGATATTCATATATCTTCTGAACGTTTTATCATTATTATCTTCGTTGATTGGTATGAATTAGAGCACTTCTACTCAATTAGCAAGTTAATATATTGTCAACTAGCGCGTCAAATCCGTAATTGTTTGATTGTTCTAGTCTCAGTGACACAATAACATGTTTGGTTATAAAATAGATGATCGAATTCATGTTATGGAGGTGTATGATCATGTTTAAATAGGTTATCCTATAGTCTACTAGCATGAATTGGTGGTCTCTCTAGATTTTTATTGTTATTGATAGATTAAATCCTGAGATCTTGTATAGGGTTGTCTAATCGATAAGAGAAGTAATCAAAGAGCTTGTCTTGATTATCGAGGAAGTAAGGAGAGATAGGTTGTTAGAGCTTGTTAATAACTATAACCAATTTATCTAAAAATAAGAATAGAAAATAATTTCATTGATGATCAATTTCTAAAATTAAACTATCTTGATTCCTTTGGCTAGGCTTTTATCAATATTTGATTTTATTATCTTGTTTCAACATTACTTCGATTCACAAACAAAACCCCCCATTTTTCTTTTCCACTTTATTCCCTTTGAATAGAAATATCTTTAACCAATCCCTGTGGATTCGACCCTACTCACCACTATATGAAAATCATATGATTGTCTAGGAGTAGGTTTTTAATTTTGTTGGATTCGACACCCATCAAATTTTGGCGCCGTTGTCGGGGATTGGTGTCAAATTTATTTCTATTCTTGTATGACTCGTTCTTCTTATACAGGTGCATTCAATTATAATCCGGAGATTGAGAAGACTCTTAAGAGGCTACGAAGAGAAGCTAGATCATCCCCTAGACTGAACTTAGCATCGGATTTGTCTGATTCATCCATTGATTCTGAAAAAGAAGACGATATGGCTAATCACGAGAGAACATTAAGAGAATTGGCTACACCGGATGTGAATCAACAACCACTTTGTATCCATTATCCCAAACTAGCTGTTGAATTCGAGTTGAAATCTGGGTTAATACATCTGCTACCCACCTTTCATGGTCTTGAGAATGAAGATCCTCACAAACATTTGAAAGATTTTCATATAGTGTGTTCTAGCATGAGGCCGCAAGAAATAACCGACGATCAAATCAAGTTACGTGCTTTTCCATTTTCTTTAAGTACTAAAGCTAATGATTGGTTATTTTATTTACCCTCAGGTTCTATAACCACTTAGACAGATATGGTGAGGCTCTTCTGGGATAAATTCTTCCCCGCATCCAGAGCCGCTGGTATAAGAAGAGAAATTTGTGGTATCAAATAGAGGGACACCGAGACTCTTCATGAGTATTAGGAGAGCTTCAAGCAACTGTGTGCAAGCTGTCCACAACATGGGATATTTGAACAACTTCTCATCCAATACTTCTACGAAGGCCTACTTCCGATGGAAAGAAAGATGATGGATGCTGCAAGTGGAGGCACCATAGTAAACAAAACCCTTGGTCAAGCTAGGGAATTGATCTCCATTATGGCTGCCAATTCGCAACAATTTGGGTATAGGCATGATACATCTTCAGGGAAGGGAAATGAGGTAAGTGTGTCTAACCTTGGACATCAAATTTCTAACCTAACTTCTCTTATGCAACAGATAGCCCTTGGAAAAACATCGCAAGTGAAGGCTTGTGGAATTTGTGCTGCTCCTAATCATCCTACCGACATGTGCCCCACATTACAAGATGACAATCATGAACACGCCAATGCTATAGGAGGATTCCCAGGACAACCACAAAGGAAGTACGACCCCTACTAGAGTACTTACAATCCTGGATGGAGGGATCATCCTAACTTCCGATATGGCAATAACCCTCAACATTTCCAACAATTCCAGCCTAAGCCATCACACCAAGTACCCCAAGCTCCTTCCACTTCAGGTATGTCTCTTGAGGATATTGTTAAGTCTCTCGCTATTAATACCAAACAATTTCAGGAGGAAACAAAGCAAAGCATTCAAAACTTGGAGAATCAGGTAAGCCAACTTGCTTCTGTTGTAAACAGATTAGAAACTCAAGGTAAGTTACCTTCTCAAACTATTACAAACCCAAAGCAAAGCGTTAACGCAATTACCTTGAGAAGTAGAATAGAATTGCAGGGATCAAATAAGAAAGGACACCCATCTACTCTTGGGGAAGAGACTAAGAAAGAAATTTCAACTCCGAACCAGCAGGACAACCAGATTAGCAAGTCTCTAGTTGAGCCATCAAAGGTCACATTGATACCACCTCCTTTCCCCTCCAGATTGGTGAAATCCAAGAATGAAGCGGAAGAAAAAGAGATTCTGGAAACTTTTCGCAAAGTCGAGGTAAATATTCCTTTGCTTGATGCAATTAAGCAAATACCGCGCTATACCAGATTTCTCAAAGACTTGTGCACTAACAAAAGGAAGCTGGAATTAGTGTGAGTGAAAATGTTTCAGCTATTATAAGCAAGAAGCTTCCTCCTAAATGTAAGGATCCAGGTATGTTTACCATTCCTTGCAAAATAGGTAATCTTGAAATCGCTAAAGCCATGTGTGATCTAGGAGCTTCTATCAATGTCATGCCTTTATCTGTTTATCAACGTTTAAATGTTGGTTCTTTGAAGGAAACGGGTGTTATTGTTCAACTTGCTAACAGGTCCAATGTTTATCCTGAGGGAGTTCTAGAGGATATTTTAGTTCAAGTCAATGGGTTGGTTTTTCCTACTGATTTTTATGTGCTTGACATGGAAGATTTTTATGTGCTTGATTTTATTGTCATTTCGATTTCTTTTGGATCAGCTGCAGCAAGGATACATATAATTAGATGGCACTCTCTAATGCTTAAGAGGAGAACTCCAATATCAGGGAAGTACCAGTATTTCCTTTCTCTTATTCTTTAATGTCCCTTGAGTTGTTAATTCCTCTTTAATTGTGCTAAATTAGGAACAGTGAGGACACTGTTCAAGCTAAGTATAGGGGAGAGGATAATAAAATATAGAGAATAGAGAATTGATCCATACTTTGAATATTTGTCCTTAAGCAAATTTCAAGCCAATTTTTTTCAAAATTATCATGAAATCTAGAGATTGTACTAAATGTTGTAATAAGCATCTACAAAATGTGAGATTGACTTGTTCAAATGCTTTACTCACCTACTGCTGTGATTAGAATACTTGGTTAAAAATTAAGTAGTGAAATCTTTAAGAAACAAATTTACCTTGTATTTAGCTTTAGAATTGGAAGTCTAAGAGTAAGTCGAGTCCCTAAGTGAAAAATAAACAAGTTTACTTCTAGGTTATATTAGCTACTATATACTCTTTGAAGTTGTTTGTAAAACAATCATAACACTTAGAAAAAAAAAAAAGAATCAAGCATAGCCATTACTCCAATGATTCAAGTAATTGAGTTAAGAGTATTTAAACTTGAATGTTAGAGTGAGGAAGAGTCCATAGGGGTATCTCAAAACCCGGTCACTCGAGCGATGAGCTCGGGATGTTGCCGACTCAATGAACTCACTATAAAGATAAGAGCAAAAAAGGCGAAAGTTCATGAAAAGAAGCGGGCAAAAACCCGTCAAAATAGATGCTTAAATAAATCAAAAGAACATGAATGTAAACATTCATTGAATGAAACAAGACTTATAATAGAAAAAGGAGAAAATCTAACAAAGAGTTGATACCATATGCTTTTACTTTATGCTGCAAGGATTATATGTTTGCTAAATATCCAATGAAGTTTAATTAGGTGTTTTTCCTTAGTGGATTAAGTATTTACTTTTGGAATAAAAAAAATCTTTTGCTAAACATGAGGATTAAAGTTTGTTTTGTTTAGATTAGCTATTAAATTTTTTCCACAGTAATTTGATCACAGGAAACCAGTTTGGTTGAAGTAGTAGACATTAAAAATTAAAGGCAACTGATTTGATTCAATTGCTTGAGGACAAGCAAGAGTTTAAGTGTGGGGGAATTTGATAGAGCCATTTTATACTCAACCTTTATAGTATGAATTGTGTTAACTTATTATTGATTTTATGGAAATCATAAGGAAATGGTACTTAACTCTATTATGGTGATAAATCAGGTTAAATGGAGTCAAGGGTGCTAATTCAAGTAAATTAGAGAAGTCATCTACAACTTGGATCAAAGACAAGGATTTACACCGCCGGATGAAAGTACATGGGCATGTAGTTGAAGTACACGGTCGTGCACTTGGTTTTGAATCAACAGGAAGATACACGGTTGAAGTACACGGCCGTGTATCTGTCTAGAAGGAGGCACGGTTTGAGGCATGGCCATGGTGCAAACCGTGCTACACAGTGCATGAGAGGGAGAGAGACACGGCTTGAGATCTGGCCGTGGTTGAAGCCGTGGCACACACTGGATACGGATGAAGAATTGAAGATTATGCACAGAGGAAGGCACGACTTGAAATCTGGCCGTGGTTAGAGCCGTGGTACACACTGGACATGGAAGATGATACGTGAATTACACACAGAGGAAGGCACGGCTTGCCCCATGGCCGTGTTGTAGGGCATGCCAAGCGGACGAATATTCACTTCTCGAAATCTAATTGAAAAAGGAAAGATATTTTCGTATCTTGCTAGCAAAAGATCACCTGCCAATCCTTTAATAATATAAATAGAACTAACCCTAGAGGGTTAGAGGCATCTTTTAATCTTGAATCTTGGACAATCTTGGAGACAAAAAGGAAGGAAGGAGGCAGAGCAGGCGACGAGGAACAAAGGCTTGCTATGTTTTTACTTTTAATTTTCGTTTTGATGAAGAACATGTGTGACTAAGTACTTTTCTAGCCAAGGGGTCATAGATGTTTAATTCTCCACGAATTGTGAGATCTAATTAATGTGTCTTTAATCTATTCCTTGTTTTTGGATATTCATAGATCTTATGAAAGTTTTGTCATTATTATCTTTGTTGATTGGTATGAATTAGAGCTCTTCTACTCAATTAGCAAGTTAATATATTGTCAACTAGCGCGTCAAATCCGTAATTGTTTGATTGTTCTAGTCTCAGTGACACAATAACATGTTTGGTTATAAAATAGATGATTGAATTCATGTTATGGAGGTGTATGATCATGTTTAAATAGGTTATCTTATAATCTGCTGGCATAAATTGGTGGTCTCTCTAGATTTTTAATGCTATTGATAGATTAACTCCTAAGAGCTTGTCTAGGGTTATCTAATCGATAAGAGAAGTAATCAAAGAGCTTGTCTTGATTATCGAGGAAGTAAGGAGAGATAGGTTGTTAGAGCTTGTTAATAACCATAACCAGTTTATCTAGAAATAAGAATAGAAAATAATTGCATCGATGATCAATTCCTATAATTAAACTATCTTGATTCCTTTGGCTAGGCTTTTATCAATATTTGATTTTATTATCTTGTTTCAACATTACTTCGATTCACAAACAAAACCCCCCATTTTTCTTTTCCTCTTTATTCCCTTTGAATAGAAATATCTTTAACCAATCCCTGTGGATTCGACCCTACTCACCACTATATGCAAATCATATAATTGTCTAGGAGTAGGTTTTTAATTTTGTTGGATTCGACACCCATCAAATTTTGGCGCCGTTGCCGGGGATTGGTGTCAAATTTATTTCTATTCTTGTATGACTCGTTCTTCTCATACAGGTGCATTCAATTATAATCCGGAGATTGAGAAGACTCTTAAGAGGCTGCGAAGAGAAGCTAGATCATCCCCTAGACTGAACTTAGCATCGGATTTGTCTGATTCATCCATTGATTCTGAAAAAGAAGACGATGTGGCTAATCCCGAGAGAACATTAAGAGAATTGGCTACACCGAATGTGAATCAAGAACCACTTTGTATCCATTATCCTAAACTAGCTGTTGAATTCGAGTTGAAATCTAGGTTAATACATCTGCTACCCACCTTTCATGGTCTTGAGAATGAAGATCCTCACAAACATTTGAAAGTGTTTCATATAGTGTGTTCTAGCATGAGGCCGCAAGGAATAACCGACGATCAAATCAAGTTACGTGCTTTTCCATTTTCTTTAAGTACTAAAGCTAAAGGTTGGTTGTTTTATTTGCCCCCAGGTTCTATAACCACTTGGACAGATATGGTGAGGCTCTTCTGGGATAAATTCTTCCCCGCATCCAGAGCCGCTGGTATAAGAAGAGAAATTTATGGTATCAAACAGAGGGACACCGAGACTCTTCATGAGTATTGGGAGAGGTTCAAGTAACTGTGTGCAAGCTGTCTGTTGAATGTATCGCAATCACACAAATTAAAATCCTTTGTACTCTGACTCTTCCTTGCGATCAACTAGGCAAGTGCACCTATCGATACAATAGTATAGAGTTGAGTTCAGGTATCGTCTCCTCAAGGATCAGCAAGTACTAATACTAGCCTCAAACCAACTATCTCACCGCACAATTTCGAGGTGAATGGATTTAACCAAATTACCTAAATTAAACTAAATTATCTAATAGAAATGAAATCAATGAATAGAAAACAATGAGTTAAATTATCAAATTCAATGTTCAAACGCGTACCCCGCTCTTACTACTCATCTAATTACTATGCAACTTTAATCCTTAGAAACTAATTAATGAATATTGATTATCTCTGATCCGCGGAGCATCTAACACTAAGTTAATGTTTCTTCCGAAATCACTAACTCCTAATCCTAACCGTATTAACAAAGATTCCTCTTTTATTAACAACAATCAGAATTGCATGATTATACTACAACCCTCAATTAGATTAAATCATTACATTCAATCTAATACGGAAGACTTACGCTTTCTATCCCTAGATTGCATACAAGCCTTTTCATCCGATGTATGATCTATTCAAACAAGAGATTTTCCAATCAACTTATCCGAAATCAATGTAATCTAATGCTGGCCAAACATCAAATCAACAAATAATAATAAATAACATGAATGAAATCAGAGATGCTCAACCGTCATTAATTTTGCAATAAACTCAATGTCACATAGTAATCAGATTTTCATAAGATTCGGGTACGATATAATTAGCTACACATGGTTCTTAAAGAATAACAAAACGAAATAATCAAATCCATGTGTGAAACCACTTGTTGAATTAAAACTCGAAAATTCCCTTGCTGCTGTTGTTCTCCCTTGTTGCAGTACGTGTTTTCTCCCTCCGAAAAGCCCCCCTTTCTCTCTTCAAAAATGACTATTTATACCTAGGGTAACTTCCTCTCTGACGTGTAGAAGATATCCTTCAAAATTGGACGAAAGATTTAAAATCGATTTGAATATATCCTTCCTTCGATAGATACACGGTCCTACTACATGGGCGTGTATTCAAACCGTGTATCTCTCTGACTCCGTGGACTCTGGGCGTGTATATCACACACGGCCGTTTGTAATAGCCGTGTATGCCTCTGTCTTCTTTGTTCTTCGTACACGGTTGATTACACGGGTGTGTATTCCAACCGTGTACTGATCTGTGTAAAAAAAACTCTTCCATGCTGATGCACGGTCGTATACACGGGCATGTATACTAACCGTGTAGTCTCCCGATTCCTTCACACGGCCGTGTATATCTGCTGTTCCTTCCAAAAAGTATTTTTCTTCGTGTATTCCTCTCCGATTTCAATCCAAATCGATATCTTTTCTCAAAATAGTGGTCCTCATCCCTGAAACTGAAATATTTCTATTTTAAGTATCAAAATTCTTCAAGATAACATCAAATTATTACACAAACAAATAAAATTCATCTAAAATACAAGTGTTAATTTACACTTATCACTGTCCACAACATAGGATATCTGAACAACTTCTCATCCAATACTTCTACAAAGGCCTACTTCCGATGGAAAGAAAGATGATGGATGCTGTAAGTGGAGGCGCCATAGTAAACAAAACCCCTGGTCAAGCTAGGGAATTGATCTCCATTATGGCTGCTAATTCGCAACAATTTGGGTATAGGCATGATACATCTTCAAGGAAGGTAAATGAGGTAAGTGTGTCTAACCTTGAACATCAAATTTCCAACCTAACCTCCCTTATGCAATAGATAGCCCTTGGAAAAACACAACTGGTGAAGGCTTGTGGAATTTGTGCTGCTCCTAATCATCCTACCGACATGTGCCCCACATTACAAGATGACAATCATGAACACGCCAATGTTGCAGGAGGATTCCCAGGACAACCGCAGAGGAAGTATGATCCCTATTCAAATACTTACAATCCTGGATGGAGGGATCATCCTAACTTCCGATATGGCAATAACCCTCAACATTTCCAACAATACCAGCCTAAGCCATCACACCAAATACCCTACGTAGCGAGGGGCGTGGTAGCTGCTATTCCTTATTTCTCTTCCATACGCCCTCTGATATGGGGGCGTGGTAGCAGGGGAGATGCTCTTCTTCCTTTCTCTTTGTTGTTTTTCTTCTCAATTTCTTTCAATGATCTTCATTACACCTGAAAGCAACATATTCCTTTATTAAGCCTCGTATTCGGATGATTTTTTTTTACTAATTATCAACTTATGAGAGCTTAAAATCCTCCTAGAATTTAGAGTTTTATGGCGATTATCAAATTCCCCCACACTTGAATCTTTGCTTGTCCCTAAGCAAAGCAATTGTAAAGACCATAAATTCAAAATAGGGACTTTATATTTCAAAACATAGTAAGCTAGAATATCAACATTCATCAATGATCATGTTTAATATCCAATGGAACTCCTCAATTGAATGAATGTACTCCTCACCTTATCCTGCAATATTGAACTAGAGATACTTTAATCAAAGTTTTAAAATTAATCAAAGTAAAGTAAGATTCTACCTCTATCTTTTAATAACAGCTTTCAAAAAAAAAAAAAAATCAAACTCAAGGTCAAACAGAAACAAAAAGAGACTTGGCTCACTTCAATTAGCCACTTCAGAGTACATAGCCTCCTAATACATCTCTCTAAGCGAACTTCTCCATCATAAAAGTATTTTGGATCTGAGATTCTCCTGGATTCCTCTTCCTTTAATAGACCTTCCTAAAAGTTTCATTTATTTATTTATTTAGGATCCCGAAACCTTTGTCGCAAGCTTTCAGCCGATAATCCCGGGTTCATCACCCAAGTTATCAAACATTATCCCTTCAATTGAAGGCGTCTCTATGGACTTAATCACTCGAGTTTCAAGAACTTCATTTTATTTTTTTGGCGTAATTTCCTTGGTTGGCCGATCTCAAGCTGGACGACCCTAGATGACCAGGTTTTGAAGGGATCCCATCGAACCTCCATTACTCTAACTTATCTATTTAGCTAGTAGCGGGGTCAAACTTTGCTCTTCTGAGGGACCAAAGCCTGCTTATACTAACTAAGATTTCTTATTTTGAATTAAACTTTTCTTAAAAGGTCTCTTAAAAAAAAAAAAGATCATTAAGAGAATTGCTTTATTTGCCCTTTTATAATGGATTGATTAGCTCTCAAGACTTTTGATTAAACAATATACTTCCTAGTAACTTAGAAACCAAGCTAATTAACATTTTGCTAAGGACCTTGGTTCAATTTCTAACTTTGAATTCTACCTTTAAATGACAAGTAAACTTGCTTCACAAAGATTTTTATTCTAAAATTTTGATTAAGTATGAAAAAATTCAGTGCAAAAGCAGGAGTGAATTGCACTACATTCTTTTTTAGGGCTTCAATCATTGAATGCTAAAACACTCCTCAAATGCAGCTAAAATTCTAGCAACATAGAAAATGTAAGAGGAATTTTGATAGAAAATTGGAAGAATCTTGAAAATTTTTCTACTCAAAATTGGGTAGTAATTGAAAAATTTTGAAAATTTTCAACTTTCTATATCGATAATCGCACATAGACACCTAGTTATCCTTTTTCCCTTTTGTTCATAATATTTAATACCCCTCCCCTACAGTTAAGTTAGACATTGTCCTCAATGTCTGTACTTACAATAAAATCAGACAAGGAAAGAGCATTAAATAGAGAAAAATTAAGACATAACAGGTAATAAAAAGAACTAGTGCTCTCCTGAATTCAATGTTGCTATTCATTAAGTGCTCGATCAAAACCATATGTTGCGTAGTAGCTCCAGTATTCAAGAATTGTATGAATCTAACAGTTGCTACAATATCAAAATCCGGAAAACTATATAAAGAAGAAAACTCGAAAGAAGTTAGACTACAACAGAAATTAAAAAGAAAGAAAAATAAAGAAAAGTAAAGCATGAGTCCTTAAATTAAGTTAATACAAGGCTAATTTTGCTCTCCTGTCATCATAAAATGATCTAAAGATAACAAAGTTCAAAAATAGAAGAGTTATAAGGGAAAGGATCATTCATCCTCTTCGTCGTCACCAACTTCTTCTTCCGCTTCTGACCCCATAGCCCTTTCTGAAGTATAAGCGTCAATCTCTCTTTCTATGTCATCATCATCATCTTCCTCCTAAACTGCCTCTCAAGCTACCTCCCTTGGGACCTCTCCATCATCACTAGATGAGGAAGAAGAAGAAGTGATGCAATCCGGAAGCTTCACCTGTAGTTTCTTTGCAAATACTTCGGCTATAGAACCGATGTAGCATTTGAGACTTTGGTTCTTCCGTTTTAGCTTCTTGAATTCCTCGGTGAGCTCTTCTAATTGTTTGGTGGTTTCATCTTTCACATCATTTCCAGAAGAGTCACCTCTTTCTTCTACCTTTGGAATATCCCATTGTTGGACGGCCACATTAGTCATGGGATAGGATTCTCCTATTTTATCTCTAGGAGCTTCTTCAGGGAATTCATTCATATTTTTCAAAATTCGAGTAATATATGCACCACAGAAGCAGCCTTTTTTAGATAGTTAAGCTTGCTGGTGTATTGCAAAGGCTAACTCCACTGCTACATTCACCCTCTCACCCCTTATCATGCTCCACATTAGATATAAATCCAATTGGCTGACCACTCTAACACTGTTTATCTTACTGTTCAGTGAGTGGACAACCAAAGAGTGTAAATTCTATGGCTTATTTTCTTGAGATGTGATCCCCTTGACAGTGAAGGATCATAGGGACTTTTCCCAGCGATTGATGACCAAAACTGAGCGTATGACAGTGTGCACACTAGCCATCTAGTCGGGAGGGACTTGAACTCATCAGTTCGAATGTATTCTGGAGAGTACAAAACCAGTGTACTCATAGAATTTTGTCATACTCATCGAATGATGTTTCCCAAATGCTGAAAAGGAAACATCGTTGTCCAAACTAAAGAGGCGATCCATTTTGCAGATCCAGAAGGTAGCAAAAAATTCCAAAGTAACTCCCCTATATATCTTCTCATCAATGGAGAGAAGATTGGCCTAGGCAAGATCAACTAATAGTCTTTCGAATTGTCGAGTTAATATATAATCCTGGATTACTCCCCAGTTTAAGCAAACATTTGGTGTAATTCGCTTCATGGCTTCTAAAGCCTTATACCTTTTCACTTCATTCCCACTAAGTCCTAGGGGAATTCTCCCACCACTGCTACTACCTAGACCTTCCGTTCTGGCCCTTTTCTTCTGCTTCTGATGTTGTTTCTTTATTGCCATCTACAATCAAACATTGGAAAGCGTAAATGTCTAGGATAGGATGTAAAAATTAGTGAAAGGATATTGCTACTAGATGAGAATCCTACTCAAGATGATATTATCTTAATATAACTGCCATGATGTAATGACCTTAAAAGCATGATTGAAGTTGAACATGAACATGAAAGTGTAATCGGGCATTAGATTTAACATTTATAGAATGTTCATTAAAGCTCTTGGTTCAATTACTATGCCATATGTAATATACCCTTAAAGAAGATTAACTATGGTTGGAAGTTGTAATGGATTACAAATTCATGGTCAACCCCCTAGGTTATCGAATATTGACAGAGTAAGTAATTCCTAGGTGAATCAATTCATTCAAGATCATCAAAGGAATCAATGCAAAACAACAACCCCTTCGTCAGATCTTGGGATTTCTATGATGAAAACTCATGACAGATCTTGGGGATGAAATAAGGTGAACAATTAACTAATGAAGTATAAATCATGAATAGAAATCAATAAAAGTAGCAATGCACAAATAAAATTCACCTTGACCTAATTTCGACTAACCCTAGCATCTGGTACGAATGATGGCAAAAATAGAAACGGCAAGAAATCAATATTCGAATGAAGAACGAAAAGAGGAGAAGCAGAAAGACTTACTGATTTGATCCTTGGCATGGGTTAGAGTGCTGGATATTGTGTAGAGGGTTGTGAGTGTGTGCGAAAATGAGAGAGAGAGTAACAGTGGAGAGAGAGATTTTCGGAAAGAAATGAAGGGAATACGAGCTGCATGGCTTAAATAGTACTAGCTTTTGTGTTACCACACCCTTCACCACGCCCCGTAGCAAGGGGCGTGGTAAGCTCTATGGACAATTCTAGGTTCACCATGCTCCCGTGGCAGCTTACCTAGAAATGTTTTCTTTATATGCCCTCCACCACGCCCCATGGCAAGGGGCGTGGTGGACTTTGTGGATAGTTCTGGGTTGATACGCCCTCCATCATGCCTCGTGGCAAGGGGCGTGGTAGTATATCAATTGGAATTTTTCCAAGTTGTCGCCTCTTTTGCCTTCATATGCCCCATAGCAGGGGCATGGTGTTTCTCCACACTTTTTTTTTTTTTTAAATGGAACATGATGAGTAAATTAATCCTCACCATGTTTCGTTGACGTTACTTATTCCACGAAGCTTTCCAATCACCTCCTTTTCAACTCCCATAACCTATAAACAAAAACAAAAAGGTAGGAACTCATGCTCAATCATAAAGTTAACGTAATAAAATTGAAAAATGATTAAAACAAATAAGAAAATCGAGCATAAAATGCCTCTCAAAAGTTGCTTTGTTTAACGTCTTTAGCTGGATGAAAAAGATGTATGACAGGATTAAGCAAATGCCATGAGGAGATTAATCTCCTCCCTCTCTTTGAAGCACTCACTGTCTCCAAGGTATAACTTTAATCTTTGCCCATTAACCTTAAAAATTCCCTTCTCAGGATGTTCTACCTCAATAGTGCCATAGGGAAATACTTTTCTTACTTAGAATGGGTCGGACCATGTCAATCTTAGTTTACCTAGGAATAAATTGAGTCTAGAATTGAAGAGCAAGACAAGATCACCTTCCTTGAATTGTTTGGGTTGTTGAATGCGGGATCATGATACTTCTTGGCTCTTTCCTTATAGATTGCTGAGTTCTCATATGCTGCAAGTCTCATCTCATCCAATTCATTGAGTTGAAACAATCTATGTTTTCTAACCCCTTCAAGATCTAAATTTAGTATTTTGATAGCCTAATATGCCTTATGCTCTATCTCAACGGGAAGATGACAAACCTTACCATAGACTAGTCGATAAGGAGTAGTTCCTAATGGAGTTTTGTAAGAGGTTTTATATGCCCACAATGCTTCATCAAGCTTATCGGACCAGTCTCGTCGATGATGAGAAATTGATTTTTCAAAAATTCTCTTCAATTTTTGGTTTGATACCTCAGCTTGCCCACTTGATTGGGGATGATAGGGAGTTGCAAGTCTATGAGTTACCCCATATCTTTTAAGAACTTTCTCAATTTGCGTATTACAGAAATGTGTGCCTCTATTGCTAATAAGAGCTCTTGGGGCACCAATCCTAGAAAAGAGCTTTTTGAGAAATTTCTTTACAACCCTTACATCATTTGTTGGTAGAGCTTGTACTTCTACCCATTTACTCACATAGTCAACCACTACAAGCACATATTTATTCCCAAAAGAAGATGGAAATGGTCCCATGAAATCTATACCCCAGACATCAAAAACTTCACACTCCAAGATATACTGCTGAGGCATCTCATTTCTTCTTGAAAGTTTTCCAATTCTTTGACATCTACCACACTAAGCTGCATAGTCTTGGGCATCCTTAAACAGTGAGGTCCAGTAAAAACCAGATTCTAAGACCTTATGAGCCGTTTGGTTCGAACTAAGGTGACCACTAGGTCGTCTGGTGTGACAATGAAAAAGTATTTCCCATCCTTCCTTATGTGATACACACCTTCTAATCATCTGATCGACACAAATCTTGAACAGATAAGGATCCTCCCAAATATAATACCTTGAATCTCTAATAAGCTTCTTCTTTTGATGATATCCCCTATCCTTAGGAATAACCTTGGCCACCATATAATTTGCAATGTCAGCAAACCAAGGCATATCATTCCCATTGTCAATTGCATTTATAAAGAACAGTCTTTCCTCAGGGAATTCATCATTGATTTCTCCTTCATTCAATTTCTCCAATAATGGATTCTCCAAGCGTGACAAGTGGTCAGTTGCTAGGTTCTTGGCACCCTTTTTATCTCTTATCTCCAGGTCAAACTCCTGAAGGAGTAAAATCCACCTAATCAAAAGTGGCTTTGCATCCAATTTGGTCAGCAAAAAATTCAAAGCGGAATGATCAGTATAGACTATAACCTTTGATAATATGAGATAGGGTCAGAATTTATCGAATGCAAAGACAACTGCAAGCAACTCTTTCTCAGTTGTGGTATAATTCTCTTGCATAGGGGTAAGAGTCTTACTTGCATAGTAAATGGGTTGGAAATATTTATCCTTACGTTGCCCCATGACAGCACCTACAGCCATATCACTTGCATCGTACATAATTTCAAAAGGAAGATTCCAATCCGGTGCAACCATAATTTGAGCATTGGTAAGCTTCTCCTTGAGAGTATTGAATGCATCGAGGCACTCTTCAGAAAAATTAAAAGGCGCATCCTTCTCCAAAAGCTTTGTCATTGGTCGCGCGATTTTGAAAAATCTTTTATAAATCAACGATAAAATCCCGCATGACTAAGAAAGCTTCGGATTGCTTTCACTGATGAAGGTGGAGGTAGTTTAGAAATTGCTTCAAACTTAGCCTCATCCACCTTAATACCTTCTTTGGAGATTTTATGACCTAAGACAATACCTTTTTGTGTTATAAAATGGCATTTCTCCCACTTAAGCACTAGATTAGTATCTTCACATCTTTTCAAAACCAATTCCAAGTGACAAAGACAATCATCAAAGGAGTCACCATATACCAAGAAATCATCCATATAAACTTCCATATTTTCTCCCACCCTGGAAGGTGGCAGGGGCATTACACAAGCCAAAAGGCATTCTCCTATATGCAAACGTACCAAATGGACATGTGAATGTCCTTTTCTCTTGATCCTCAGGTGCAATGGGAATCTAGAAATAACCCGACATTCCATCTAGGAAGCGATAATAAGAATGTCCTGCCAATCGTTCCAGCATTTGATCTATGAATGGGAGAGGGAAGTGATCTTTTCTGGTCACATCATTGAGTTTGCGATAATCAATACAAACTCTCCATCCTGTGACCGTTCTCATGGGAATGAGCTCATTTTTCTCATTAGGTACGACAGTCATGCCTCCTTTCTTTAGAACTACTTGAACTAGACTCACCCATGTGCTATCAGAAATAGGATAAATCATTCCAACATCAAGTGGTTTAATCACTTCCTTCTTCACCACATCTCTCATATTTGGATTAAGTCTGCGTTGAGGTTGAATCACTGATTTAGCAACATCCTCCAAGAGAATTTTGTGAGTACAAAATGATGGACTAATCCCCTTTATGTCAGCCATCGTCCATGCAATAGCCTTCTTATGTTGACCAAGAACATTAAGCAATTTATCCTTTTGGGTTAAACTCAAGTCTAAGGCTATAATCACAAGCAGTTTAGAGTCTTGCTCATGGAAGCCATATTGGAGATAGTCAGGCAACTGCTTTAACTCCAAGACAGGGAATTCTTCAGTGGAGGGCTTGGCTTTCTGAATAATAGAGCGATTTAACTCTTCGAAACTTCCCTCCTTCTTCAACTCAAGACTTCCATCAAGACTGACAGTCATCTCTTTAACTGATGCACCCACAGATTCTCCTTGATCCCCATTCGTCAAACAAATTTCTAAAGCATCCTTGCATAAAAATTCTTGCATTGACTCTGAAATAGGTAGATCAAAATCATCCACTGCAAAACAAGTATCAACATGTTGCAAACTATGCTTAAGAACATCCAGCATCTTTACTATGACTTCCTCATTTCCTACTCGCAGCACCAATTTCCCATCTCCTACATCTATGATAGCTCTTGCAGTAGCTAGAAATGGTCTCCCAAGAATCAATGGGATCTCCCCATCCGCTTCCATATTTAGGATGACGAAATCTGTTCGGAAAATGAAGTCTTGAACTTTTACTAGCACATCCTTAACCACTCCTCTTAGGAATTTGATTGATCTATCCGCCAATTGCAAGCTCATTCGAGTTGGCTTTGGTTCCCCAAGTCCCAGCTTCTTAAAAAGTTGATATGGCATGAGATTAATACTAGCCCAAGATCAGCTAGGGCCCTCTCCTCAGTTAGGTTATCGATCAAACATAGGATGGTGAAGTTCCTAAGGTCCCTAAGCTTCTTTGGAAGTTTGTTCTGAATAACTGCCGAACATTCTCCTCCTAAAGTCACTGAAGAAACCTCTTCTAATTTTCTCTTGTTCGACAATAACTCTTTTAGAAACTTTTCATATCTAGGCATTTGAGTTAGTGCTGATCCATGCAAAAGAGAGCTATAAAATGAGCGTGAATAAATACCGGCAAGTGTACCGGATCGGATCAAGTAATATAGTGAGAGAAGAGTGTCGAACCACGAAGATTGATTAAGTAATAAACCTATATCAATTTCTACTATTATTTAGGCAATGATGTTTGATGAGAATTGAATGAATTATACTAAATGCTCAAAAAGAGAATTGTGTTTGAAAAATGATGAATTGATGGTAGGAAATGGAATCCACCCTAGTTCCACTAATCATATTGCCTTCATGTTATAATAACTCATAGCTATATGGATTTTCACAAGAAATTAACAAAACCTTAATCCTTTATCAAGTTTTAAAGCAATGTTACCCCAATTTAATTTAATAGCTCCCGCTAATTAAAATCAAATGAGGATTCTAATTCACAATCGTAAATTTCCCAATTATATGATTGCCTAATATCTTTAAAATAATTTTTCCTAATCCCTTAGTGAAAAATTTAATAAAAATATTGCATGAAACACTTAGGTCAATTTATAATAAAATTCAATAATGATGCTTCCACATGAATTATTAAATCTTACTTAGGAATTCCCGATAAAACCTAAATTTCTCTTTTGAGTCATTTACATTCCTATGCATTGATTTCAATTACAAAATACAATTCATAACAGGACTTCTTATATGAAAATTCCTTATATCTATATTTCCTATAACATGAATACAATGATCATTTTAGTTTGAATTATGGCTTCATCATGTTTCCCACAAGGATGATTAGAACATTATAGTATGAGTTGCATAAAAACAATTGAAATAAAGAGGTGCAATGGAATTCATATTAAACAACAAGAATAAACTAATAAATGGCATAAAGGAAAATAAAGTAAATGAAACAATTGTTATAATCTTCAAGAGTTTGTAGAACTTCAATCTTCTAAAATGACTCCTCGAATTCTTTAATTGAAAGAAAACTTCAGCAAAATGACAAAAATCTAAAGTTCCTAAGGGAATTCTAATGATTCAAAAGAAAGACAAATGATGCTAAAACAAAGAAGAAAAACAAAGGATACTAAACAAAAGATGCTAAGCAAAAGGGAATCTCAAACAAAAGGGGATGCTTCCAAGGTTCACACAAGGGGTCTATTTATAGATCCAAAGAGGAGAGGGATAAGGTTGATCTGATGAGGATTTGAGTCAGCAAATTAATTAAGATACGATTTTGGAGAGATTTTCGCAATGGATATCCAGGGAGTAATGAAGGCCGGCTCAAGGCCAGCGACCTTGAATGTAGGCCGGCTTTAAGGCCAGCGGCTTTAATGCTTTTTAAGGCCGATTTAATATAGCCCGGCTCAAGGCTGGCCCAAAGCTAGCGGCCTTCAATGCAATCCTCCGCTCGCTTCTTCAATTTTGTGAAAAACTCCTCCAATTAACTTGTAATTTACTTTTGGGTCCTCAAAACCTGTATTTTCACAATAAACACCATTAAATATCATTTCTTTATATTTTCTTATAATATTGAAATAAATTTAATATAAGTCTAAAAGAAGATATAAGTATAATGTGATGATGTGCCTAAAAGGGGATTCAAGCACAACAAATAGAAGGGATGAAATGGCTATGAACAACCATGCCACAAGAAGGGAAATACCTCAAAATTCCAAATGAATCCAAAATTGTTATGATAACAATATATGATATGAACAACAATCGATGGATAGAACATGAAATGGGATTCCAATTCAATTCAAAAGTGATTCCAAATTCCGAAATTAGAACCCTAATTTGACAAGAACATGAACAACATAAAATTAACTAATTCCTCACCAAATATGACGCACTAGTTTGGAGTTAGGATCAACTTGTAATTTGTTGATATAACACACAACAAATCCAAGCCCACTCACCACAATTTCACTAAGGAAATTGATAAGAGAAAATGCTTGAAAGAGGGGTCTCTCTCTCACGGAAAAAGGGGTATTTTATCAAGTGTTCAAAAAGCTCCTCAAAAACCCTAATTTGCATGTATTTATACTTGCACCCTTTAGGGTTAAAATGACTAGAAAATCACAACTATGCCACTATAGGGTGGCCGGTCCTAAAGGTAAAAATACAACTAAATAAAATGTCCCAAAAGCTTACAAAATAAATGGTTCAAAAATAAATTACAAATAAAGAAAATAATCTTTAGCAGGCTAGCTTCATAATGGAATCCGTCGGTTCAACTCATCGCCGGTTCAGGTCGGTCCATAGATAACCCACAAGCTGAGTCTTAGTGAGTTTGTCCATCGCCTTGTGAAACCAAATAAGCATACCTGTTGGAACATACAATTCATGAATAAGATAAAAGAGGTTAGATAATAATTTATTCCGAGGTTGATCTGCTAGAAATGGGCCCTAATCGCCAAGATTTGAAATCCTTCAATTTTTGTCCTAATGATAGGTCTTGTCGGATTTTGATTCCCATCATCTCCTCGGACCTTAAAAAGATTTGACCTCAAATCATGCAGTTCAAATGCAGCAGAGACTCTGTTTCCCAAAAGTAATCCATCTGAAGGAGTATCTCTACAGAATCCCAATATCTAAAATACTATAGTAGATGATTGTTTTCTTTCCTCCATCTCTAGGATGTATCTCTCCTGTAACAAAAACAAGGACTCATTATCTACTGATGTTTCCTCCGTCTTAACCCTTTCCATCGAGTTTGTTTCCTCTTTTTCTGACTCATCCATATTATGCTGATCCCCAGAGTCTTCTAATAGTTGGTCCAACTGATCATTATCCTCTGAAACCTCTGAAGATTGGCATAGTGGTGTTTGACATCTTTCATCTGTGGAACCCTTATCATCAAGTGAAGGCATTTGTAGCTCTACACACTCTGAGCCTCTAGGTGGTCTAAATTCCATTTCTGGGAATGGTTTAAGCCCAAAATTATCAACTCTGTCTTCTTTAAGAGTATGATAATCTCCCTTTGCTCTAGGTGGCTCCTGAAGGTGTACCACTGGTAGTGGTGGCAATGTCATCCTATCAATCTTTGTTGCTAATGTAGCAACAAGTTTTCTAAGGTTCCGAAGTTGTTCATCTAAGGTCCTCCCAACTGCAACATTAGAACCCTGACCTCCACCAACTCGACTATAGGCTACATCACTCCTTCCTCCATTCACACTATTAATAGACATTTTTTTTTTTTTTGTGGATGCAATCTATTTGATGTACCAATGTAATGTCTAGTAATTGTAGTACACTTGCTTCTCAAAAACAATTCACGCCAAAACCAACTCACTCCGCCACTTATACACTTTACACATAACACACTAAATTTACGCAACAAGAATATTTTGCAACCCTTCACTTCCAAGGTAGGAACAAACAACAACTAACTAATAGGCTTCTTTAAATTGCAACAACAACAAGAAACGACAACAACAACGATACACTCCCACATACACAGCAACAATTTTTACAAGTGACACCCTTAATGTAACTTTGCCACAAATGGTAAGAATCAATTTCAAATTCAAATGAAATATAATCAATACCACTCTTAACTACTTGAAGTAATTGGATGTGTTTCAATTCAAATTGTTTCCTCTTCCACACAAATTCAAATCTGGAAATTATACACTTCCACTTCCAATTTGCACACACAACACCATATACACTCCTACACACTCACGGTGCACTATATCCACTTCAACACAATTTTTTTCAACCGAAATTAACATAAGAAGGCAACATTTAAATTTGAAAATCAATTCACTTCACTAATTGCAAATCCTCCACATTTGGTAAGATGCAAATTTTCAAATTCAAACAAGCACAATTAACTCCTTCACTCTTAATGCTTGTTTTGAAATCAAATAACTTCCTTTCTTACACACTAATCAAATCTGAAAATTGCACATATCCTTCCACAATTCCGAATTCCACAATGCAATACAAACACAATTCTCTTCCTACACAATTGCACTTCCTAACTTGCACTAACTTTCCTCCTCCTTCACGGTGAAGTCAAGACAAAAGTTACAACAAGATATCCACTTCTACAACAACAAGTTTCAACTTCCCAAGTAAGATAATCACGCCACTTAGTACCAATACAAACATTTCAATTAATCCTCAATTTCAACAAGGATCAATCATGTAAACATCAATGTAACAACAACAAAAAATTACATTCACTTTGTTCCGAATTTCCACTCCCCTACAATTCAGTTCACAATGGTAATACCAAAAACTTTCAATTCTCAAACATCAATCAACAAAATCCTTCTCATAAACTCTCAATTAATTCATGGCAAGATGGAGAACAAAGGACAATCCTAATTGCAACAATCCTCCTCTTAACCTTAAGCAACTCACGTCAATAGGAAGATAACAATATAAGGATCAAAAATCTCAAATTCAACAATCCCTCCTCTTAAACCTTAAGCTCTGATACCAAATTATGATGTGCCTAAAAGGGGATTCAAGCACAACAAATAGAAGGGATGAAATGGCTATGAACAACCACGCCACAAGAAGGGAAATACCTCAAAATTCTAAATGAATCCGAAATTGTTATGATAACAATATATGATATGAACAACAATCGATGGATAGAACATGAAATGGGATTCCAATTCAATTCAAAAGTGATTCCAAATTCCAAAATTAGAACCCTAATTTGACAAGAACATGAACAACATAAAATTAACTAATTCCTCACCAGATATGACGTACTAGTTTGGAGTTAGGATCAACTTGTAATTTGTTGATATAACACACAACAAATCCAAGCCCACTCGCCACAATTTCACTAAGGAAATTGATAAGAGCAAATGCTTGAAAGAGGGGTCTCTCTCTCACGGCAAAAGGGGGTATTTTATCAAGTGTTCAAAAAGCTCCTCAAAAACCCTAATTTGCAAGTATTTATACTTGCACCCTTTAGGGGTTAAAATGACTAGAAAATCACAACTATGCCACTATAGGGTGGCCGATCCTAAAGGTAAAAATACAACCAAATAAAATTTCCCAAAAGCTTACAAAATAAATGGTTCAAAAATAAATTACAAATAAAGAAAATAATCTTCAGCAGGCTAGCTTCATAATGGAATCCGTCGGTTCAACTCATCGCCGGTTCAGGTCGGTCCATAGATAACCCACAAGCTGAGTCTTAGTGAGTTTGTCCATCGCCTTGTGAAACCAAATAAGCATACCTGTTGGAACATACAATTCATGAATAAGATAAAAGAGGTTAGATAATAATTTATTCCGAGGTTGATCTGCTCGAAATGGGCCCTCATCGCCAAGATTTGAAATCCTTCAATTTTTGTCCTAATGATAGGTCTTGTCGGATTTTGATTCCCATCATGTGATCTTATCAAGTGCCTCAAACAATGGAAGGTTAATATGCAATTGTTTAAAAACTTCTAAAAATTTACCATATTGCTCATCCACCTTATCTTTCTTCAATCTTGCATGGTATAGAATGGGAGGTTTATATTCTAGAATCGACTTGGATGATGATGACTTCTTCTCAACTAACTTCTCTAGCTACTCTCCTTCATCATTTTCAATCGGTTATTTCTCCTTTAAGGTGGATGCCTCACCTCTTTCTACATGATTCTTAGATTAGAGTTCTTTACCACTTCTCAGGGTTATTGCTTTCACATGCTCACAAGGATTTGTCTCTGTATTTCCTGGCAATGAACCCTAAGGTCTCTCTGAAAGTAATTTAGCAATTTGTCTAACCTGAGTCTTAAGATTGTGGATTGAGGCGCCATGGTTTCTGAGAGTAGTGTCTTAATTCTTTAAAATCATGTCCAATGAATTTTGTCTATCTTTAGAATCTTTTACCAATTTTGCCAGGATGTCCTCAATTGATGATTGTGGTTTAGAACTCTGACTAGGTCATCCTTGAAAACCAGGGGGAGGATAGGGATTGCCTTTCTGAAAATTATTGTTGTTACTCCATGAAAAATTTGGGTGGTTTCTCTAGCCTAGATTATATGTGTTACTGTAAGGATTATTCTAAGGCCAGATTTGATTTCCCAAATAATCCACTTGTTCAACAACTGATTCATCACCAAAGGAGGGCTCAACTGCGGATACTTGCTGCTTTGAAAGTGATAATCCATCAATCTTTCTAGATAATGCCTCTACTTTTGACATGATTGAAGTGGCCACATCTATATTAATAACTCCTGCCGGTCTTTTATCTCGACTCCTAAAATGTGACCATTCAAAATTATTCACTGCTAGATTCTCGAAGAGTGCAAAGCTTTCTTCAGGAGTTTGATGATTAATTGTGCCTCCAGCTACAGCATTTACCATCTGTCTAGTCTGACAGTTGAGACCGTTGTAGAAAATCTGAACCTGCGTCCACTTTGGAACACCATGGTGAGGGAATTTCCTTAATGAATCCTTGAAACGTTCCTAAGCCTCATAAAGTGTTTCTAACTCCTGTTGATGATAAGACTGGCTGTCAGCTCGGAGTTTGGCGGTCTTTGAAGGTGGAAAGAACTTATCCAGAAACCTTGTAACCAACTCTTCCCAAGTGGTGATGGAGCTTCTTGGCAAAGAGTTTAACCATTGCTTAACTCTTCCTCTTAAAGAAAATGGGAAAAGTCTAAGACGAACCGCATCTTCACTCACTCCATTAAATTTGAAAGTGTCACATATCTCCAGGAAGGATTGAATATGAGAGTTTGGATCCTCATCCTCAAAACCATCAAATTGGGCATATTGTTGAACAATTTGAATAACGACTGGTTTAGTCTCAAAATTATTTGCCTCTACCCTAGGTCGAACAATGCTAGAACTAACACCATCTAACCTTATTGGTGAACTCAGCATTGGTTCTCCTAAGCTCAACCAATGGATTTAGCTCATAAAGAGGATTGTGTTGTGGGTCAACCATTTCTTCTAACATTAGCTCTTCCTTAACCCTTGTTGATGAGGATGGAGACGGGTGCTTGTCTCTTTTATGTGAATGAGTAAGGATTCTCTCAGGCTCCGAATTAAAATCAGCAAGCCCTTGGATCGGCTCCTAGTCATGCACTACAAGAACACAAATCTAACAATAGGTGGTACCTAAATTCTAAGTAAACAAAGATGGAAAAGTAACAGAAGTAAATAAAGTGGCTAGATTAATAAGTAATAAGTGTTCCTAATATTTGCTGGTGCCTCCTCCTGGCAATAGCGCTAAAAACTTGATCGTTGCCAACCGTAGTTTTAATATTTATAATGCCTGTTCCTAATTCTAACTACGTTGTAATAGGCAAGTGTACCTACCATGGACGTAATATAGTGTTAAGTACAGGATCGTCCCATAGAGAGAAGATTACTAATTACTAGTACTAGCTCTTTCCCTATTATCTAACCGTCAAATTAAGATGAGGTGTATTAAAAATAAAAGTAGTCAACAATCTAAAATTTTAACTAAAACTACTTCAACAACACAAGATTCAATTCGATAACAAAACAACTTAGATCTCATTATATACCTATCTTGTCACATGAATCATTAGAAGCTAAGGATTAATGTTTTTGAGTTCTTAAGCTATTAAGTTCCAAGAGGCAAGATAATTACTTTCTCAAGTATATTAACTTATCTAATCCTAGATTTATCAATTAGGATCTCTCCTCAATCAATAGCAATCTAGAACGCATGAAGCCTATGAGCCCTAATTGAATATGTTCAACAGAAGATTTTCGATATTCTATCTTTAGAAACACGAGCAAATCTCATCCAAAACATAGGTCTGATCATAAAAGCGATTTCTCAATCAACTCAAATGATATTATGCATAAACTCATATTACGGATATATGAATCTAAGATAAATATGAAGCACATGTAATGGAACCAAAAGAACATCAATAGAACTTCAATTAAATCATATCTTCATCATATGACAAAATAATTCAAATGAGATCTTGGTCTATGGTTTACTCTTCCATAAATCTAACAATGATAGCACATATACATGAAGAGAAACTAGAGTTCATGATTACAACCCGAATAGAGTGAATCTTGAATGCCTTGCTTGAATTGTTGAGTAGAAGACTAAGGAAAAAGATATGAAAATGAATAGAAAATTAAGTCTACACCCTAGCTCTATCGTTCCCTCCTTTTCGACATATGTATACATATATATATATGTGTTGCTAGGGTTGAAGGAAAGAGAAAATAAAAAGTCAGAAAAAAAAAACAGGTCGTGACTCCATATGCCCCTCACCACGTCCCGTGGCAAAGGGCGTGGTGGTCTCGGGCCATCTTTTGAAGCTGGCACGACCCCATATCAAGGGCGTGGTGGCTTTATCTTTCCCTTTTGGTCCCATATGCCCTCTACCACGCCCCGTGGCGAGGGCGTGGTAGCTTTTGTCTTGATTTCTCTTCCATACGCCCTTTGATATGGGGGCGTGGTGGCAAGGGAAATGCTTTTCTTCGTTTCTCTTTGTTGTTTTTCTTCTCAGTTTCTTTCAATGATCTTCATTACACCTGAAAGCAACATATTCGTTGATTAAGCCTCAAATTCGGATGATTTTTTTTTTACTAATTATCAACTTAAGAGAGCTTAAAATCTTCATAGAATTTGGAGTTTTATGGCGATTATCACAATTCCTAGCGAGTAACCTTTTGGCATTCCTCTTGAAGTCAGTGTCCTCCTACGATGCTTCCTCAGCCCAATCATAGAAAGTCGCATCTCTACTTGACTTTGATAGTCTTCTAGCACCTGATATGTGTACTCTACTCATTTTGTCTTTGATGGTAAGGCACGAAGTTTCCTCCTTAAGGAACTTTGGGCTAACAAGATTTGAACGTTGAACTTCCTATGAATCTGTGCTTCCAATACCCCAAGTTGCTGTGATCAATTGTCTGCTTTCCTTATGTAGAAGTCGAACAATAGAATGTCTTCAACTTGCCTAATTTTGAATTCCTTCTTCCGTATATGCAAGATACCCTTGGAAGGATAACTGAAGATCTTGCATTAGGGTATTTGGTTAAGAATGATCTATCTCAACATCCTTTAGTCATTCCATTATGAAATCCATTTTATTCCAAATATCTCCTAAGCCATCATCTTGGATGTTGTTTGAATCATTCCCTTCACCATCTACACCATCATAGACACTTCTCTTGTCCATAAAGCATCTTTTAACCTTTCATTTATCTAATTGTCTCTAACATCTTCCTACAAATCATTGCTTCCATTACCATGCATACACCAACCTTTCCCACACACCACATGTACACCAACATACACATATTCTTATCCATTTACATACACACTTCACACACCCACACATACTTATACATACATACACACCTGCTCCTTTCACCTTCCACACCACTATCACGCACATATACACACATGACCTACATATACTTCATACCACCAATACATAATTGCCCACATAATCTACACACATTATACACTTCCTATATCCATACTCACATACCCACATCATACATCATCTCATACACTTACTCACATACTCCATATATACCTTACACCATCAATACATACGCCCACATACATCATCCTCAGCTTCCATACTTACACACAAATATGTCATATACACTATACACTATTTCACATACGCACATACGTACCCCCATATACCACTCCTTCCTTATACATATATACTTATTCACACACCACATGTCCCCTATACATATACACACATGCTACATACTTCACACACCATCTATATACACACTAGCACCGCACACTCTACACCTTCCATACATATATACACACACAATACATGGCATCCATATATGCACACACAATCTGTGTCTACCACACACCATCCATATGCATACACTCTCTCTACATAGGCCACATATCATCCTACATACACACATTTTGCATACACCACACCCTTATACACATGTATGCCATACATCTACATATACATACCACATACCTTACATCACCTCATGCACTTACGCACATACTCACAAACATTACACACTTAGCTCCTCCTTTACACATACACACGCCCTCACACACTGCACATCATCACCAACACATACACAGATCCTTACATACCGCATACCATCACCTACACTTACACACATACACCTTTACATACACCTTGCACTATCACCCACAGATACACATATCTCCACTCACCATCACATACATTACACAATTTCATTCACACACACACATACACAATCTTCATTCATGTATACGCACATACACATCCTTCATTTACACACACACCTCCCGTTCACTCTACATCTCCTCATACACATACGCACACATCTTTAAATACATCACACCTACCTTCCATATCCGAACATGCACATCTGTACTACACACCATTTCAATATGCATACACACATACATACACTTCACACTCAACTCTCCCTTTCCCACACATACGTATACATCCTTACACACATCACGCATCACCGCACATACACACACCTATATCCTCCTACATTCCGCACACCACCACACACTCACATACACAACCTTATACCCCGCACACTTTCACCCACACATACACACATCCCTACACAGCTCACACACCTTCAATCACACATACACATATACACATCCTTATATACATACACATACACGTCTCCATTCACGCACACACATACACATCTTCCTTCACACACACACATACACATCTTCCTTCACACACATACATATACATCTTCATTCCCACAAACACCACACACATCTTCATTCAGCACATACACATACACATCTCCATTCATGCATATATATACACATCTTCATTCTCGCACACACCTCTATACATCTTCATTCTCGCACACACCTCTATACATCTTCATTCTCGCACACACCTCTATACATCTTCATTCATGCACATCACACCATCCTTCACCGTACACACCCTTCACTCGTGCTAAGGATTTCTTTTCCACTTTCTCACCGCACCAGCTTACTGCCGCTATTGTGTCACCGTTGCTGCTGTCATGGTCACCGTTTGGGGTAGTCATTGTTGTTCTTCCCCTTCACACACACACATGGTTGTATAGGTTGGCTCCACCTCACACACACAAAAACACACCCTTGCACACATTATCTACCATCGCATACGCCTTCTCACACACATCATCCTTTTTTCGTTCTCTTCCCTCACTTGTCTTTGTAGTTGCTATAGTCATTCAATGTTGTCGCTGCTGGGCCATTTCTGCTAGGGTCGAGGTCATCACAGTTGCTATCGTCACCATGGTTGCTGTTGCAGCTGTTGCTACGGTCATTGTTGGGTTATTTTGTTATCAATGGGGTCACCATCGTAGTCGTCGTTGCTGTCATTATGGTTGCCATTGCTACTGTCCTTCGGCTAAATGCTACCATCACCATCATTGTTGCCACTGCCACACATACGTCCTCATGCCCACTCACATACAAACACTAACAAACCCTCACACACATACACTTACCTATCCTTACAAGCTGTAAATCAAAATAAAGGCTCCAACTCTAACATTGCCTACTGTGACGAAGTTAAGGAAAGTCAAATGTTTCTGGATTAAATATGGGAGCTGAAGAAATCCCTCCATCACCTCCCTATTTGTTTAATCAACCACCAATTTCAAGCATATGAGAGATCGAGAGAGAGATACGAAACAAAAGGAAGAAAGGAAGATGTAGACAGAGGAAGGCAGGGGAGGAAGACATAGCCAGGGGAAGAAGAAGAGGAAGAAAAAGAAAAAGAAAAGAAAAGGAAGAAAGTAGAGGTAGGGTACGGGATAGTTGAGGACCCGTTGCTGGTACAACTGCCATCTAACATGGGTAGGAAGGGACAGATGGGAAATCTGCTTCTTTTTTTATTTTTTTTTTATAATTTTAGCATTTTATTAGGAAAACTTACGTCTAACTAATCTAGTTATCCTAAATATAAATATTCACTCTAAATTTTAATTTGATATTCCTAGATTTATAATTTAAATTAATTTCGTTATTTAACTAAATATCTTTTGAAAATTACATTTAAGAGAATTATTATTCTATTTATTTTATTTAATTATTTATATAACTTTTCAAAATTTTTAAGACTTTGCACTTTTATTTTAAATTTTAATGCTTTTTACTTTTTTTTTTCCTTTCTCATTTTGTAAGGACTACAATACTTATTACTTGGAAAATCACACCAAGTCACAGTTGAACTAATTAAAATAAGAAAGTATTAGTTTACTTTATTTCCATTTTGGTGAGTTTTTAATTTATTTATTTTTATCTTTTGTTCTTATTTTGTACATTGAGAATAATGTATAATTATAAGTGTAAGGAAGGGGATATTGTAATTATTTACTACACTATGATTATTTGCGATATATATATATACATATATATATATATTTATCACTTGATAGGAATCAAAATCCGACAAGACCTATCATTAGGACAAAAATTAAAGGTTTTCGAATCTTGGCGATGAGGGCCCATTTCGAGCAAATTAACCACGGAATCATTTGTTATCTAACCTCTTTTATCTTATTCATGTATTGTATATTCCAATAGGTATACTTATTTGGCTTCACAAGGCAATGGACAAACTCACTAAGACTCAGCTTATGGGTTATCTATGGACCAACCTAAAAAAACCGAAGATGAGTTGAATCGACGAATTCCATTATGGAGCTAGCTTTTGAAGATTTTTTTTTTGTATTTGTAATTTATTTTTGAACTATTTACTTTATAAGCTTTATGGGACATTTTATTTGGTTGTAATTTATGCCTTAGACCGGCCACCCTATAGTGGCATAGCTGTAATTTCTAAGTCATTTTAACCCTAAAGGGAGCAAGTATAAATACTTGCTAATTAGGTTTTTTAGAGAGCTTTTTGAACATTTGGAAAAAAACACATTTTGTGCCGTGAGAGTACCCTCTTACAAGCATATTGCTCTTATCAATTTCAAGTGTGAAATTGTGGCGAGTGACTTGGATTTGTTGTGAGTAATATCAACAAATTACAAGTTGATCCTAACTCCAAACTAGTGCGTCATATCTGGTGAGAAATTAGTTAATTTATATTGTTCATGTTCATGTGAATTTAGGGTTCTAATTTCATATTTGGAGCTTTTTTCGATTTGAATTGGAATCTTATTTCATTTTCTATTATTCATCATTGAAATCTAGCCATCGATTGTTCTTTATATCCTTTTGATTTTCCATCATTTTGGATTTCTTAAGGAATTAAGGGTTTTTCCTTCTTGTGTGACATGGGTGTTGATTGGAGTTCATCAATTGTTATTTGATTGTGCTTGACCCCCCTTTTAGCACATCATATTTGGTATCAGAGCTTAAGGTTTAAGAGGAGGGATTGTTGCAATTGAGATTTCGAAAATTGATTTTGTTATCTTCATCTTACCGTGAGTTATTTGTTTAAGGAAGAAGGGAAAGCTCTTGAATTGAATTCCATAATTTGGGTTCAAATAGTTGAAGCATTGTTAATTAGTGTTTATTGTTTCCTTAAAATTGTGAAATTGAAAGTGGAAAAAATCGAATTGTTTATGTTGGTACTAAGTGGCGTGATTATCTTACTTGGGGAGTTGAAACTTGTTGTAGTAGAAGTGGATATCTTGTTGTAACCTCTTGTTCTTGACTTTGCCGTGAAGGGAATTATTGGAGTAAGGAGTATTTCCTAGTGTTTGTTGTGGAATTGGAAATACATTGTTTGTGATAAAAGAGAAGTGAATCATTGTAAGAATTTTCGGAATTAAAGGAGTGCAACTTACAATTTTCAGATTTGAGTTTGTGTGGAAGAAGAGGAAATAATTTGAATTGAAACACATCCATTTACTTCAAGTAGTTAATGAGTGGTATTGATTATATTTCATTTGAATTTGAAATTGATTCTTACCATTTGTGGCAAAGTTACATTAAGGGGTATCAATTTTGAATTTGTTGCCGTGTATGTATGTAAGTTGCGGTGTAAGGGGAGTGTATTTGTTGTTGTTGCCATTTCTTATTGTTGCCGTAGAAGTGGAGTGTTGTATTTGTGTTGTTGCCGTGGGAGTGACTTGTGGAAAGTAGAAAAATTTGTTGCACCGTGAAGTGTTGTGTGTATGTAGTGGTGTAAGTGGCGGTGTAAATTTTTGGAGTTGTGTATGTTGAGTGAAGGATAATTGTACCTTGAAGTATTGTGTTGTTTGTGTTGTGGAGATTAAAGTATTGTTGCACCGTGATCTTGAAAGAAGTGGGAAATATTGTTCACGGGTTGATTAATTTTGAATTCCACAATGTCTAGTGAAATGCTTCACTATGCTAATGTATTGCGACGCTCATTAAATACATTTGCTAATAAGGAGGAAGAACAAAGGGAAAATTTGTTCCATACTTCTTGTAGGATACACGGAAATTTGTGTGTCCTTATAATAGATAGTGGTAGTTGTACTAATGTAGTAGCTGTATCGTTGGTATCGAAGCTAAAGCTTTCAACTATTCCACATCCTGAACCATATACATTGCATTGGCTTAATGATCAAGGGAGTTTACACGTGACCCAAAGAGCTAGGGTACCATTCAATGTGGGGGATAAGTACTTTGATGAGATTGAGTGTGATATTTTGCCTGTGTGTATATCCCATATATTGCTTGGCAGGCCTTGGTTATATGATAGAAGGGTTTTACATGATGGCTTCAGGAATACTTATCTATTCCAAAAGGAAGGAAAACGAATTATTCTAAATCCGATGTCGCCTTCAGAGGTTCAAAGGGTTCAGCAACAAATCAATAGACCATTAGAGGGCCATGAGCAGTCGAACCAACCCTTAGAGCACAAAATTTGTCAAACACAGATGTGCCAACCTTTAGAGGATCCTGATGGACAGAGTCGGATGAGCCTATCATCAGAGAGCCATACTGTTCAGAGACAGTTATGTTCTCCTTTAGAGATACTAGTGGTTCACGAGCAGTTGAGTAAACCATTGGATTATTCTGAGGATCAGAATCAGACGAGTCTATCATTAGAGGGCCAGGATGTTCAGAGACATTTGTGCTCACCTTCAGAGGTCTCAGAGGGCAATGAACAGTTAGGCCAACCACTAGAAGACCATCAAGACCAGCGGCATACAAATGAGTTAGAAAAAGAGGAAACCAAATCAATGGAATGGGTTGAGATAGGGGAGACATCAGTAGATAATCAGTCCTTATTTGTGTTGCAAATGAGATACATCTTAGAAATGGAGGAGAGAAAACAATCACCTACTATGGTATTTCAGATATTGGGATTCTGTAGAGACACTCCTTCAGATGGATTGCTTTTAGAAAATAGAGTCTCTACTGCATTTGATCTGCCAGATTTGAGGACAAATCTTTTTGAGGCCCGAGGAGATGATAGGAATCAAAATCCGACAAGACCTATCATTAGGACAAAAATTAAAGGTTTTCGAATCTTGGCGATGAGGGCCCATTTCGAGCAAATTAACCTCGGAATTATTTGTTATCTAACCTCTTTTATCTTATTCATGTATTGTATATTCCAACAGGTATACTTATTTGGCTTCACAAGGCGATGGACAAACTCACTAAGACTCAGCTTGTGGGTTATCTATGGACCAACCTAAAAAAACCGACGAATTCCATTATGGAACTAGCTTGTTGAAGATTATTTGTTTTGTACTTGTAATTTATTTTTGAACTATTTACTTTGTAAGCTTTATGGGACATTTTATTTGGTTGTAATTTATGCCTTAGGACCGGCCACCCTATAGTGGCATAGCTGTAATTTCTTAGTCATTTTAACCCTAAAGGGAGCAAGTATAAATACTTGCTAATTAGGTTTTTTAGAGAGCTTTTTGAACATTTGGAAAAAACACATTTTGTGTCGTGAGAGTACCCTCTTACAAGCATATTGCTCTTACCAATTTCAAGTGTGAAATTGTGGCGAGTGGACTTGGATTTGTTGTGAGTAATATCAACAAATTACAAGTTGATCCTAACTCCAAACTAGTGCATCATATCTGGTGAGGAATTAGTTAATTTATCTTGTTCATGTTCATGTGAATTTAGGGTTCTAATTTCATATTTGGAGCTTTTTCGATTTGAATTGGAATCTTATTTCATTTTCTATTATTCATCATTGAAATCTAGCCATCGATTGTTCTTTATATCTTTTTTATTTTCCATCATTTTGGATTTCTCGAGGAATTAAGGGTTTTTCCTTCTTGTGTGACGTGGGTGTTGATTGGAGTTCATCAATTGTTATTTGATTGTGCTTGACCCCCCTTTTAGGCAGATCATCACTTTATTGCACCAATAATTTTAAATCAATTTACTCATATAAATAAGCAACTTTTTGGGAAAGTTCTTCATTTTTTTTTGTTTTCATTATCTTTGCTTAATCACAAATGGATTTTTAACCCTTGATTGGAATTAAATTTTGGAATCTATGTAATGTAGGGTTACATGTTATTTATGTTTTGATTTAAAACATATAATTAAAGCAATGTCGATGATTTGGAATTAGTTGTGTATATTTTCAAGATTAATATATGCTAATCCGTTAAAAATTTGTAGAGCATTATAATTTTGAATAATTGAACATATAAAAATTTTCACTTGAAGCTTTTCCACAAAACAAAAAAAGAAGAAAAATAACAATAATAATAATAATAATAACAATAATAACATTCAGTAGTGAATCTTATTATTTTGAGCAATTAAGCTTATAGGGTCCCTATCGAGTCTAATTTTTTATTTTTTTATTCCTAATCCGATTTATACTAGACCCTATGCTCATTTAATATAGATCCTCGACTTGAACTAGGAATTTTATTTTATTTTGGAGTTGCCACCCAACTGTGGTTAGGAAAGATTGAATTAGGACTAATTGAGTAGATTAATCCTAATTTGGACAACTAGTCAACGAGGTCCTCTTTCTATTTTTAAAGAGGAAAAGGAAAACCAGAGTTTTTAGACTCGAAGGCTAACCTATTAAAACCTTAAAGTTATCACCATATTCTCCTAAGATCTAACCCTCATCGTAATGCCTTTTATTTTTTTTTTTAATTTTTGTTATTATTATTTTTTGTTGTGTTTTTGTTTATTTGTTAAAGAAAATTTATTCTAGCTATGGAAAATGATTTTTTTATTTTTTTTAGAATTGTCCCAAATGGGTGCCTATGTACCTATTATTCAGGATCAAACAAGTCGTAGTTCGCTTTTCATGAAAAACTTTAGTGTATTTGTTAATTTTAATTATAAAAATTACTTCTGATTTACGTTTTTATCATTTTAGTATTTTTTGAAAAAATATCTAAGCCTAAGCTTTATTATTTTATTTTTGAAAAAAATAACAATTTAAGGAAAAACCAATTTTGGATTTATTTAAGAAAAAACATTTCTTAGTAAAATTTTATTTCCCTATTATTAACCTACCTCAAATATTCTTATTATTTTTTTATTTTTTATTTTGTATTTATTTTTCTATTTTTTATTTTTATTTTTCATTGATTAATTAAGTAATGTTTTTTATTTTTATTATTTTATCTACCCTAAGCTAAACATCTAAATTTTATCATTTTTCCTAATGTATATTTTATATTTTTTTATTTTTGTGATTTTTATAATTTTTTATTATTTATCCTATCCTAAACTAAACCTAAAAACTAATCTAAATTTTAACATTTTCCTAATATTATTATTTTATTTTTTTATTTATAAATAAAAAATGAATAAATAAATAATAAATAAAATTCAATAAATAAATAAAAAATAAAAAAATCAGAAAATCCGACTTACTTGGGTTCAGATATGATGCGCGAGTCGGGTCGATTGAATCAAGTCGGGTTAGATCGGTCACAACGGCTAGAAATCCTCGTCAATGGCGTTTCGACAGTCCTTTTGTCAAATGAGGGGTGCTTCTAAAGCTTTCGACGATGAGGAACCTAAGGCTGGTGGTGGTTGCGGTCGAAACCTCCCCAAGTAGCGTTTCAAGGTGGTGTTGATCAGCGGTCGTGCTCGAGAACTCCAACGAAACTCTAATCTCACTTATTTTCTCTCTTTTCTCACTTTTGATCCGATGCTTTCACTTCCTCTCCTCAATTCGTATTTATAGACACTAGAAATCGAGCTGGATAAGCTTAGATTTCTTTCAGTTGAGGTAAATCGGATTTTAGTTGAAAAACCTATCTCCGATTTGTGTAAGTCCTTCAATCTATTGCGATTTGATTATAATTGGATGATGTTTATCCTATTTCAATTAAAGATCTATTGGACTTATGTAAAAAATCGAATCAAAATAAGTGAAATTTGATTTTTCCTCGCTAGCGATGATCTCTAGACGAAGGAAGCATTCGTGTCGTCCAATCGTGAGCTGACACGTGTCTTAAGCGAGGCAAAAAATTGCAAAACGCGGAATCTACTTCCCCCGCATTTCGAACCAGCGACCTGACCCCTTCCCCCACGTATATGCTCATGGCTCGGATTAGTTGGGCTAGCCCACTTACTCGTTTTTTTTTTATTTACGCAATTTATATATATGCAATGTAATTTTTATTATTTTTGTATTATTTTGAATTTCCAAAAATTTGTAAAAATTATTTAACTTCTTTTCTTATTATTTCTACAATTATTTTCCAAAATTGATAGATTTTCCCTATTTATTGTTTTTGAATATTTTTCTTATTTTTGCTAAATTAGAAGAAAAATTGTAAAAAAATGAAAAAATTGAAAATTGACTATTATTAATTATTAAGGTAAAAATGGGGTGATTCAGCTGCCCCTCTTTGTGGTAAATTTTGAAAAACTTAACTACAAAAACAAGAAAGACGTCATTTTTGGCCTCTTTACTGAATGGACAACACCATGGTTTGGCTGGTTATTTGGAAGTTAGTCTTTAGTAGGAAAATGCTCCATGAGCTAATAATCCCACAAGTGCTTTTTTGATGATTGGTACTACTTAGGGAATGGTCTTAAACAACCTAGCAATCTGAAGTAATGTATCTTCCGAAAAGTCCTCTACGGTTTGACTAATCGGCAATGGAAAACATCTCAAGGATTGTGTAGGAATGTGTTATTGTGTGTGGAATAGTTGATGATAAGAAGCGTCTTATCGGACTAACAACCTTAAAGAGAAAATTATCGTAGGAAGCGCTCCTATGAGCTGGCCACTTGTCAACAGAAGCGTCTAGCTAGACTAGCGACTGTTTGGGGAGAAACACTTCTAATAGTGCTCTTATGAGCTGACTAATCGGTTATCAACAAATTTGAAAAGTGCTCTCATGAGCTACTAATCAACATATTTGAAAAGTGCTCCTAGTAAATAGATTCGAGAAGTGCTCCTACGAGCTAACTAATCGACAGATTTGAAAAGTGCTCCTATAAGCTGACTAATCAATAGATTTGAAAAGTGCTCCTATAAGCTGACTAATCAACAGATTTGAAAAGTAGTCCTATGAGCTAACTAATCAATAGATTCAAAAAGTGCTCCTATGAGCTAATTAATCGATGGATTTGAAAAGTGCTTTTATGAGCTAACTAATCAATAGATTCAAAAAGTGCTCCTATAAGCTAACTAATTGATAGCGAGAAGCGTCATCTTAGACTTGTAACCCTAAAAAATAAGTATCTCAAAAGGTGCTCCTATGGGTTGACCTTGAGATGAGATGTTTAGGAAAGTGCCCCATTATGGGTTGACTAACCTATGGTGGGAAGAAACACCTCAAAAGGTGCCACTATGGGCTAACCTTAAGAAAGGATGTTTAAAAAAGTGCCTTATTGTGGGCTGACTAACCTATGGTGGGAAACGTCTTTTTAGACTCGTGACCTTGGGGAAGAAATGTCTCGAAAGTTGCCCTTATGGGTTGACCCTAAGAAAGGATGTTTAGGAAAGTGCCCCATTCTAGGCTAACTAACCTATGGTGGGAAGTGTCTTCTTGGACTCGCGACCCTAGGAAAGAAATGTTTCAAAAGGTGCCCCTATAGGTTACCCTGAGAGAGGATGTTTAGGAAAGTGCTCCATTGTGGGCTGACTAACCTATACTTTTGAAAAAAAAAATGTCTTTAAAGGTGCCCCTATGAGCTGACCTTGAGAGAGGATGTTTAGGAAAGTGCCCCATTGTGGGTGACTAACCTATACCTTCGAAAATGCTTCTAACGAATGAGTCAAATGATTTGATAAGAGATGTGAATGATGGTTATTTACTCTAAGATGCTTACTAATTTATCGCTGATAGCAACCAAACAACTGAACCTTCATGCTGGTGTGCTTCTCCTTTGCTTGCTCTTGCTTCAAAACAAGGTTGAAGGTTTGATGTGCTTCCTTTCTCATGCGCTTGGCTCTTGTGATTGTAGTGTTATCCTATTAATGCACTAGGTTTAATGCTCAAAAGTAGGTAGAATTATGTTACAAAATTTATTGAGATTCATCATTTCAATGTTCATTATTCATTGGTGAAGTGATGGGTAATGTGTTTAGGAATGTTTGTTTTAATGAGAATTGGTTGGAATTATTGATCATTTAGAGACATTAACTTTACTTGTGAAAGAAATGAAAACTAGACTTAACAAAATTTGTACTAAATATTGACATTCATAAACATTGGTAAAATTTCAATTTTCTTGCCTAAGGATAGTACATCTTAATAGTTTCTATATTAATAAGGTCCCTCAATTCTGGACCATCCATTTGAGTTAATATCAAAGCACCTCCTGACAATACCTTCTCTACAACATATGGGCCTTCATAGTTCGAGGTAAACTTCCTTCTAGAATCTTAAGCATTCAAGAGAACTTTCTTTAGCACCAAATCTCTTTCTTTGAAACATCGAGGCCTCATTTTCTTGTTAAATGCTCGGGCCATTCTTTGTTAGTAACACTAGCCGTAACATAACGCAGTGAGTTTTTTTTCGTCAATCAAATTCAACTGATCAAGCCTCTTCTTTACCCAATCTGACTCATCTAACTGCGCTTCTGATAGAATTCTAAAGGATGGTATTTCGACTTCAACTAGTAGGACTGCCTCAATGCCATATTCCAGTGAATATGGGGTAACTCCAATAGATATTCGAATCGAGGTTCTGTAAGCCATGAGGGCGAATGGTAGCATCTCGTACAATCTTTGTAAGTGATTGTAATCTTTTCGATGATTCTTTTGATATTCTTGTTAGCTGCTTCTACTGCCCCATTAATCTGAGGTCAGTAGGGAGTTGAATTTCTATGGTTTATATGGAACTGTTGAAACAAATATGTCATCAACTTGTTGTTGAGATTGGTACCGTTGTCAGTGATGATTGACTCAGGAACTCTGTATCGAGCTATTATGTCCATCTTCAAGAATGGAACTATTACTCCCTTTGTGACACTAGCATATGATGAAGCTTCCACCCACTTGGTGAAGTAATCAATGGCTACCAATATGAACCTATGGTCATTAGATGCTGTTGGAGTGATTGGGCCGATGATGTTAATTCCCCACATAGAGAAAGGTTATGGCACAGACAATGAATGAAGTTCTTTAGGCGAGGCATTTATTTAGTTTACATAAAATTGACACAAATGATAATGCTTGACATATTTGATACAATCTGATTCCATGGTTAGCCAATAGTAACCTATTCTCATGATTTTTCGAGCCAACATGTAGCCATTCATGTGAGGTCCACATACTCTTTGATAGGAATAAAAATCCGACAAGACCTATCATTAGGGCAAGAACTAAAGGATTTCAAATCTTGGCGATGAGGGCCCATTTTGAGCAGATCGACCCTGGAATTATTTATATATTAACCTCTTTTCTATTATTCTTGTATTGTGTTTTCCAATAGGCACACTTATCATATTCTATAGGGCAATGGACAAACTCCCTCAGACTCAGCTTGTGGGTTATCCATGGACCGACCTAAACCGGTGATGAGCTAGGCCGATTGATCCTATAGAAGACTGGCATGTTGAAGACCAATTTCTTTTATATATTTTTCATTTGCATGGACTATTTATGTTGTAATCATTTTGGGACACTTTTATTTCCTTGTAATTTTCATTTAGCGTTAGCGACCTTAAAAGTGGCAAACTTGTAATTTTGAGCACTTTTTAACCCTAGGAGTAGCAAGTATAAATACTTACTTAAGAGAGGGTTTGAGGAGGCTTATTTTTGCATATTAAACACTACATTTCACGTGAGAATTAGGGTTCTTACCTTGGTTCCAAACTCTTATCAATTTCAATCCCAAGAGTTGAAATTGTGGTGAGTGCAACATCTTGAAATTGTGAGTTATATCAATTTCATTTTGTTGTGATTTCTTTTCTTCTCTAGTTTATCATATCTAGGGTTGAATTGAGATAGTTCTTGGTCAGAAATACATATTATTATTCACGAATTCTTTTGTTTATTTGAAGTACTTATCAATTTGATTCGGATCATCATTGAAGATTACACTTGAAAACGTGTTCTTCTCTATTGGAAAGGAATTCTTATAATTAAGGTTTTCTTTGTCATTTGTGGATTATTTGCATGGATTATATGAGATTAGGGTGTTGTTAGAAGATATTATCACTGTGGTATTATAATTATATCATTGGATATTTGAATTTCACCATATCTTCATTAGGGTTCACGTGGAATTGCCCTTTGTGGATCCGATTTTGCCTTAACTTGAGATTGTTTTTCTTAAGTCTTTTGATTGTTGCTTCTTAGTGGGATTTAGGAACATCATCTTTTTGGTATCAAAGCTATATCATATTTGGATTTAAGATTGAACACATCATGGTTGTCTAATTGGTTCAAAAGCATTGTGATTTGATGCTAATGTTCATGAGATTGAAGCTAGTTTAATGACATTGTCTTAGTGTCTTTCAATCTTGGGTTTGTGTGCTTAAACTTGGCTTTAGGCACATCACTCTTTCATGCACTTCTTTCATCAGTTCACATTTCATTTCTATCCACACATCTTAATAAGGTGGTATCAGGTGATCTTTTGCAAAGTACAGGCCCATTTAATAAGAAATGACTTGCTAACCTTCTAAGTGTTCTTTAGTCATTTTGCTAGTCATTTCAGGGTATTTTGCTTTCTTGGAAAAATGTTTTGATATCATGATACTAGAGCTTATCATCTTGTGCTTTTTCAATTACCAAATAATAGGCGGCCAATTTTCGATTTCTATTTTCAATGGTTGGACTTCGACTCCCCCCATTATGTGAATTATAGATGCTAGTGTGGTGAATGCATCTGCAAATTGATTCTGAGTTCTCGGGATGTATGTGAAGGTGATTGCCTCGAATTCATTGATTTGCTCTATCAAATGCTGATGGTACGGTACCAATTTAGGGTCTTTAGTTTTGTATTCCCCTCTTGTCTGTAATATGATGAGTGATGAATCTCCGTACACTTCTAATTTGCGAATTTCCATGTGATAAGCCATTTTGAGGCTAAGGATGTATGCCTCATATTCCGCGATATTATTAGTGTGATTTTTATTGCTGAAGGGAATTGTGTTCCTTCCGATGATATCAACACTACCTCGATCCCACAACCAAATACATTAGCAGCTTCATCAAAGAACATCTTCCATTTAAGGCTTTGGGCTATCCTACAGTTTTCTATTGGTTCGCCCTCTACTATTAATATATTTTCAACAAGGAACTGGGCTTGTGATTCTTGGGGATTTTCCTCAACTGGGTGTTCTGACCAACTGATCAGCTAAAGATTTCCCTTTTATCGAATTTTAACTTATATATGTGATATCGAATTCTGACAAGAGCATTTGCTATTTGGAGATTCTCCTTAACAAAACAAGCTTCTCTACCAAGTATTTTAAAGGATCGTGTCTTGTTAGCAACTCGATGGGATAGTAAAGGTGTATTGCCTCAATTGGTGCATAACCCAAATCAAAGCACAACAAGTCCTCTCTATTTTTGAATACCTCTATTCTCTGTCCCTCTTCATCTTTCTGTCCCAACACGTCACCCTATGGATTTAAGGAGTATCGTGAGGTATAAAATAAGGGTTTCCCTTATTTTGGAACTATCAAGACTGGAGGATTTATGAGATAGTTTTTTGATTATCCTTAATGTTCTTCACATTCATTGTCCCATTTTACCATGGCATTCTTTTTTAGTAGACGGAATAGTAGACTGCATTTGTTGTGAGTTGTGAGATGAAACGGCTATGTAATTCAACCTTCCCAATAAACCTCTCACCTCTTTGATAGTACGTGGAGAGGGTAGCTCTAGTATGGCCTTTACTTTGTCAAGGCCTAATTTTAATGCCTTCCCGAGAATAGTAGACTGCATTTGTCTGTGAGTTGTGAGATGAAACGGCTATGTAATTCAACCTTCCCAACAAACCTCCCACCTCTTTGATAGTACGTGGAGAAGGGTAGCTCTAGTATGGCCTTTACTTTGTCAAGGCCAATTTTAATGCCTTCCCGGCTTATGACAAACCCTAACAATTTGCTTGTTGTGACCCCAAAAGTGCATTTTTCTAGATTTAACTTGAGCTGAAACTTTCTCAATTGCTTGAACAACTTTCTCAGAATAACCGCATAGCTTTCTTCTTCCTTAGACTTAGCTATCATATCATCGATGTATACTTCGCCTTCTCGATGCATCATGTCATGAAATATCGCGACCATAGCTATCTGATATATTGCCTTGGCGTTTTTCAAACCAAAGGGCATGACTTTGTAACAGAAAGTTTCCCATATTGTGATTAAAGTCATCTTAGTTTTATCTTCTTCAGCCATTTTTATTTGATTATTTCCTGAGAAACTGTCCATAAATGAGAAAAGATGGTTTCTTGCAGTGTTGTCTACTAAGACATCGATGTGAGGTAAAGGGAAGTTGCTTTTGTGTAGCTTGGTTTAAGTTTCGAAAATCTAGACATACACATACTTTCCCATTCTTTTTTAGAAAAAGGAACTATATTCGCTACCCATTCCGAATAGTTAGACACCTCAATGAACCCCACTTCTAGTAGTTTTTTTACTTCCTCTTTAATCTTTAGTAAGATGTCAGGCCTAAATCTTCTCAATTTCTATTTTTTAAGTTTGACAACTTCCCTTGTGGGAAGCTTATGAACTACTATTGACTGGTCTAATCCAGGCATGTCGCCATATGACCAAGCGAATACATCTGCATATTCAGTTAACAACTTGACTATCTCACGTTTTTGCTCGGCACTTAAATTGGCCTCAATCTTTTGGTTTTTAGGTTTCTCAATGCTTCATAGATTTACTATCTCCACCAGCTCATCAATTGAAATCCCACTTTGTTCATGTTTTTGCCAATTTTCTTTTATTATTTCATGGTTAAGGACATCGCCTCTAATGGCTGACCCAGAGCATCGGAAACGATATTAGTGTTTTCGTTTCCTACTTAAGCAAAATGTCCTTGACATTCAATGGTAGGAATTTGTGGGTGAAGTGAAACGAGAGTACGCATATAAACAAAAAACAAATGAATTGCAATTTATTGAATCTAAAAAGAAACCACAATAAAAATTTGTTTAATAATTGTTCCCTATCCTTGAGCTAGCCGAGTGCTATCAATAGGATAACAGAACCAATTGTTAAGAGTTGGATGCTGTTCGGATGTGCGAGGGGTCGGGTTCTCAACGCTGACGTTAGCTTCACTTATCTTTAGCTCTTGAATGATAGTTGCTTGTTTGAATGATTGTTGGAGGGGTGGAAAAAGCATCTGAGTATTGCCTGGCTTCTCTTTCCTTTTGATACCCCTTGCTTGCACCTCTTCTTAGACTGTAAGAACGTACCCTAGTCCAAACGTCCCTTGCTGTCCCTCCTTAAACTGATGGCCCTCCTTGCTAGTCACCACATTCACCTCGTTGAATATTTGGAGACCAAAGTATTCAGAACCATCTTCCCCAATGTAGAGTATGGCGGTCTCTTTATAGATGGCGTAATCTTACTCTCCCAGCATGGTGATGATCTATCCATTTGCAATTAACTTGACTTTCTAACGGAGGCTTGAGCGTATGGCTCCAGTGATATGTATCTACGGCCTTCCCAAAAGCAGATTAAATGACCTTGGAATGTCGAGGACTTGGAAGGAGATGTGGAATATCTGTGGACCAATCTCTACTGGCAAGTTTATTTCCCCTACTATTTCTCTCTTCGACCCGTCGAAAGCCATAACCACCATTAAGCTTGGTTTGATGTTGCTTGGATCGACTCCCAGTAAGTCAAGGGTAGCTAATGGGCATAGGTTAAGAGAAGATCCATTATCAATGAGTACTCAGGAGGCAATTGTGTCATTGCATTTTACCACTATGAACAATGTTTTTGTATGTTGGTCTCCATCTTCCCCTAACTCTTTCGGGAAAGAAAGATATCTGGTCCATGATAAAGATCGAATCTGCTACATGGCTCAATTTGTCTATTGCGATGCCCTTTGGTACCTTGATCTGTTTGAGCACTTTGAAGAGTGCTTCCCTGTGAGGCTCAAAGGTCATAAGGAGGCCCATAAGCGATATATAGGCTGGAACCTTGTTCAGTTGTTCCATGATCTTATATTCGCTTGCCTTGACCATCTTTATAAATGCAGAGAGCCCCTCTTCTTCCTCTTTTCCTACCTCAGTGTTGGGCTCTTCAGTTGAGGTCTTGTATTTGAGTCATAAATTCTCCCAAAATGGGTGATTCCACCTATGATAAGGGGTGTTTCTTAATCAAGAGCCTAATAGTTAAATGGTGCTGCCTTATACCTCTCTACGGGTACTCGGACATTAAATACGTACCTCTTCTTTAGAATCTCGACTTTAGTAGATTGTACCCGGTAGCACTTTATGACTATCGGCTTTTGGTCCGATTTAATCATGTTCACGGACTTCTCCCCTACTTTTGGTGGGTTGTCTTCTTTTTCAAACTCGAGCCCCCATCCACTAGGTGGCCCATACTCAGTTAGAGTGAAAGAGTAATTTACCAGATACTCAAATCTCCCATGCAATTTGCCTAGGGTACCGATTGTTAGGTCTCCAACTAACCATTTCTTCTTGATATGTGACTTAGGACTTAACATGGGTGACTTTCTCGATGCACTATTGCTTTTTGTTGTTTTGGGGACTTTTTAGAGTTCGCTCTTCGGATGTGATCATATTAATAGTGGGCTTATGGTTGGGCAGTGGATTAGTGTGTTGACATTAGGTGCTAGTGTGTTAACAAAGTCTAATTGCACTATTCTGGTGTCAATCAGATCTTGAATTTTGTTTTGGAGTCTCTAGCATCTATCTATAAATGCCCCTCTTAGCCCATATGATAATCACACTTGCGGCTTGAGTCGAAATTTCTAGGCTTGTACCAATCACTCGGGATCTCGAAGCTGATCAAATTATTCACTCGCAACTGAGTGAAGACTTAGTTAAGCGGGATCGGGATTGGAGTAAATTGTCTTAAGATTCTAGTGGCTTGGGTGTGATTCGTTGGGGACTGCTGGATTGGGCACTTGTGGTCTAGAATGTCATGCGGGTCCCAACCTTATCTACTTTTCAGAATTAACCTTGCTAACAGTAAACTCCTTGGCTTTGTTACCTCCTAAGGGCCTTTGTGTTGATGTGACCCTAGGAGGATCTATTGTCTAGAGTCTCCCTGATGTGATGGCATTCTCGATTCGACACCTCGCTGCCACTACTTCTATAAAGCTAGATGATGTCTGGCCCACCAGATGTAAGAAGTAAGTCTTATCTAGTGTGTTGACAAAGATGAATGTCAACTCTTCTTCAGAAATCGGGTTGCTACCTTAGCAGCCTGAGCTCTCCAGCACTAAGCATACTCCTTGAAAGACTCAGTGTGTCTGTTTCGAAGACTTCCTAGGTCGATTACTGAAGGGGCAAGTTTAATGTTGAATTTTTACTAGTCATAGAATGCCTGAGCAAGCCTCTCCCAAGTATTCACTTGGTTGAAGTCTAGGTGTGCATACCAGATGAGGGCAGGCTTGTAAGGCTGCTTAGATGGTTTGGATCATAAGCTGGTCATATTGGGCATACTTGCTCATCTTTCATACATATACACCTTGTGTGCATCTTAGGGCATCCAGTACCATCATATTTTTCAAATTTCGGGGTCTTGAACTTTTATGGGTACACCTCTTCCCCATATACTGGTAAACTAGTGATCCCTACCTGTTCAAAGCCGTCAGGCCCCTCTATTGTCTTCATCTTATCAACCAGCTATTGAAAAAGTTTTCTTTCCATCTCCGTTTGTATGTCCTCTATTTCCCTCTTTATGTTGTCAGAGGTTAGACCAAGGTTGACTTTTGGTTCATACTCGAAAGCCAAGTTGAGGTGGGAGTTGATCTCTTCATATTCTAGAGGTTGACCCTCTACTACTTTCCCCTTTCTAGCCCTTGAGTGTTCATCTTGAGTCGGTTGGGTGGTACGAAGGAGGCCAATACTCTTAGTCAGGAGGTGGACTTGTGCAGCCAACTGCTGGACTGTTTGTTCTGGGGTTACGATCCTAGGATCTAAGGTGGTGTTAGCACTGGTGTTGTTGTAGTTATCGCTGTTGTTGCCATTGTTTTCCATTTTCGTCTTTAAGCGGGTGCGGATTGGGCTTCTTGGAGGGTTCGGTTGTTTGGGAGCTATCTTTGATACCTGGCCCGCATTTTTTTTCTTAGTTTAATGCATGTTTGTAAATATGATGCATGTATCACACAGATGAAAAAATAAAGGAGACATCAATCGATTAATGATATAATATTGAAACTTTATTTTTATTAATATTGGAAACTTAGAGTTCGATACTTGAAAAAAAATGAAAAATTACAATAGTAATCTATTTCCTAGTTCTCTTTGTCTTCTATTGCGTAGGCATCGGTTTTCCACTGATGATAGCTTCCAGCTCTTTAACTCTAGCTTGGGTCTTCTCTAGTTGAGCTTCCAAGGCCTTGTTCCTTTAATTAGACTCTTTGAATCGGGCCTTCTAAATATCCTTTTTGTAGTATGTAGCTTCGAAGTATACTTCCATCCGAGCCCTGACTTATTCCAAATAGGTTCTCAGCTTTAGATCTACCTTGTTTAGCTCAAGTTAGGTGATATTTAAGACTCAGTATGCCCTTTCCCTTGTTTGATATAGTTGGTAGATCACGAAATCCCTAGTGACTCGGTGCTTACCTAATTCGCCATCCAGTTCTCCGAGGTCTACATTAGGGCTCTCAATTCGGGCTTCCCATAGGGCTTTAACCTCTGCCAGCTTGGCAAACTTCTCGGCTACCAACAGATTTGGTCTTAATATTCAAACGTGATTGCTTTTAGTGATGGCTGATAAACTATGTCTTGAATGGTACCGAACTGGTGAACCATTGAGTTTGGGTGATAAACTATACATCCACTATATAAATTAAAGGTATGGCCTGAAGGTTTCTACAAGTTAGGATGACTTTGTTGTAGCAACTCCATCTAGCCATCTATAGGATGTCATCGGCACTGAAACTCTTGAGCACTTTTACCCAACTGTGGCTAGTAAGGTCATTAGGCAGCTTTATCTTTTCTATGCATAAGTCCACAAGGTGCACTTGTTAAGCTAAAGTTTTCCGGACCAAGTTCAACTCAAAACACTTAAGGTGGCTCAAAAACTAAATCAGGATGAGGTTGATGTTTGAGCGAAGGATCCCGTGGCCCTTCTTCTTAACAAAGTTCAAGTTCCGGATATGTTTAGCTAGTAGAGCCAGGATATAAGATTTCCCTTCCAAGAATTGGACCATTAGCTCTGCAACTCTATAATGGATGTAAAAGGTTTCAGTGGGGAAGAGTATGGTGGTAAGGCTGTCAGATGAAAGCACTCACCCTCCTTTACTTGTAGCACTTAGGGTCCCCACATAATACGTCTTTCATATCTTCGTCATCCTCCCAGGCTATGAACCAAGCATCTAACTCATCCATTCGTATGCAATATCCATTACAGTTTGCTAAGGCCTTGTTGATTGCTGTCTTGCGAATACCAGAAGTCTATTGAAGATAACGGCTGGCCTAGCCTCAAGATCTGGCACATACACTTCGCCGGTTAGTGATGGGGCTTGCAAGAGTTGGGTGCACTCTTCTAGAGTGGGAGTGATCTCATGTGGCCCAATGAAGAAAGCTGCGGCTCTACTTCCCATAAATGGAGGATAGCTTGTATCAAAGGTAAGTTCATTTCCATCTTCATCAGTGAAAGGATGGCCCTATCTTCTATTAAATGAAGGCCTGCTCTTCAGGGTTATACAGAGTAAACCAATGGTTTAGTACCAACTTTGGGTCAAGAGGTTTGCAAACTCGGATCTCTTTGCAGAGGAGGCAGTCGATTGTAGAACTAGCCATCTATTACAAAAAAAATCTCTAATTATAAAAACTTTTTACAAAGTACAAATGATGTTATTATAGAGAAATGTATCTGAAGTCTAGGAACAGAACAAAAGTATTACATCATTAATCATTTCCTAGCCCATGACTTCATGTAGGCAAACAGTGGGTTCTAACAGGTCCCTAAGCTCTATGGCCTCCCGCATTCTTAAAGAAACTAATCTCAAGCCCTATCAAAGCATTAGTGGGATAGACTAATCAGTCTCGAACGGTGATCATATCACTTTGCCCGAAACCTAAACAATGAGCCCCCGTCTTAGGGTCCTAAGACGACCCGGGTTTAACCGTTTCTAATCACACAATTACATGCATGCGGACTCAATGGTAAAAAAATACATACATCCCTAATTTCATTAAACCCCTGAAAGGTTAGCAACAATACAATAATCAAAAGACATTTTTGAAATGGTGATTTTCAGAAGATTCAGGTGGCTAGCCTTCGAAGGCAGTTCTCCCAGTAAAGTCACCATCCTATCGAGTCTAATTTTTTTTTTATTCCTAATCCGATTTATACTAGACCCTATGCTCATCTAATATAGATCATCGACTTGAACTAGGAATTTTATTTTATTTTGGAGTTGCCACCTAACTGTGGTTAGGAAAGATTGACTTAGGACTAATTGAGCAGATTAATCCTAATTTGGACAACTAGTCAATGAAGTCCTTTTTTATTTTTAAAGAGGAAAGGGAAAACCAGAGTTTCTAGACTCGGATGCTAACCTATTAAAACTTTAAAGTTACCACCCTATTCTCCTGAAATTTAACCCTTATCTTAATATCTTTTAATTGTTATTTATTTTTTTTTTTTGTTATTATTATTTTTTGTTGTGTTTTTGTTTATTAGTTAAAGACAATTTATTCTAGCTATGGAAAAGAATTTTTTATTCTTTTTAGAGTTGCCCCAAATGAGTGCCTACGTACCTACTATTCAAGATCAAACAAGTCGTAGTTCGCTTTTAATGAAAAAATTTAATGTGTTTGTTAATTTTAATTATGAAAATTACTTCTAATTTACATTTTTATCATTTTAGTATTTTTTGAAAAAAAATCTAAGCCTAAGCTTGATTATTTTATTTTTGAAAAAAATAACAATTTAAGGAAAAACCAATTTTTGATTTATTTAAGAAAAACATTTTTCTAACTAATAAAATTTTATTTCCCTATTATTAACCTACCTCTGATATTCTTATTATTTGTTTTTTTATTTTTTATTGATTAATTAATTAATATTTTTTTATTTTAATTATTTTACCTACCCTAAACTAAACATCTAAATTCTATCATTTTTCCTAATATATATTTTTTATTTTTTATTTTTTATTTTATTTTTTGTGATTTTTTATAATTTTCTATTATTTATCCTATCCTAAAGTAAACCTAAAAACTAATCTAAATTCTAACATTTTCCTAATATTATTATTTTATTTTTTATTTATAAATAACAAATAAATAAAATTTGATAAATAAATAAAAATAAAAAAATCCGACTTGGGTTCGGATACGGTGCACGGGTCAGGTCGTTGGATCGGGTTAGGTCGGATCTGTCATAACGACTGGAAATCCTCATCAGCGGCGTTTTAGCGATCCTTTTGTCGAATGAGGGGTGTTTCTAAAGCTTCCAGGATGACGATCCTAAGGCCGGTGGTGGTTGCGGTCGAAAACACTCCCATGTAGCGTTTCAAGGCGGTGCTGATCGATAGTCGTACTCGAGAACTCTGGCGAAGCTCTAATCTCACTTATTTTCTCTCTTTTCTCACTTTTGATATGTGCTTTGGCTTCCTCCCCCCAGTTCCTATTTATAGACACCAGAAATCAAGCTGAATAAGCTTAGATTTCTTCTAATTGAGGCAAATTAGATTTCGATTGAAAAACCCATCTCCGATTTATTGTGATTTGATTCTAATTAGATTATGTTTATCCTATTTCAGTTAAAGATCTGCTGGATTTGTGTAAAAAATTGAATCAAAACGGCTGAAATTCAATTTTTCCTCGCGGCGACAATTTAGGACGAAGGAAGGAAAGATCACATGCCCGGCACATGCATTCATGTCGTCCAATCGCGAGCTGACACGTGTCCTGGGTGAGCCAAAAAATTACAAAACGCAGAATCTACTTCCCCTACGTTTCAAACCCACGACCTGACCCCTTCCCCCACACGCACGATCATGGCTCAGACAATTAGGCTAGCCCACTTACTCATTTTTTTTTTATTTACGCAATTTGTATATATGCAATGTAATTTTTACTATTTTTGTATTATTTTGAATTTCCAAAAATTTTTAAAAATTATTTAACTCCTTTTCTTATTATTTCTACAATTATTTTCCAAAATTTTTATATTTCCCAATTTATTTTATTTTTTAAATATTTTTCTTATTTTTGCTAAATTAGAAGAAAAATTGTAAAAAATGAAAAAATTGAAAATTGATTATTATTAATTATTAAGGTAAAAAATGGGGTGTTTACAATCCCCTAAGGGGAATAACACATGTTGACATGAGTGACAAGCTTAAGATGATTGACTAAAGGTTCACCACATTGGTTAAGAGAAAAGTCTACAAAAATTCACTAGAAGAAATTTGACTTTTAGAGACAAAACTTTTTAACTCTGAAACCAAGAATTTTATCTCAAAAAATCACAAATTTTCATCTCAAAAATCGTCCTCATAAATTCTATCAATGAGAAAATAGATATCCATCACAAATTTGCAATGGAACTTTTGACTTTGATACAAATGAATGCTATTGTAAATTAGATATAAAAAATTACTCAAAAAGGATTTAGAGACAAAATTTCCATCATACAATAAAACAATTTTTGTTTTTGATTCTTTACAAATTACAATTGATTTAGTTTTAATTAAACAATTGTTACAAATCTATCTCATTTTTTATTATAACTATAATTAAATTAACACTTATTAATAATTTCAATTGCAAAATTATCTCTACTAAATGTCAACTAAAATTTTCGTTTTTTTTTCTTAAAAATTTTCAACAAAAACTTGTCATTTTTTTATGGTAATTACAAGTAAATTTTTATTTATTAGCAAAGAAATTTACCAAAACATTGTTATACTACATATGATCCTATTTCTATTCATTAATTATGATAACATGAAATGTGCTAAACACTTGTATTAGAGTAACTCAAATAATCATTAATGTGTATATCATTATTGGACGACTCTCATAATGAGATCATGCAATTCACCACACCAATAAGTCCTTCAATCATAGCATGTTGCAAAAGGTGCTTCCTCTCATCTTTAGATATGCTTGTAGTGACAAAAAAAAAAAATACAATTTTATGTCACAAAACAGTACTAATCCTCTAACCTCCATGATTGTCAATATTGATTGAATCTTGCATGTGAATGTGCTCCATATGCACTTCTTATGTAAAATAAAATAGTACTAAGATTTTGTAAAGCTTTAAGCTCAAAAACCATATATTCCTTATCTTTTTGGCATGATTCACCTGTTCTATCACTCCCCTTATACCAAAAGTTAATGGCTTTGCTCCTACTACAAGTACATGCTTTTCGTATGCTACCTTAGAGTGATAGTGCTCATGTGATAATCCTCTTTTAGTCTCTTCTATTTTTCTATACACAAAGAAAGTTAAGCATAGCTCTTGCAAGTTTCATCTAACTTTTACTTCATTTCCTAGATCTATTCTATTCAATAAGTAAGAGAGTAATTAGATAGAGATAGATTGAATGAATTTTATACACAATATAGTTACCGGACGTGCCTAAAACCAAGATTAAGCACATGCAAAACCAATTTGAAGGACAATCAAACTAGCTTCTAATCATATGAACAATGGCATCAATTCTCAAGATCTATAACCAATTCTACAACACCACGTGATCATTATTGAAATGAACCAAGTATGTACAACTCTGATACCAAATTATGATGTGCTTAAAAAGGAGTTTAAGCACATGCAAATGATCCAATTAACAATCCCTAAAGGACAAGAACAAATCAGTTCAAATTGGAGCAAGATGTTGTGTGACCCTAATTGTGTAAGATGAACCAAATGCTAAACTTTAAGGAAATGAATATCACAATGATGTAATCTTCAATGGAGATCACTAAATATACTTGAAGTCCACGTGAATAATACCAAAGATCAATAAGAACAATGACTGTGATCCACTTTCCACACAACTTGATTTCATAGTTTAAGAGTGACTAAATGAAAGACTAGAGATCAAGGATAAAAACCACTCAATTAATCACTAATAATTCGATTACAAATGCAATCAAATTTGACCAAGAAGATATCTAATTCAACCCTAGATATGACTCACTAGTGATGAAAAGAAAACACAACAAAAGGTAACTGATATAACTCACAATTTCTCCTTGTTGCACTTGCCACAATTTCAATTCTTGAGATTGAAATTGATAAGAGGAATTGAATTAAGGAAGAACCCTAATTCTCTCACATAAAATGATGAGTGTATTATGAAAAATTCTCCTCTCAAAACCCTACTTAAGCAAGTATTTATACTTGCTCCTTTTAGGATTAAAAAGTTCACAAAATTACAATTATGCTACTTTTAGGGTGATTAGTCCTAATAGAAAATTACAAACAAATGAAAGTATCTCAAAAGAAAGATTACCACATAAATGGTCAAAAGAACAATTATAAATACAAAAATAATATAAATCCTCAAAGAGTCAATGCATCAAAGTGATGTCAATCTTAGCAGGCCATTGGATAATAATTTGATGATGTCCCATGGCGATCAACTAATGTAAGTCATTTGGTATCCCATGGAGAAATATTATTGTACCTGTAAGATTATTACTCAATCATTTATTAGATAAAAGAAATAAGGTAAAATATGAGTGATTTAGATCATCATCTGAATCAAGTTTTGAGAACATCTAGAGTGTCGGAAATATTCCCATCATTACCATATTTAACTTCTCCCTCATCTTGTGTTGTTTATACCTACAGAAATTGATAACTTAAAATAAGCATGAAATCAAGACTCTGGACCTTGAAAATTTGAAAATCAACTATTAATCAACATCATAACCTAAAAACTAAGACAAATTTAATAGAAAAGGCCACTAAGAGAAGTGACATTTTACATCTTGATTTTTCATATCTAAAAATCTATTGTTTTGAGTGGCAGGATGAATATTTTCAAAGCAAAGAAAAACATGATGTAGAGCTCATTCCTTAATAGATTGACATAGCAAACTCTAGCAATGCAGCAAGAAAAGTAACCCTTTACATATAGCTCTATAACTAAAGGTCGTTTACATCTAATTGAGAATAATATGTCATTGCACCTAAGATTCTAGGAAAAACATTTTTAAACAATGAGGCTAACATAAGATGCAGTTCAAATTGATTAAAAGAAAATACTCTCATTTTCTTTGTGGACAAAGCCATCTTAAAAGAGGAAAATACAATTTACCGCGTTATATACTGGTATTAGATTCGATTCACTAACTTTTGTACCATTAGGGAGGGGTTGTGAATTTATCCTCTGAAATTTTTGCTTCTCTAAGCTGCAGAAATATTGGCATATGATTCCATATAAAAACTAACAAAAAAATCACAAATTCCTATCTATACTATCAGCGCAGAAACGAATAAGGCGCTTATCCATATTGTTAAGCAGTTACAGAACTTGAAATGAAATTGTTTCAAATTTATAAATCAAAACAAAACAAAGCACGATGCAAGCATGTAAGGCAATCCGTTAACTTCCCTTTCCTAATTCAAACATTGTAATTGTCCTCTTCATACATAAAATTAAAGGAGTTCTAAAACATACTTTCATGCAATCCGGTAACTTTTTAGTATCGTCAAACTCAATATTCTATCGGAATTTATAGCAAAAAAAAAAAGAAAAACAATGAAGGGAAAAAAAAATTGTCAGTTCACTTTTTCCAAAATGAAAATAGTTAGAGGAAACTTGTTCTTCTTTTCTCCATGTCAATTTATATATTTACCTTTTGATTGCTTCAGTGAGGAGAATTAATTCAACAAGAGTCCCATAACAGAAAATATCATCTATGATGTAGATAAGAGATATTGGCTTTGTGAGTTCCACTCTTTCTTCAGACAAAGTAGGGTCCGTGAATGTTGTCATACTCCACATGTACCATTTTAATGGTTGGTCTCTAGCAAACTTCAGCTCCTTTGCCAAACCAAGGTCTTTCCACCACTTAGAAATAAAATGATTATGAACCAAAGACAAATACTTCTTCATTTTAGGACAATATCCTTGAATCACGGTCTTACTCATCTTAATGTCAATTATATCTAATTCTTTCCTAAATTGGGATTTCACCTTTCTATATGGTAAGTTCATCTAGGATAATAATAATCCGATGTGTCTAAATAATCAAATTCAAGCACATGAAACCAATTGAAGAACCACTTCAACAAATCCCAAAAATGGCCGTGAAGAACAATTTCCAAATAAACCCTAATTGTACAAACAACTTACTCTGATACCAAAAAGATGATGTGCTTAATTGGCTAAAGCACATTCAAATAACAAATGGAAGCAATTCCAATCAACAAATCTATAAATGGCGTGAAATCCACAAACTCCAAACCTTAAATGTCCAATGATAATCACACATGTAACAATCATAAGGACAATTCACAATTTGCAACTTTCGAAATGGATTACTCTAAATACAATCAAAAGGGTATGAAATCAATTGGATCCAACCCTAAAAATTGCGTGAAAATTACAATAAAAAGATAAACTAATTCCTCGCCAGATATGACTCACTAGTAGGGAATTAGTGTGAAGTCCGAAAAATTTTATAAACCATTAAAGAAAATAAATTATTTCAAACGTAATTTTTAAATAATATTAGGTTAAATAATGAAATTTATTTAAATTATAGATTTAGGAATATCAAATGTAAATTTAGAGTAAATATTTATATTCGGATAATTAGATTAGCTAGATATAACTTTTGTAATAAAATGCTAAAAGTATGAAATTTTAAGATATTTTTTTATTGCGAGTAAAATAATAAAATAAGATATTTATAATATAAAATATAATCAAAATATATTATAATATAATATATATATTCGTAAGTTTAAAAAAAAAAATTTAAATCACGATTCAGTCCAGCCCATCCTTCCCTCCCATGTCAGTTAGTAGCAGCAACAGTAAGGTCACATTAGCCAGCTGCCATCCCATCAACTGCCATTGGACTCGTTGTCCATCTCTTCCGTACTGCCCCGTCCCCTACTTCTCCATTTCCTTCCTTCCTTTCTCCTTCTTCTTCTTCTGGCTGCAGCATCACCCCACATCATCGCCCAAACATAACTCTGCTTTTCTTCCTTTCTTCTTCATTCCTTCTACCTTTTAAACTTCTTCGTCTTGGTTTTTTCTTTTCTCACAAGTCGAATTCCCACTCGCCCCACACGACCTCACCATCCTGAAACCTTTCATTCCCAATCCTTCTTTTCCTTGTTCGGCGAGGTAAATCATCTAAAGCTCCAAGTGAAAGTTCCAGCAGCATCTTGGTTCCGGCGGACTGTGAAGGAAAGTGTCTAGCAATGTTTGACATCTAAGGAAAAAGGGGAAGTTCTGAAAACCTTCCAAATGCAACAAAGTACGAAGAAATGGTGGAACCCACTGCAGTTTCAACCAAGTCTGAACCCACAATGATATCCTTCACTGTTGAGTCTAATGAATCACACCGTGAAGGAGTTGAAGGGAAGCAAGTGCAAAAGGGAAAGCTTTGGCTGGGAAAAGAGGCTAAGAGAAGCCAAGGTCACATCTACCACCTTCGATGAAACTCAAGTTCTGGTCTCTTTCGTTCTCCTAATCGTCTTAAACACAAGTTTAATTGTGGAGGAATTGGCCCTTCTCAAGTTAGCTTGCTCCAAGCAGCCTCTTTAGTCCTTAAGGATTCACTTGTAAGATAATGGCATGGGAAGCAAAGAGGCTGGGAGGAGTATGGACATCAGCACATGGTGATTGGGTCTAACCTATGATCAAAGCATCCATCTTAGGTGCTAGGACAGTAGCCATCCACACGATACAAGCACATTGTTGCCTTTATGGATGAAGAAGGTTACATAATCAGTGGGTGCCACAATGGTCGATGCTTATCTGATGTTCGGATCATGTTGTGATCCACGACGGAACTAACTACTACTCATTGGTGGTCATTCTAGATGCTCTTTGGACAATAACCGCAACCACAACAACAACAGTAGCATACCTAGTGAGAAAAGAAGAGGGGAAATGGGAAGAAGGGAAAGATATGTATATATATATGTATGCGTACAGATGTAAGTTTAATATCGAGGAAGAAAAGGAAGTGCCTTCTTAGTGACATTATTTTGCTTATGGGGTTTGCTCTCCATGTGTTATGGAGGCAAGCTAAGTAGTAACTTAAAACAAAATCTTGATGTGCGAAAGCACTTGAAACACTAGAACAAACCATCCTTGAAAACCAATAAAAGCCTAGATGGGGATATAATATACTGCATCCATGTATCAAATCAATTGGCTTTTGATCACCCTTACCTAAAAGACCACAATTTAGATGAGACCAAATTATCACCTGGAAGGGTTGTGATTTGGTGGAAACCAGGTTTTGGGTACCAAAGAAAGGGTAAATAGAAAAACTCAGCTGTGGCATGTGAATCGTAGATGTTCTGAAAACACGATTCCAATAAAGAGGATGAAGAAGGACGATGTTTTAAGAGTAAGTTCTATGAAAAGATATGGAAGGAAGAGCATAGGAGCATTCGTCGACCTCCTAAGTTTGCTAATGTTAATCTTATCAATCAAAGTGGCCATTAACATGCAATAGCTTATATTGATGGATGATGAGAGTCAAGCCGAAGAGGAATGTGGATCCTCTTGAAATGCCGCCTGAACCGATCACAAGAAGTCGAGCGAAACGATTCAAGGAAGCACTTAACGGGTTGATAAAAGTCATGTCCATGAAGTTGGAACGGATTGGAACAACCATGGGAAGACCCTTGCTCTTATACAAGTCACACCGGACACGGGTTGAAGAGGGCGTGTACTTTCAAGGCACGGCCGTGTAGGAATTCCAAGATTGCACAGAATCATACACGGCTAAAAGGCACAGCCGTGTATGGAGTCAAGCAAATCCACAGAAAGATACACGACCAAAAGTACACGAGCATGTATGTTGCCAGAATGTGCACAGAAAAGTACACAGCCGTGTACACGGCCGTGTATCCCCTGCCGGCGAGCTTGTTCTGTTTCGTGTTTTTACGTAACTTATCTAAACTAAGTCATTTTGGACTTGTTTTTCACGAATTGTAACCCTAGTATAAAAGCTCCTAAGGTTTAGAATAACTAAGAATTTTTTACATCTTTGAACATTAAAAACTTTTGAGAGGCACCTCTCTTGGTTCTTCAAGAACTAAATCGAACTTATCAGATTGATTTCCATGGCGTTCATCCCGACTTATCAATCGTTCTTTCATCCCGATTGTGGCGTCTTTACTTTATACCAAGGTTCTTGTCTCACTTATAGACAACGGGTCGCGGTTTCCACTTTTAGGTGATTGGGCGTCTTAGGCAACGAATTTCCGAACGTATTGGTATTGCGTTTTTGTCACGGGTTGGCGTGGTTCGTATCAATTTCGTATCAGAGCATAGGTTTGTCAAAACATCAAGTTCGGTTGAGGAAGGTAATATCAAAAACCCTAACTCCAATCATTCATATCAATTATTGTATTCAATTTCGTAGTATTGATTGTCTTTTGATAGTGTAATATCGACTAAGCGATTGTTAAAAAAAAAAAAAGTAAAAATCACGACAAAAAAAAAAAGAAGAGAAAGAAAAGAAAAGAGAAACGTGATCAAAAGCAAAAAAATAGAGACAAAAAAAAAACCGGATAGAAAAATAGAGGAAAATTTACGAACCCTAGAGTTGTTTTGAATTCTATAGAAGGAAATTGGTGTAGTTCGGGGTATTTCCAAGAGAATTGAGAAGAGGAAATTAGCGAGTTGATATCATCATTATTTGTGAGAATACACGAGTGACTATATGATATCATCATTTGAGCAAAACATGTAAGGGAGTGTATCGTGAGGTTTAATTATATATATATTTGTGTTAATACTAATTTTTTCTGTAGGAACTATGTCGAGGCAACATTCTCCTGAAGGTGAGAGGGGAAAGTTTGATGCTAGGTTAATAATTGAGGCATTGAGGGGATAAATGAAGAGGATGTTCCAAGAGGGAATGGAACAAATTCATGAGATGGTAGATCAAAGACTAGAGCAATCCACAAACGTATTCTAAAGGCGTAAGAGGGAGAGTCGTTCTAAAAGAGTACCGAAGGGTGGAGATGAAATGACGGATGATGACTTTAATGAGCCTTCTGTTGGGAGTTATAGAGGTTATAGTGGTCGGAATAGAGGAACTAGAGATTGGGAAGATAGAGGAGATAGGAATAGAGATGATGATCAATTGAGTAGTATAAAGATGAAGATTCCTCCTTTCCAAGGGAAGAATGATCCCGAGGCGTACTTAGAGTGGGAGAAAAAGGTGGAGATGGTGTTTGATTGTCACAACTATAGTGGGAGAAAGAAGGTAAAACGTGCTGCCATTGAGTTTTTGGATTATGCTATAGTGTGGTGGGATCAATTAATGTTAGATAAAATAGGAGTGGCGAGCCACCTATTGAGTCTTGGGAAGAGATGAAAAGAGTGATGAACAAGCAGTTTGTACCTGCGTATTACTATCGTGAATTGCACGATAAGTTGCAAACTCTGAGGTAGGGAAGTCGAAGTGTAGATGAGTATTTCAAGGAGATGGAAGTCACTATGATTAGGGCGAATGTAGAGGAGGATAGAGAGGCTACAATGGCTAGATTTCTTGCTGGGTTGAATAGAGAAATCCAAAATGTTGTTGAATTGCAGCATTATGTAGAGTTGGAGGATATGGTCCACATGGCTATAAAGGTTGAGAACCAGCACAAGAGGAGAGGTAGTAGTAATGCACGGATGCAACAGGGTAATGGTTCATCCACTTGGAAGACTAATCAATGGAAGAAAGAAGAAAAGCCTTTACCCACCAAACCAAAAGGGGAGCTAAGACAAGCGGGTTCTACTCCTGGTAACCAAGGTAACCTTGATTCTTCTACTTCTAGAAATCGTTACATTAGATGTTTTGAATGTCAAGGTAGAGGTCATATTGCTAGTCAATGTCCAAATAGGCGTATTATAATTTTGCGTGATGATGGAGAGTATGAGATTGAGGGGGATAGTGAAGAAGATGATATGCCTCCATTAGAGGATGCTAGTGATGATGAGGAGCCTGCAATGGGAAGGCTAGTAGCAGTAGTGAAGAGAGCTTTGAATGTGCAGGTGAAGGAAGAAGAGGAGGTGCAAAGGGAGAATATATTTCATACTAGATGTTATCTAGGAGATCACATTTGTTGTTTGATTATTGACGGGGAAAGTTGCACCAATGTAATGAGCAATTTTATTATTGAGAGGCTGGGGCTCAAAATTGTTAGACACCCTAGTCCATATAAATTGCAGTGGTTGAATGATAGTGGTAAGACTAAGGTGAGTAAGCAAGCCTTGATTGGTTTTCGCATTAGAAGGTATGAGGATGAGGTGTTATGTGATGTGGTGCTAATGCAAGCATGTCATGTGTTGTTGGGGAGGCCATGGCAATTTGATAGGAAGGTTGTTCATGATGGCTTTTCTAACAAGTATACGCTTGTTCACCAAGGGAAAAGTTTTAACCTTAAACCTTTAACACCTAAACAAGTGTATGAGGATCAGTTGCAGCTACAACAATCGTTTGCAAAACATAAGGTGAGTGAGAAGCAGAGTGAGAGTGAGAGAGCAAAAGACAATGAGAAGAAAAAGGAATATAAAAGTCAAGATCAAAAGGAAAAGGAGAGGAAGGCTGGAAAGAGTGTGAGAGGCCAAGTTGAAGGGGAATCAACTTTGGTGGTGAGTGAAAAGGAGAGGGCAGCCTTGCTGATGAGATCCGGGATGAGAGACAAGCTGGAAGAAGAAATGTGGATTCTCTTGAAGTGTCGCTTGGACCGATCACAAGAAATCAAGCAAAATAATTCAAGGAAGCACTTAACGGGTTGATAAAGGTTGTCCATGAAGTCGGAAAGGATTAGAGCAATCATGAAGTTGGAACGGATTAGAAAAACCATGGGAAGACCTTTACTTTTGTACAAGTTATACTGGACACGGGATGAAGAGGGCGTGTACTTTCAAGGCACAGCCGTGTAGGACGCTCAAGATTGCACAGACGGATACACGGCCAAAGTACACGGGCGTGTATGTTGCCAGATGTTACACAGAACGATACACGGCTAAAGTACACAGGCGTGTATGTTGCCAGCAGTTGCCCAGAACGATACATGGCCAAAGTACACGGGCGTGTATATTGCTAGAAGTTGCACAGAACAGTACACGACCAAAGTACACGGTCATGTACACGGCCGTGTATCCCCTGTTGGCCAGCTTGTTCTGTTTCGCGTTTTTATGTCACTTAACTAAGCAACGTCGTTTTGGACTTGTTTTTTACACGAATTGTAACCCTAGTATAAAAGCTCCTAGGGTTTAGAACAGATTAGAATATACATCTTGAACATTAAACACTTTTGAGAGGCACCTCTCTTGGTTCTTCATGAACTAAACCGAACTTATCGGATTGATTTCCGTGGCGTTCATCCCGACTTATCAATCGGCCTTTCATCCCGATTGTGGCGTCTTCACTTTATACCAAGGTTCTTGTCTCTCTTATAGACAACGAGTCACGGTTTCCACTTTAGGTGTTTGGGCGTCTAAGGCAACGAATTTTCGAATGTATTGGTATTGGGTTTCGTCACGGGTTGGCGTGGTTCGTATCAGTTTGGTATCAGAGCTTAGGTTTGTCAAAACATCAAGTTCGGTTGAGGAAGGTAATATCAAAAACCCTAACTCCAATCGTTCATATCCATTGTTAGCATTCAATTCTGCAATATTAAGTGTGTTTTGATGGTATAGTATTTACTAGTTGATTGCAAAAAAAAAAAAAAAAAAAAAAAAGAAGAAGGGAAAAGAAAAGAAAAGAGAAACGTGATCAAAAGCCAAAAATAGAGAACAAAAAAAAAAAAATTGGATAGAAAAATAGAGGAAAATTTGTGAACCCTATAGTTGTTTTGAATTCTACGGAAGGAAATTGGTGTAGTTCGGGTTAGTTCCAAGGGAATTGAGAAGAGGAAATTGGTGAGTTGATATCATCATTATTTGTGAGCATACACGAGGGACTGTGTGATATCATCATTTGAGCGAAACACGTAAGAAAGTGTATTGTGAGGTTTAATTATATATATATATTTGTGCTGTACTAATCTTTTCTACAGGAACTATGTTGAGACAACATTCTCCTGAAAGTGAGAGGGGAAGGTTTGATGTTAGGTTGGTAATTGAGGCGTTGAGGGGAGAAATGAAGAGGATGTTCTAAGAGGGAATGGAACAAATTCATGAGACGGTAGAGCAAAGACTAGAGCAATCTACAAACATATTCCAAGGGCATAAGAGGGAGAGTCGTTCTAGGAGAGTACCGAAGGGTGGAGATGAGATGTCGGATGATGACTTTGATGAGCCTTCTGTTGGGAGTTATAGAGGATATAGCGGTCGGAATAGAGGAACTAGAGACTGGGAAGATAGAGGAGATAGGAATAGAGAGGATGATCACTTGAGTAGCATAAAGATGAAGATTCCTCCTTTCCAAGGGAAGAATGATCCCGAGGCGTACTTAGAATAGGAGAAAAAGGTGGAGATGGTGTTTGATTGTCATAACTATAGTGGGAGAAAGAAGGTAAAACTTGCTGCCATTAAGTTTTCGGATTATGCTATAGTGGTGGGATCAACTAATGTTGAATAGAAGGAGGAATGGCGAGCCACCTATTGAGTCTTGGGAAGAGATGAAGAAGCGGTTTGTACCTGCGTATTACTATCGTGAATTGCACAACAAGTTGCAAACTCTGAGGCAAGGAAGCAGAAGTGTAGATGAGTATTTCAAGGAGATGGAAGTCACTATGATTAGGGCGAATGTAGAAGAGGATAGAGAGGCTACAATGGCTAGATTTCTTGCTGGGTTGAATAGAGAAATCCAAAATGTTGCTGAATTGCAGCATTATGTGGAGTTGGAGGATATGGTCTACATGGCTATAAAAGTTGAGAACCAGCACAAGAGGAGAGGTAGTAGCAATGCACGGTTGCAACAGGGTAATGGTTCATCCACTTGGAAGCCTAATCAATGGAAGAAAGAAGAATCAATGGAAGAAAGAAGAAAAGCCTTTACTTACCAAACCAAAAGGAGAGCTGAGACAAGCGGATGGAAGAAAGAAGAAAAGCCTTTACTTACCAAACCAAAAGGAGAGCTGAGACAAGCGGGTTCTACTCCTGGTAATCAAGGTAACCCTAAATCTTCTACTTCTAGAAATCGTGACATTAGATGTTTTAAATGTCAAGGTAGAGGCCATTTTGCTAGTCAATGTCCAAATAGGCGTGTGATGATTTTGCATGATGATGGTGAGTATGAGACTGAGGGGGATAGTGATTAAGATGATATGCCACCATTAGAGGATGCTAGTGATGATGAGGAGCCTGCAATGGGAAGGCTAGTGGCAGTAGTGAAGCGAGCGCTGAATGTGCAGGTGAAGGAAGAAGAGGAGGTGCAAAGAGAAAATATATTTCATACTAGATGTTATTTAGGAGATCACATTTGTAGTTTGATCATTGATGGAGGGAGTTGCACCAATGTAGTGAGCAATTTTATTGTTGAGAGGTTGGGGCTCAAAACTGTTAGACACCCTAGTCCATATAAATTACAGTGGTTGAATGATAGTGGTGAGACAAAGGTGAGTAGGCAAGCCTTGATTGGTTTTCGCATTGGAAGGTATGAGGATGAGGTGTTATGTGATGTAGTGCGAATGCAAGCATGTCATGTGTTGTTGGGGAGGCCATGGCAATTTGACAGGAAGGTTGTTCATGATGGCTTTTCTAACAAGTATACGCTTGTTCACCAAGGGAAAAGTTTTAACCTTAAACCTTTAACACCTAAACAAGTGTATGAGGATTAGTTGCAGCTACAACAATCGTTTGCAAAACACAAGGTGAGTGAAAAGCAAAGTGAGAGTGAGAGAGCAAAAGACAATGAGAAGAAAAAGGAATATAAAAGTCAAGATCAAAAGGAAAAGGAGAGGAAGACTGGAAAGAGTGTGAGAGGCCAAGTTGAAGGGGAATCAACTTTGGTGGTGAGTGAAAAGGAGAGGGCAGCCTTGCAAAAGGAGAGTTGTGTGGCAAGAGCGAGTGTAGTGAGGAGAGCGTTAGTGATGAGGCAACCTATGTTGTTACTGGTTTTTAAGGAAACATGTTTGACTACTAACAACTTATCTAACTCTTTGCTTAGTGTGGTTGTGTCTCTTGTGCAGGACTTTGAAGATGTCTTTCTGAAGGAACTCCAAAGGCAGGCCGAGGAATTAATGGAGAAGGGATATGTGATAGAAGGCATGAGTCCATGTGCAGTGCTTGTGATTTTGATGCTTAAGAAGGATGGGACATGGAGAATGTGTGTTGACTGCCGCGGCATCAACAACATTACGGTAAAGTATCGTCATCCTATTCCTTGCTTAGATGAATTCTTAGATTGGTTATATGAGTATAGTGTCATTCCTCATGAGCCATGGATAGACATGTCCATAGATTTTGTGTTAGGATTATCTAGGCCTAGTCATGGTCAAGATTCTATTTTTGTGGTTGTGGATAGGATTTCTAAAATGGTTCATTTTAGTCCTTGTCATAAAACTGATGATGCTATACACATTGTTAAATTGTTCTTGAGAGAGGTAGTGCGTCCGCATGATATACCTAGCAGCATTGTTAGTGATCGGGGTGTAAAGATTTCGAGTCATTGTTGGAGAGTATTGTGGGAAAAGTGGGGAACCAAACTAATGTTTTCGACTATCTGTCACCCACAAACTGATGGGCAAGTTGATGTGGTTAATAGTACTTTAATTCAATTGTTAGGGGCAATCATAGAGAAGAACATTAGGACTTGGAAGGACTGTCTACCATTTGTGGAGTTTGCATGTAATAGGGCTTTAAATAGCATTATTCATTGTTCACCGTTTGAGATTGTGTTTGGTTTTAACCCAATAGATCCTATTTATATCTTGCCATTGTAACCTAACAAGTTTATGAGTTTTGAAGTTGATTCTAAGGCAGATTTCGTGAGAAGGCTAAACATTGAGCGAAGAACTGAGCAGTATGTGAAACAAGCCAATAAGGGTTGTCAACAAGCTGTTTTTGAACCCGGAGATTGGGTTTGGGTTCACATGCGCAAAGAGCAGATTCCCGTGCAGCGTAGATCTAAAATACTTCCTAGAGGCGATGGCCGAATTCAAATTCTTGAGTACATCCATGATATAGCATACAAGAAACATTTACCAGGTGAGTATCCAGTAAGTGTCACATTTTATGTTACTGATCTAAGTCCATTTAATGCAGGAAATGATTTGAGGACAAATCCTTTTCAAGAGGAGGGGAATGATGAGATCCAGGATGAGAGACAATCCGGAAGAAGAAATGTGGATCCTCTTGAAGTGCCCCTTGGACCGATCACAAGAAATCGAGCAAAACAATTCAAGGAAGCACTTAACGGGTTGATAAAGGTTGTTCATGAAGCCGGAAAGGATTGGAGCAATCATGAAGTTGGAACGGATTAGAAAAACCATGGGAAGACCCTTACTTTTGTACAAGTTATACTGGACATGGGATGAAGAGGGTGTATACTTTCAAGGCACGGCCGTGTAGGACGCTCAAGATTGCACAGACGGATACACGGCCAAAGTACACGGGCGTGTATGTTGCTAGAAGCTACACAGAACGATACACGGCTAAAGTACACGGGCCTGTATGTTGCCAGCAGTTTCCCAGAACGATACACGACCAAAGTACACGGGTGTGTATATTGCCAGAAGTTGCACAGAACAGTACACGGCCAAAGTACACGGTCATGTACACGGCCGTGTATCCCCTGTCGACCAGCTTGTTCTGTTTCGCGTTTTTATGTCACTTAACTAAACTACGTCGTTTTGGACTTGTTTTTTACACGAATTGTAACCCTAGTATAAAAGCTCCTAGGGTTTAGAACAGATTAGAATATACATCTTGAACATTAAACACTTTTGAGAGGCACCTCCCTTGGTTCTTCATGAACTAAACCGAACTTATCGGATTGATTTCCGTGGCGTTCATCCCGACTTATCAATCGGCCTTTCATCCCGATTGTGGCGTCTTCACTTTATACCAAGGTTCTTGTCTCTCTTATAGACAACGGGTCGCGGTTTCCACTTTAGGTGTTTGGGCGTCTTAGGCAACGAATTTCCGAACGTATTTGTATTGGGTTTCGTCACGGGTTGGCATGGTTCGTATCACTTGCAAAAGGAGAGTTGTGTGGCAAGAGCGAGTGTAGTGAGGAGAGCGTTAGTGATGTAGCAACCTATGTTATTTTTGGTCTTTAAGGAAACATGTTTGAGTACTAACGAATTATCTAACTCTTTGCCTAGTGCGGTTATGTCTCTTGTGCAGGATTTTGAATATGTCTTTCCTGAGGAGATTCCAAAGGGATTACCACCTATTCGTGATATTGAGCACCAGATTGACCTTGTACTTGGAGCATCGATTCCAAACAAGCCAGCTTACAAGAGCAACCCGGAGGAAACAAAGGAACTCTAAAGGCAGATCGAAGAATTAATGGAGAAGGGGTACGTGAGAGAAAGCATGAGTCCATGTGCAGTGCCTGTGATTTTGGTGCCTAAGAAGGATGAGACATGGAGAATGTGTGTTGACTGCCACGCCATCTACAACATCACGACAAAGTATCGTCATCCCATTCCTTGCTTAGATGATATGTTAGATGAGTTACATGGGTCTAGTGTCTTTTTTAAAATTGATCTGAAAAGTGGATATTACCAAATTAAAATGAAAGAAGGTGCTGAATGGAAGACTGCATTTAAGACAAAATATGGATTGTATGAGTGGTTAATCATGCCTTTCGGTTTAACTAATGCACCTAGTACTTTTATGAGACTTATGAACCATGTTTTGAGGACATTTATTGGAAAATTTGTGGTTGTCTATTTTGATGATATTCTTATTTACAGCAAAAGTTTAGAAGATCATATGTCGCATTTGAGGGATGTTTTAGAAGTGCTTCAAAAGGAACAATTATATGCTAACCTCAAGAAGTGCACTTTTTGCACAAACAAACTTGTGTTTCTTGGTTTTGTTATTAGTGTGCAGGGAATACAAGTTGATGAAGAAAAGGTTCGTGCGATCCAAGAATGGCCTAGTGCAACCAATGTAAGTAATGTTCGGAGTTTCCATGGACTAGTGACTTTTTACAAGAGATTTGTGAAGGATTTCAACACCATTACAGCACCACTTACTGAGGTAATTAAGAAGAACGTGGGGTTCAGCTGGGGAGAGCAACAAGAGAAGGCCTTTCAAACGCTTAAAAATAAGTTGACTCAGGCGCCGTTACTTGCTTTACCTAACTTTGCTAAAACGTTTGAAATTGAGTGTGATGCTTCATGATTAGGTATTGGAGCAATGCTTATGCAGGAGAGAAGACCGATTGCATTCTTTAGCGAAAAGCTAAGTGGGGCAACCTTGAATTACCTTACTTACGACAAGGAGCTATATGCATTTGTTCGAGCCCTGGAGACGCGACAACATTACCTTTGGCCGAAAGAGTTCGTGATCCACACTAATCATGAATCCTTGAAGTATTTGAAGGGGCAACACAAGCTGAACAAAAGGCATGCTCATTGGGTGGAGTTCATCGAAACATTTCCATATGTCATCCACTACAAGCAAGGTAAAGAGAATGTCGTTGCTGATGCACTTTCTAGAAGGTATACTCTTATCTCTACTCTTAGTTCTAGACTGCTTGGTTTTGAGCACATTAAGGAATTATATGCTGCTAATCGAGATTTTTGTGAGTATGTGCAATGAGAGAAGAGTGGGCATGGAAAATTTTATAAACATGACGGATTCTTGTTTAGGGAGAGTAAACTGTGCATTCCAATTTGTTCTTTAAGAGAATTACTTGTGAGGGAGTCTCATGGTGGAGGTTTAATGGGACACTTTAGAGTAGCAAAAACATTAGGGGTATTGCAGGAACACTTCTATTGGCCTCACATGAAACGAGATGTTGAGAGGATTTGTGAGCGATGTGTCACATGTAAGCAAGCGAAATCTAGAGTCCAACCTCAAGGGCTTTACACCCCACTTCCCATTTCTCATGAGCTGTGGGTAGATATTTCTATGGACTTTGTGTTAGGATTACCCAGGTCTAGACATGGTTGGGATTTTGTTTTTGTAGTTGTTGATAGGTTTTCTAAAATGGCACATTTCATTCCTTGTCACAAAACGGCTGATGCTTGTAATATTGCTAATTTATTCCTTAGGGAAGTTGTGCGATTATATGGTATGCCTAGAACAATTGTATCAGATAGGGATGCTAAGTTCTTAAGCTACTTTTGGAAGACTTTGTGGGCTAAGTTAGGAACTAAGTTATTGTTTTCTACTACTTGTCATCTACAGACTGATGGTCAAACTGAGGTAGTGAATCGAACTTTATCTACTTTGTTGAGGGCTATAATTAAAAAGAATATTAAGAGTTAGGAGGATTCTTTGCCGCATGTTGAATTTGCTTATAACCGTACAATGCATTCTGCTACTAAATTTTCTCCTTTTGAAATTGTGTATAGTTTTAATCCACTAACTTCTTTAGATTTATCACCTTTGCCTATTTCTGAGTATGTTAATTTAGATGGCAAGAAGAAGGCCGAATTTGTTCAACAGATCCATGAGAAGGCAAGGCTAAACATTGAACGACGAACAGAGCAGTATGTGAAACAAGCCAACAAGGGTCGTCGACAAGCTGTTTTTGAATCTGGAGATTGGGTTTGGGTTCACATGCGCAAAGTGCGGTTTCCCGTGTAGCGTCGATCTAAACTACTTCCTAGAGGCGATGGACCATTTCAAGTTCTTGAGCGCATCAACGACAATGCATATATGATAGATTTGCCTGGTGAGTATCAAGTAAGTGCCACATTTAATGTTACTGATCTGAGTCCTTTTGATGTAGGTGACGATTTGAGGACAAATCCTTTTCAAGAGGAGGGGAATGAAGAGATCCATGATGAGAGTCAAGTCGGAAGAAGGAATGTGGATCCTCTTGAAGTGCCGCCTAGACTGATCACAAGAAGTCAAGCGAAATGACTCAAGGAAGCACTTAACTGGTTGATAAAGGATATCCATGAAGCCGGAAAGGATTGGGGCAATCATGAAGTTGGAATGGATTGGAACAACCATGGGAAGACCCTTGCTCTTATACAAGTCACACTGGACACGAGTTGAAGAGGGCGTGTACTTTCAAGGCACGGTCGTGTAGGAATTCCAAGATTGCACAGAATCATACACGGCTAGACACACGGCTAAAAGGCATGGCTGTGTATGGAGTCAAGAAAATCCACAGAAAGATACACGACCAGAAGTACACGGGTGTGTATGTTGCCAGGAATGTGCACAGAAAAGTACACGGCCGTATATCCCCTGCCGGCCAGCTTGTTCTATTTCGTGTTTTTACGTAACTTATCTAAACTACGTTGTTTTGGACTTGTTTTTCACGAATTGTAACCCTAGTATAAAAGCTCCTAGGGTTTAGAACAACTAAGAATTTTTTACATCTTTGAACATTAAACACTTTTGAGAGGCACCTCTCTTGGTTCTTCAAGAACTAAATCGAACTTATCGGATTGATTTTCCGTGGTGTTCATCCTGACTTATCAATCGGTCTTTCATCCCGATTTTGGTGTCTTCACTTTATACTATGGTTCTTGTCTCGCTTATAGACAACGGGTCGCGATTTCCACTTTTAGGTGTTTGGGCGTCTTAGGCAATGAATTTCCGAACGTATTGGTATTGCGTTTCATCACGGGTCACCTGGAAGGGTTGTGATTCGGTGGAAACCAAGTTTTGGGTACCAAAGAAAAGGTAAATAGAACAACTCAGCTGTGGCATGTGAATCGTAGATGTTCTGAAAAAACGATTCCAATAAGGAGGATGAAGAAGGACGATGTTTTAACAGTAAGTTCTGTGAAAAGATATGGAAGGAAGAGCATAGGAGCATTCTTCGACCTCCTAAGTTTGCTAATGCTAATCTTATCAATCAAAGTGGCCATTAACATGAAATAGCTTATATTGATGGAAGCAAATTTTATGGAGCGAGAGCAACTATAAACGTATGGGAACCTAAGATATAGCAATTGCGATAGCAAGGGCAACCATGATGGTAGCAACACCCCACAAGCAACATTCGAGAAGAAATCCATGAGTGGCTATGGCTCTGTTTAGTCCCTTGCTTCAATGCGGCTGTGAGGGTGATGTATGTGTAGGGAGTAGTGTTCTGATGATAGAGAAAGAAATGTTTGGTGTTTGTGAGGTGTGTGTGTATGCTAAGGAGGAGGAAGACAACAATGACCCAACAGTAGTAGCAACAACATCTACAACAACAATATCAACGGCAGTAATGACAACAACCGTGGCGATGACGGCAACAACGACCACGATGGGAACCATAACCTTGTCTGCCCAGGTTACCTATTTACAAAGAGATTCAGTTGGCCTCACGAACCAAAACAACGAGTTACGGTTTCGTCTTCAACCTAAGGAGCAACAGGCATAACTATGCGATGCTCAAAGTCAAGTAGTAACTGCTGGAGTCTCGCGATTGAAACTTGCAACACAAGAGAATAGTAGGGATCCTTATTCTTCCAAGCATTAGCACGAACTTTTAGATGTTTCAGCTGCAACAACAACAATAGTGGCAACAATAAACAGTAGCAATGGCGATCGTGATGACCATAGTAGCAGCATAAGATGGGGGAAAGGGGAGAAGGAGTTGTATGTGTGTATGTGTATAGATGGTGTGTGATGTGTACAGGTATGTGTATATGTGTATGGAAGTTGAGTGGTGTGAGTGATGTGCCTAAAACCAATATTAAGCATATATAAAAACCAATTTGAAAGACAAACAAACAATGTCAATCAAACTAGTCTCAATCTTATGAACAAAGCTGTTAATTTCCAATGAATGTAACCAATTCTTCCAATGAGGATGTAATAAATCTTAGATCCAAATATGATATAGCTCTGATACCAAAAAGATGATGTGCCTAAACACACTTAAAAGCACATCCAAAGGACTTAAGAAAAACTATCTCAAGCCAAGGCAAAATCGGATAAAAAAATAAGGGCAAAATGATGTGAACCAAGTGAAGATATGATGAATTCAAATGTCCAATGATATAATCAGAATACCACAATGAAAATACCTTCTAAAAACACTCTAATTTCATGTAATCCACGCAAATAAAACCTCAATTTGATAAAGAGAAACCGTAACAAAATAATCCCTTTTCCAATAGTGAAGAACACGCTATCAAGGGAAATCCTCAAAGATGAATCGGATCAATGTGATAATTCCTTCAAATAAGCATAAGAATTCATGAATAACAACAAGTAATTCTGACCAAGAACTATCTCAATTCAACCTTAGATATGACACACTAGAGAAGAAAAGAAATCACAATAAAATGAAATTGATATAACTCACAATTTCAAGATGTTGCACTCGCCACAATTTCAACTCTTGGTATTGAAATTGATAAGAGTTTGGAACCAAGGTATGAACCCTAATTCTCACGTGAAAGGAGGTGTTTAATTGGAAAAATTATCAACCCCCAAACCTTCTCTTAAGCAAATATTTATACTTGCTACTTCTAGGGTTAAAAAGTGCTCAAAATTACAAGTTTGCCACTTTTAAGGTGGCTAACCCTAAATGAAAATTACAAGGAAATAAAAGTGTCCTAAAACCAAAATACAACCAAAATAGTTCATAAAAGAAGAATCATATAAAATAAATGGTCTTCAAGATGCCGGTCTTCTATAGGATCCATTGGCCCAACTCATCGCCGATTCAGGTCGGTCCATGGATAACCCACAATCTGAGTCTGAGTGAGTTTGTCCATTGCCCTGTAAAGCATGATAAGTATTCCTATTGGAATATAAAATACATGAATAAGATAAAAGTGGTTAGTAAATGAATAATTCCAGGGTCGATTTGCTCAAAATGGGTCCTCATCGCCAAGATTCGAAATCCTTTAGTTCTTGCCCTAATGATAGGTCTTGTCGGATTTTTATTCCTATCATTTCCTCGGGCCTCAAAAAGATTTGTCCTCAAATCTAGTAGATCAAATGCAATAGAGACTTTGTTTTCTCCTAGTAATCCATCTGAAGAAGTATCTCTGCAGAATCCCAATATCTGAAATATTACAGGTGGTGATTGTTTTCTCTCGTCCATTTCCAAGATGTATCTCTTCTGCAACACAAATAATGACCCATTATCCACTAAAGTCGCCCTGTATCAACCTGTTCCATTGAAACTATTTCCTCTTTTTCTAACTCATTTATATGTTGCTGATCGTCATGGTCTTCTAATGGTTGGTCCAACTACTCATTACCCTCTGAAACCTCTGAAGGTGAACATAATTGTCTCTGAACAGTTTGGCTCTCTGGTTGTCTGCTCGTCTGACTATGATCATTAGGATCCTCTGAAGGTTGGCACATCGGTGTCTAACAAATTTTATGCTCTAAGGGTTGGCTCATGTCACTAGAGCCCTCAAGAACCTTTAAAGGTTGGCATACTTGCGTCTGCACAATTTGGTCCTTCCAGTCTAGGTAATCATCTGTGGAACCCCTACCATCAAATGAAGGCATCTGTAGCTTCGCACACTCTAGCCCTCGAGGTGGTCTAAATTTCCTGTCCGGATATGGTTTAAGCTTAAAATTATCATCTCTATCTTCCCTAAGAGCATGATAATCTCCCTTTACTCTAGGTGGCACCTGAAGGTTTACCACAGGTGGTGGTGGCAATGTCATCCTATCAATCCTTGTTGTTAATGTAGCAACAAATTTGCTAAGGTCCTAAAGTTGTTCATCTAGAGTTCTTCCATTTTATTTCGACGACTTGGTCTGCTACCCACTTGGCTATTGGCCTCATTGCCAATGTACCCATTCACATTATCATATGACATGTTTGTGGATGCGATTTATCTAAATTACAAATGTAATCTCAAATAATTTGTAGCACACTCCCTTGACTTCACCACATCATAGTAACAAGTTTGGATAACAACACACACATTTATACACCCATGGTGTAACAAGTCACCAATGCAATAAATACTTTTATCACTTCAAGTATATTAGAATAAGTGAAGCACAAATAAATACTTCTAAGTAGTTAAGAAATTAAATTCAACTTACAAGTGTTGAAGTAATAAGTTCAATTACTTTCTCACCTTAATGTTTGTTTTTGAATTCAAATTCTACTACTTCAATTTTCCTTTCTTGCCACGGTTTCACACCCACAATTGATCTTGATGTACAGCACCTTTAATCCACATAAATCCACAAATTTACACCACCACACACACCTTCAATCATGGTGCACTCACTCCACCAATAGCTCCACGGCAACAACAACAAATTGCTCTCCACCTCCACGACAAAAATAAGAAATGGAAACAACAACAAATATACTCTAATTCCACAGCAATAATAACAAATATACTTCACTCCCCACAAGTTCTAACCACAACTCACAACAAAATAGGCAGCAACTTCAATTTGAAATTCAAACAAATTCACTTATTGCAAGCCTTCTTCAATTCGTAAGTATTGAATTCAAATTCAAATAGCAATCATTAACTCCCACAACTTAATTGCATGTGTTTGAATTCAAATAATTCCTTACTAATCAAAACCAATGTAATCTACAAATTGTAATCCACCAATTCAGAATTTACACACTGGAAATCAAACAACAAACTTCACAACTCCTCACGCAACAAGCTACTTCACGGTAACAATTGGTAAGTTCCACAATTTCAAAAAAAAAACATTTGCTAAAGTAAACTTCACTTTGCACTTCTGATCTTCCACGTGAATTAGTGTCCACAAAGTGTTATAATAACCTTCCCAAATCAACTCCAACAATCATCAAATCAAATCCCAATCCAAAGGAATTTCGCAATCTCAAACAACAACAACAACACAATTTCGGTTTTCACTTGATCAACCTTAATTGATGATCACTTCCACGAAATTGAATATAACCAATTCCCTTCTCTCAAAAAGAGCTCTGATACCAAAAAGATGATGTGCCTAAACACACTTAAAAGCACATCTAAAAGACTTAAGAAAAACTATCTCAAGTCAAGGCAAAATCGGATCCAAAAATGGCACTTTTCAAATGAACCCTAATGATGATATGATGAAATTCAAACAACCAATGATATAATTAGAATACCACAATGAAAATGCCTTCTAAAAACACTCTAATTTCATGTAATCCACGCAATTGAATCTTCAATTTGACAAAAGAAAACCGTAACAAAACAATCCCTTTTTCCATTAATGAAGAACACGTTATCAAGGAAATCCTCAAAGATGAATCGGATCAATTTGATAATTCCTTCAAATAAGCATAAGAATTCGTGAATAACAACAAGTAATTCTGACCAAGAACTATCTCAATTCAACCCTAGATATGACACACTAGAGAAGAAAAGAAATCACAACAAAATGAAATTGATATAACTCACAATTTCAAGATGTTGCACTCGCTATAATTTCAACTCTTGGTGTTGAAATTGATAAGAGTTTGGAACCAAGGTATGAACCCTAATTCTCACGTGAAAGGAGGTGTTTAATCGGAAAAATGATCAACCCCCAAGCCCTCTCTTAAACAAGTATTTATACTTGCTACTTCTAGGGTTAAAAAGTGCTCAAAATTACAAGTTTACCACTTTTAAGGTGGCTAACCCTAAATGAAAATTACAAGGAAATAAAAGTGTCCTAAAACCAAAATACAACAAAATAGTTCATAAAAGAAGAATTATATAAAAGAAATGGTCTTCAAGATGCGGTCTTCTATAGGATCTATCGGCCCAACTCATCGCCGGTTCAGGTCGGTCCATGGATAACCTACAATCTGAGTCTGAGTGAGTTTGTTCATTGCCCTGTAAAGCATGATAAGTATTCCTGTTGGAATATAAAATACATGAATAAGATAAAAGAGGTTGGTAAATGAATAATTCCAGGGTCGATTTGCTTAAAATGGTCCTCATCACCAAGATCGAAATCCTTTAGTTCTTGCCCTAATGATAGGTATTGTTCAGATTTTTATTCCTATCAGTGAGGGTATGTGTGTATGTGTATGGATGATGTGTGTGTGTGTGTGCGAGAATGGGTGTATGCGTATAGAAGGTATGTGATGTGTATATAAAAGGGGTGGTGTACATGGGTATGTATGTATGTATTTAAGATGATGTGTGGCATGTGCAGAAGGTGAATGTAGTGCATGTAAAGTATGAGGATGCATGTGTATTGGTGGTGTAAGGTATATGTGAGGTGCGTGTGTATATGTATGTTGGCGAAGTGAGAAGTGAATGGAGGATGTGTGTGTGTATGGTGTGTAAGTGGGGTTCAATGAGTAAGAGATAAGAAGTAGAAAAGGAACATGGAAAATATCTTGGAAGAAGGAAAAGTGTAGAGAGTTAAACGGGAAGATTTGAAATATATACATTCTAAAGATGGCCTAGAGAAGAGTGAAGAGGATTGAGAAGAAGAAGTGGGATATTAGAGAAGTCCGAGGGGTTGAAGGGAGTTTGGCAAGGAAACATAGGGGAAAGTTATGGTAAGGGAGTCAAAAGGAAGAGGAAAATAAGGAGAAAGGAAAAAAGTAAAAGCTAGAAAAAAAAAAGAGAAAACGAAAATTGAAGATGAAAAAAGGGTGAGGAAAAGAGAAGAAGGAATAGAACGGTGAAGCCATGGAGAAAAAGAGAGTTTCATGTCAAAAACAAGTGTGTCTATGTATGAAATTGAGTAGGAAAAGAGGCATCATTGATATAATAATGATAGCCTGAGCAGCTTGATTAAGTAATGAAGTTACGAAGGGAAGACTTAGAAGTGCATGCGTGCCATTGGTGAACTGGTTGTGTATGTGAGTGTAGGGAAAAGCTTAAAGAGTTTGAGAAGAGATGGGAGTTAATTGGAGACTGAGAGACCTCATAGGAATTGCATGAAGTCACCGTAGCTGATCCTCGATGCTATGTTACGTAAAAGGATTACACGTGGGAACTATTTGACTTCGTTTAGGATTATGACAACCCTAAACAAGTGAGTGGAAAACTTAATGATATGTTACTATGTTGTGTTGTATGTTCAATGCTATGCATGTGAAATTGATGTTTGTTGTGTTGCTATTTGATATGATTGTTTGAGTTAAGTTATGCGGTAGGGAATAATGAGTTAGGAAAGAAGTCGTGAAGAATATAGGGCAATAAATGGTCCGAGAGTTTAGATGTCATTACCTTAATGATAGGACCTAGCGCCATATCGCTAGTTCTATAACCATAACCTAACCTATATTTTACAAATTGTTTTCCTTCCAAAATAAACTAAAATATAGAAAATTAGCTCTTCCTTCTATAGCTACCGAATAGGTATGCTTAGTTAGAATAAGGTGTATAGGTATTGATTGTTGCTAACCGTAGTTTTAATATTTGTAATACCTGTTCCTAATTCTAACTACGTTGCAATAGGCAAGTGTACCTACACTGGACGTAATATAGTGTTAAGTGTAGGGTTGTTCCACCGAGAGGAGATTGCTAATTACTAGTACTAGCTCTTTCCCTATTATATAACTGTTAAATTGAGATGAAGAGTGTTAAAGACTAAAAATAGTTAACAATCTAAAATCTTAACTAAAACTACTTCAACAAAGCAAGGGTTAATTCTCTAACAAAGCAATCTAGATCTCATTATATACCTATATTGTCACATGAATCATTAGAAGCTAAAAATTAATGCTATTAAGTTCTTAAGTTGTTAAGTTCCAAGAAGCAAGATAATTACTTTCTCAAGTATATTACTTATCTAATCCTAGATTTATCAATTAGGATCTCTCCTCAATCAATAGCAATCTAAAACTGCATGAAGTATAGGAACTCGATTCAAATGAGTATTCAATAAAAGCTTTTCGGTATTCTATCTCTAGAAACACGAGCAAATCTCATCCAAAACATGAATCTAATCATAAAAGCGATTTCTCAATCAACTCAAATGATATTAAGCATAAACTCATATTTTAGAAATATGAATCTAATGATAAACATAAAGCACATGTAATGGAACAAAAGTACATCAATAAACTTCAATTAAATCAAATCTTCATCATAATAACAAAATAGTTCAAATAAGATCTAGGTTTACGGTTTAATCTTCCATAAACCTAACAATGAAAGTGATAAAGGAATATTTTATCATGTTGTATCTTGTGATTGGTATATATATTATTGTCAATTATTAGAAATTTCCAATAAAAAGATACTTAAATTGCATTTATGTTAATATCTTAGGGATTAATGGACTTGAAGATGTACATGATGCAAAACATGAAGAAATCACAAGCAAGGGATGAGACATGGTTGTGCCTTATGTAGTGTTTTTCCTTTCCACAATTATTAAAGAAAAACAAAGGACGAGAGGCTTAAGGGGATAGCCCACGGCCGTTCTTCATGTGGTGGGTATGTTTACCCCCTAAGACACGCCGTGCCTAAAAGAAGAAGGAAAGAAGAAAATGCCAAGAAGCTTATGGAGTTATCCCATGGCCATGGTTTATGTGGTGGCAGTAACAACCACATTACACACGGCCACGCCTCATGTGGTGGACTGCTGACGTTTTCATATTCTTGTGCAATTTGTACGTTTCTGCGGAGCATAAAAGCAAGGGTGAGAAAAAAAAAAAAAAAGAGGAGAACGACCGGGGGGAGGAAAGGAGACTTTGAACAATTTGAGAACTTTGTTTTGAGAAACTTTAGCTTTTTACAAGGGAATTGAAGTTTGAATTCAATTGTACTTCCATCAATTGAGATCAAGTCAGAAATCTTTGAAGAGTTGTTTTAGGATCTTATTTCTAGATTTGCTACATATTGGTGACTTCTTATCCTAATCATATTTTGCATTTCTATGAATTGGTTTTTATGTCTTTAATGGATTCTTTAACATTTTTTGTTGAATTTTGTCTTGTTGTTATCTATTGTATGGCTGGCTAATTTCATTTGTGGGAATAGTGGATGAAGCCCTAGTTTGCTAAAATGATCAGTGTAGTTTGGTTATGAGATTGACATATATGTAGAGTATTCATGTTGTGAATTCCTATAATTTCAATTTAATTGTGACAAGATTAGATTGTTAGAAATCCAATCAATACGAAAGTGGAGATAGGATTTGTTAAGAATTCTTAATTAGACTAATGAGTCAATGTGAAAGCGGCATTAATTGGTTTAATTAGGGTTCATATAGAGATTAAAGTTATGTTCTAATTAATTATTCACTGAGAGATTAGGGATAATTGTATTAAGGCATAAGGTGATCATAGCATTGAAAAATGTATTAGAGTATATTAGAATCCTCTGTTAATTAGAGATACGAAAGTGGACTAATTGATTTGAGGTTTAAAATGTTGAACTCACGTGAATAACCACATATAAGTTGATTTCAATAACTTAACGATAGTTTGATTAGCATGACTAAGGTGAATTCTAAATTCCTACTGTTCATTTGGAAGTATTTATAAGAATCTTATAATTTTCATTAACATAGAACTTAATTTAATCTCTTTAGTTAAATATATAAAAGATTCCTGTTTGAATTACCTAAATATCAATATAAGTTATTATAGGTTTGGTAATCTTTTTAGTCCTCGGGGGAACGATACTCTACTCATCATATATTACTTGATTGCGACCTAGTATACTTGCTAGTGGTTTCACTTATACATTTCACGAATGATCAGAAAGCATAAATACATGAAGAGAAACTAGAGTTCATGATTACAACCCGAATAGAGCGAATCTTAAATGCCTTGCTTAAAGCTCCTTGGATTGTTGAGTAGAAAACTAAAGAAAAGAGAGAAAAATAAAGAGAAGTGTCTAAAACCTTAGGTCTACCTCTTTTTTATTTCTCTTCTCTCCTCCTCGGCCTCCTCTTCTCTCTCCTTCCCTCGTTTTTCTCATATGTATCCATATATATATATATATATATATATATATCTATGCTAGGGTTGGAGGAGAGAGAAAATAAAAAGTCAGAGAAAATAGGTCGTGACTCCAGATGCCCTTCACCATGCCCCGTGGTAAGGGGTGTGGTGGTCTCGGGTCATCCTTTGACGTTGGCACACCCCCATATCAGGGGCGTGGTGGCTTTGTCTTTCACTTCTGGTTCCATGCGCCCCCTGCCACGCCCCTTGGCAAGGGGCGTAGTAGCTTTGTTCCTGATTTCTCTTACATATGCCCTTGATATAGGGGTGTGGTGGTGGTTTGATTCATACCCCCCTAATATGGAGGCGTGGTAGGCAGGGGGGATGCTCTTCTTCCTTTCTCTTTATTTTTTTCTTCTCAAATTCTTTCAATGATCTTCATTACACTTGAAAGCAACATATTCCTTGATTAAGCATCAATTTTCGATGATTTTTTATTAATTATCAACTTAAAAGAGCTTAAAAGATTCCTAGAATTTGGAGTTTTATGTCAATTATCAATATCATTATGTATACATGTTAGAGTTGGTTCCTAAATGTGTATACATACACTTAACAAACTTATTTTCCTATTTTAATTACGAAACACACTCATGAACATAACCATACCAAATCATGAGTGCAATCTTAATTTTTACAAATCAACGACCATATTTTCTTACTCTCTTAAGTTCATAAGAGAAAGTGTCTAGAAAAGTTTCCTTAAGTAAAGATATGTCACGAATATGTTATACATATACATAATATATGTATATGTGTATAATATACACAATTGTCTTGAAGACATTAAAAGGAAAATGCGAGACGACCTATTGGTTCTCAAAAATGTGAGAATGATAAAGCACTTGAGAATTGCGATGGCACAAAGGTGTCAAGGATGATTAATGTAAATCAACCTCGAGTGGTTGGTTTAACATGTGAGATAAATGATACAGAGGTGTTAGAAATGATTGTAAGCTAACTTGAGTGGTTCGGCATTTGAGAGAAAGGGTATAGAGGTGCCAGACATGATGATTGTAAGTCAACCTGAGTGGTTTAACATTTAAAAGAAATGGCACAAGGAGGTGTCGAGATAATTTAACCCATTGTAAAACTAGATAGGTCTATGTCCATGGGGATTTGGGTTCAGTGTCGATTTTGTGTGATAACCCATGCATAATCCTTACTTGTGATAAGTGAAATGGAATGTTTGATGTTTATCTCTATGGTATGATTGAGGATTGATTGTGATTATAAATGTTGTTTGATCACCCTAAATCAATTAATTAAGGAAGAGGACTTGATTTAAAAACTTGACATGCATTTTCACAAGACATTGCATGAGATTGAAGGTCATCACTGTCACAGGTTGTGTTGGAAGTGATCAAGAGGATTATTGTTCTACCAAGTGTGAGCTAAGTGATTAGGGATTGTCATGCCTTGAGGATTCTGAGTCTGACCTATCTTTGAGAGTTTTACTTCGTCTGGTGTAGAGAGGTACGAGAGCGTTCACTATTGAGTTAATAAGATATCATAATTAACCAAGTGATAAGATAAATAAACTGGTTAATGACCTAGGCACTGATGGTAGCTTTGGAATCCCCAACCTAAGGTCAAGGGGGGCGTAAACCCTAGACTTCATGTCGGTTACCGGAAGACCACGTGAGATGCTGCATTCATATGATTGTTCATGCATAGCATATGTTTAATATTTTAATTTGAATTTGCTTGTGTATGTATATAGCATATGTCGAATACTTGATTTGTAATTTGTTTATGTGTGTACATAGCATTAAAAGTGTTATCATCCCATTCACTAAGCCATAGTGTGCTCACCCCCTCACAGACTTTTTGTAGGTAACGATAGCGAAAGTGCAGGATGGGATAAGATGTGAACTGATGAGAGTTTTAGAAGACCAAAACAACAAAGTAAGATTTATGAAGGATAGATTTACTTAAATGAAATGTTTGGACCCCCATGTGAATAGAATTTGAAGTTGAGAAACCTAGGGTTTATCCTATTTTACTGATTGGTAGGGGATATCGATTCTCTACGATCATGGTTGACCGTAGGATACGAGATCCATAATTATAATTTATTATCTAATTATGTGTACTATAACTTGTTGTAGATGTAATTATTTACTTAGAGTCTTACGATCTCTAACTCATAAGATGATCATCATGTAATGGGTACACATGTGCCATGATAATTTTAGTAGAGGCTTCTAGGCCCCCTTTTGGAGTGTGACAATTAGGATGGATTTTACGTTGTTGATGTTATGCATAACAAGAATCAAATCCTGCTCACCACACTTTACTCAAGAAATGATAAGAGTATGTGTAAGGAGGTGTTCCTCATTTTTTTTTTCAATCTAAAAAATATGGTTCAAAAAGCTCCCCAAACCTTACTTCAGCAAGTATTTATACTTGCTCCAATTAGAGTTAAAATGTCCAAAAATTTATGCCTATGCCACTAATGTAGCCAGCGCTAATTCAACAATTACAAGCAAATAAAATGTCCTAAAATGATTACAAAGTAATTGGTTCAAAGAAAAATAACAAGTACAAAAATAGTTTTCAACAAGCCATTTCTTCAATTGAATTCGTTAATCCAGCTCATCTTCGATTTAGGTCGGTCCATGAATAACCCACAAGCTAAGTCTTAGTGATTTTGTCCATCACCCTGTAAAACCCAACAAGTATGCCTGCTGGAATACACAACACATAAGTAATAGAAAAGATGTTAGTATACAAATAATTCCAGGGTCGGTTTGTTCAAAGAGGACCCTCTTCACCAAGATTTGAAATCTTTTGGCTCTTGCCCTAATGATAAGTCTTATAGGATTTTAATTCCTATCATAATCTATGGGCAAATTCACACTCACACCTCCTTCATCACCTAATTGTTAATGATGATCTTGATTATTTGCCACTTGAATACTTCAAGTATTTCCTTTCGATGAATGTCCTGATAAGGTTAGATTCCATAATTACAAGCTCCCTGAAAATGCTTTCCCATGTTGAAGGGCTAATGATGTTATCAATGTAGTCTTTCATCATGAAAGTGGCCAAAGATTTATACAAAGGATTTTCTAGTTTAGGAGTTTACGACTCATGTCTCCTACTTTAGCTAAAGCATCTCGATCTTCTACACCAACTTTTGAAGCTTCTAATAGGCTTGTTAGTCCTCCCACATCATAGTGCAAATTTTTGTCTAGTCTACCATTTTTGTCCACGAAATGATTGAACACACCTATAAAAAAATTTATAAGCCATCAATTTAGAGAATTTACCAAACTTTGTCATAGGCATCGTCACTTCATGAGTTTATTTCAAAACTTGTTGACCTAAGGTTGTATTTATGTAAAAATATTTGTTACTTTTTTTTTATTTTTGTTATAAATAAAAGTTTATAGTTATCGAATTTATTAGTATTAATGAATCCTTTTTCATAATGATAATCTCAAAAAAAAATTATAATTAGTAGTAGTTTATACGAGGAAGTGATGATAGAAGACAACTATGGTCCAATTACTTTCTGAAATAAAATAGACTAAGAATAGAAAAGTTATTCCTTAGAAATAGGTTTGGAATTTTATATTACAATATTTACTTCATATAATTTTTTATTTTTGGAAATACTTATTCAAATGTTTACTCTATCTCATTAATTAGAATATTAAGTTGAGAATATGGTAAAATTACCAATTTATCACTATTTAGTCAATAATTGTAGTATTAATAAGGGCATAATAGATATAATGTTTAAACTTTTTATTCCCACTATAGGGAAATAAAGCACTCCACCTTTTCTTAGATAATATCTATTCCTAATGGAGTGGGAATAAAAAAGCCTCAAGATTAAAATTTTCTCCTCGTTTTTTTAAGTAAACATGATAATAGATAGTTAAGAAGGAATAATTATTCTATTCTCTTTCTATTACCTTCAAGTAAATAGGTTGTAATAGTGGTCAATAACTAGTGGCAAGTGGCTAAGAACCTTGATAATGCAAAATGGAAAAAGAAAAATGAGTTTTGTTTTTAAAAATGGAAATGATTTTCTCCACTTTCTGTTAACATTTAATGGGAGTGAAGTGATTGTGGGCTTAGATATTAATTAAAATCATCTAGTGGACCACTTAACGAGGGTGAAATGAGCAAGTATGAATTTAATTTAGTGTACCCAATTGTTATACTACTATATATTATCTATTCGTAACAAATGTGATAGGCTTAATATAAGCAAGTATACATTAGAGCGAGTAGGTATAAGGTAGGTAGAGTATGAGGTACTACCATCACACTGACCTATAAGGTACATGTTAAGACATTTTAGAACCAAATCCTATTCTATAGCATCATAGAACCACCCTATACCCTTTAATTGTAAAATCTACATAGTACAAGGTATTTTGCAGAACATTTAAGTTTTAGCTTTCTTATTATAAATTTCAAGTTTAGATAATATTAAAAAAGTAATCTATCTATAATATTATAAGTTTTTCATATGCAAAATTTATAGAACCTATAACAAAATATGTGAAATTGAAAAAACAAAAAGTAATTTCTCAACCTTAATTATTTCCAATTTTATAATCTTACTATTTAGCAAATGGAAAAAATAAAGCAAAAGAATGGAAAACCTAAAGTTAAAGAAAAAAATGGGAATAAATAAGGAAAAGAAAGATATGTGGCATTAGATTTAATGTTTAGGGTTATTAACTTATGAACTTAAATCCTTTTTATTTTCCTTTTTGTTAAGACATTTCTTATAAAAAATTATTATATTGTCATCTACTATTTATTTAATAATATTTTATATTGTAAGTATAAGGTACCTTAGAAATAAATCTATATACTTTAGAATACGGGTTCTACTAATAGGAAGACTTTATACACATAACTTAACCTTTATACCCAAAACCTACTCTATATGCCTATAATAATCATTTGGAATATACTCGATCGAGTAGAATATTGGTAGGTATCCTATATAATAATGCTACCTGCTTACCCTTAATTTATATTACAATAAATATTAAATCTTATAATTTGATATGAAACTTTATAGGATTATGACTTTTTATTTTATTTTGCATATTCTTTAATATATTAAATCTTACCAGAAGGTACATAGTAACCATTTTGCCTCAATAATCTAAAACGGAAAGCAACTTCATGGAGATCATCTTTAACATAGTCATGACCATTTAAAGTGTAGATCAAGTGGTGCGTATCTAGGATAGCTTGAATCTCTTCATCAAATAGGTACTCCATGCCAAGATGTTGAATGCAATGAAATATCATCAAAGCTTCTAATGAATTCTTTCCCACTTCACTTAGCAAAACCTTGCTTCAATCAACATTGACTTATGCTTTACTATAATATCAGCCAGCTTGGAAAGGAAATTACAATGAATCAAACCAATTAAACTCTCTTAAAAATAAAATACAAATAATGTGATTATACATTCTACAGTTACAATGTACAAGGATGTTTAAGAATCAAATTCAAACTTAAATCTTTATTAACAAGGGGTTTTTGGACGTATTTTTTTTAAGAGGTTAGTTGTAATGAATTGAAAGATCTAGGGAAAAAAACAAAGAATTAATATTATCATGGAAGTGAAAGATTGATGTGAAAATGTTCTAATTGGGTTCCCTAGTTTTATGATATAGAGGGTTCATCAATTTATGGTCTATTATGGAACATGAATCAAGAAACGGACAAACCAACAACGAATATACTCATGTTGTTAGACCATTTTGCCTTAGGCCTTGAAGCCCAGCTTGATCAGCCTCTTAGGTTACCATATGGTCATGATTGTTCGAAGTTGGGATAAATATGGAAAGTACATATAATTTTGAAGATACACTCCACCATATTTTTACTATATAAATATAAACATCTTTTAAGAAAAATTCACTTATCATAAATATCTTACTTTAAATATGTAATTACTTTACCAAAGTAAGGAACTGAAAGCTATCGTATTCTCTCAATCTTGCTTGCTATCACTATTTTATAAGAATTTTTCTAACATAAACATCAACTCCATTGTTGATAACTTACATTTATTACTCCATATAGGCTCGATCATTCGTGAATAGCAAATTATTTGGCTAAGACTCTCAGCGGCAAGAGTAAGAATAAAAAACTCTTATCTTGAAATAGATCATCTTGCAAAGTGTCGTGTTAGGTTTCTAGAGGTAGTTGAATTGCTTGCTAGGTGGAAACAAATTAGGCTATGAGAGCGCTAGAGTTTGTTTCAACATGGCCACTCTAATGCCTAAGTTGACACAAGAGAAAAGTAAAAGAAATATTGAGAATTTGAGAGTTTGAAAGTCCTTTACCTAATCATTTTTATGCTTTATTTATAGGTGTTGTAGATTATCATAATTTGGAAAGTACATTAATTTCTGCTATCCTCTCCTAATATGGCAGGGATGTATCTTTGACTAACCTCTTTTCTTATTTGTTTCATTTTCTCGCATTTGTCATTGGGTTGAGTAGAGGTATGCAAGTGGGTTAAACTAGCCAACCTAGCCTAACCCACTTTAGCTCTTAAACAGGCCAATTTATTTTAGTTAGTTCAATAAATGGGTTAAAATTTACTACCTAACTTAACCCATGTGGGTTGGTAAGTTAAATGGAACAACCCACTAACCCAACAGGCAAAAAAGCATGTCTTACATTGCAATCCCTCTTGATATTGCAAAACTAGTTATAGTTTCTATCACATTCTCAACCAATTGCTTTACTACAAGAAGCTACTAATCATTTATATTCACTTCCCACATGTCATTCTTCTTAATTTTTTTCTCCTTTTTCTAGCTTCAAAATTTATTGAGAAGAAGGATTAACTATTGGTGAATTGATTTCCCATGTAGACCATAGATTAATGTGACTAGCTCTTTACAACTCAAACTAGCAAGTGTGGTGTGTGTGGAGCATGTGTGTATTTATGTGCTGGTGGTGTAGGTGTGTGCGAAGTGTGTGTGTATATGTATGAGTAGAGTGTGCTGGTGTTTCATTATGCCTAATGGTAGTGCCATCCTCAAAGCTTGATGGTTATGACTCATCATTCATGACATTCTATAATATCCTCTATGTGGTTTCGAATGAGGACATAGAATTTATGGGCTAACGTACTTTGAGTAACTTAGAACTAAAAGGAACTCTAAAGTAATAATTACATATATGTATAAACTATCGTCTATGTCTTTTATGATTTGACTCTTATGATCTACTAAAGTTCTACCCCATCTCACTATTTTACAGGTTACTCCTATCTCTGACAACCTAGAGCTCCGATACTAAATTTTATGTCACACCCCAAAGGGGGTCTGGAAATTTCTACTAAAAATTATCATGGCACGTGTGCACTCATTACATGATAATCGTCTTACAAGCCAGAGATCATAAAACTCTAAATAATTAATTACATTTACGACTAATCATAGTACATAAAGTTATGTAATAAAATATAACTATAAATTCCATATCTCATGGTCAACCATGATTGTAAAGAATCGGTATCCCCTACTAACTAGTAAAATGGAATAAATTCTAAGTTTCATAACTTCCAATTTTACATTAGGGTCCTAAAATAACTTTCATCTAAATAATCTATCTTTCGAAATTCTTACTTTATCGTCCTTGTCTTCCAAAAACTCTCGACACTTCATATCTTATCCCATCCGAGCTTTCGTAATCTTTACTTAGAAAAGGGTCTGTGGAGGGGTGAGCACACTACGACTCAATGAATGGGAGGGTAATACTTTCAATGCTACACATGCACAAGAAATTTCAAATCAAGTTATCAAATCATATGTTATGCATGAACAACCATGTGAATGTAGCATCTCATGCGGTCTTCTAATAATCGACGTGAAGTCTAAGGGTTAGGCCCCCCTTTGAGGATTCCGAAGCCACCATTAGTGCCCGAGTCTTACACACAATTTCATTATTCTTATCACTTATTTATACTATGTCTTAGCTTTAATAGTCTAGGCTTAGGTGCCTCACTATACCAAGCATTTACACCCTCAAATGACAGGCCAGACTTGGAACCGTCGAGGCGCAACAATCCCCTAATCACTTAGTTTACATTTAGAGGAACAACGATCCTCTAATCACTTCCGGTGTATCCTGTAGTAGTGATGGCTTTCAATCTCATGCAATGTCTCATGTAAATGCATATCAAATTTTAATCTAGTCCACTTCTTTAATTAATTGATTCGGGGTGATCAAACAATATACAGTCGCAACCAATTCCCATTTAAGGCAATAAGGTACACTACCAAGCATTTAAAGACTACCACTTCAAGAACAATGAATAGGAACCTAGTGAAGTCCCATAAACAAATCCACTACATCTCATATTTACATTTACCACAACAAGAAGAGATCATGCATTTCACATCACAGATAAAGTAAAGAAAACCAGACCAAACGGATAAAAACAATCAAGCTATATATAAGATTTTAGTTAACTTGACACCTTTGTGCCATTTGCCTTAAACGTCAAATCAACCACTCGGGATTGATTTACACTTATTATTCCTTGGCATCTTTATGTCATCACACCTCTCAAGTGCTTAGTTATACACACATTCAAGAGTCAATTAGGTAGCCACATATATATCCCTCCCAAGTCCTCAAATACCTATGTATAATATATATAATATATATAGGTTTTTAAATGTAGCTTTAACTAAAGGATAATTTGCTAAGCACCTCCCCTCACTTACTTAAGAGGCACAAGAAAACAGAATTGTTAAGTTGCAAAATAAAAAGTTGCACTTATGATTTGTATAGTTATATGCATAAATGTATTCTATAAATATAATAGGAAAATAATTTTGCCTAAGCATATATACATATTCAGAAGTAGATTCTGGTAGGTGTATATAATGATATACATATAATATATTCCAGTTATGCATACCTACTTGGTAGCTATAGAGGGAAAAGTTAAGTTTATATATTTTGGTTTAATTTAAAGAAAACAATTTTGAATCGTGTTATTAGGCCTGTAGTAGTAGCACTAGCATGATGGTGCGAAGTGCTATCGTTAAGATAGTGATATCTAAACCTTCAATCCATTCTATCCTTTACACCATTAAAACAATGTTCATCTATAACTTATCTAACTACCAATTGCTTCGTAACTTCTTTTCTAAAGTCATTTAACCCCACTACATAACTTAAAATAACAATAATCACAACCCATTTGCAACACATAACATAATTACATTTTAGCATATTATTAAGTTTCGTACTCACCTATTTAAGGTTGTCATAGTTCTAGCCGAAATCAGTGATTCCAGTGGGTAATCCCTTTACTTTCCTTTGAAATCCATGTCCTTCTGCACTACTTCCTCAACCAGACCATAGAAAGCAGCATCTCCACTTAACTTTGGTAGTTTCCTTGCACTTGTTACGCGTACTCTACCGATCATGCGTTTGATGGCAAGGCATGAAGTCTCCTGCCTTAAGAAACTTTAGGCAAACACGATTCGAAATGTTGAACACTTCTTCAACGTGATTCCGATATAGGTTTCCAGAAGGAACAACTTTCCTAGGAATCATTGCTTCCAACACCTCAAGTTGCTGTGATCGACTATCTGCTTTTCTTATGTAGAAGTCGAGCAATGGAACGTCTTCGACCTGCTAAATCCGGAATTCCTTTTTCCATGTAGGCAAGATACCTTTGGAAAGGACAACTAAAGGTCTTGCATTAGGGTATTTGGCCAAGAATGATCTTTCTCAACATCCTTTGAACATTTCATTGAGAAATTCGTTTCATTCTAAGTATCCCCCAGGTCATTACCTTTGACGTTGCTCGAAATCATTCCCTTCACCATCTATACCAACATAAATGCCTCTCCTTTACATGTAGCATCTTTGAACCTTCTGTTTATCAATTTGTCTCTAATATTTTTCAACGAACTACTTATAGGACAACCTGTAGGATTAGTAGTCACTAAAGGTTTTTTATCACCTTCTTTCTTCTCTCCTTTGTTAACATCTCCACCTATAGGGTTTCTCATCCTTTCTACTGCTTTTCATCCTTACTTACGCTTCCATCACCATACATACATCGACCACTCTTTACATACATACATGCCCACCTCCATCATAATCACATCATACGCACTCGTACACATAAGTTTTACCTACGCACATACACAAGATCAATACTCTCTTGCCTTTATTTTTTGACTTTTCCCCTCTTTTCCTCACCCTTCTTCTATCTTCAATTTTCACTTTCACCTCCTTTCAACTTTCTTTTTTCTTTCTCCTTATTCTCTTATTCCTTTTGACTCCCTTACCAATACTTTCCCCCTTATTTCCTTGTTGAGCTCCCTTCAACCCCTTGGACTTCTCTAATATCCCACTTCTTCTTCTCATTCCTCTTCACTCTTCTTTAGCTCACACTTATGCATGTGTATATTTCAAATCTTCCCTTCTAATTCTTTATGTTTTTCCTTCTTCCTAGACATTTTCCATTTTTCCTTTTCTACTTCATATCTCCTACTCACCAAACTCCACTTACACACCATACACACACACCTCACACAAACACCAGCACATTCCCATCTATATACATACACGCAGATTTCGCACACACTATGTACACACACCAACACAATCCTATCTATACACATACACACACTCCGCGCACACCACATACACACACTAGCACACTCCCATCCATCCATACATACACACTCTACACACACCACGCACACTAGCACACTCTACTCACACACATACATACACACTCCGCACACACCCACACCACTAGCACATACATACACACATGCTCCACGTACACCACACACCACCAGCATGTACATACACATATACTCCGCACACACCACACACCACTCAGCACATACATACACGCATATTCTGCACACACCTCACACCACCAACAAGTACATACACACATACTCCACGCACCACCTACTCATACACATATATCTTGCTCTTTCTCCCATTTCCCCCCTCTTTCCTCCTTCGGAATGCTGCTACTACTGTTGTTAACAATCGTTGTTGCTATTCCCGTCATGGTTGCTATTGCTGAAATCGTTGTGGTTGTCGTCGTTGCTACTGTTCCTATCATTGTTGCCGTCGTTGCTGCGGTTGCTGTTGCCACTATTGTTGTCTTCCTCCCTCGCATGCATACGCACCTACATGGTTACAATAGGGTAGCTCCTCCACCTTACGCATATACACCGCTGCACTTCGTAGCCGTCCCTTCTCCGCCGGCCTGTCATTCACTTACGCTAGGAACCAGATCACCATGGAAGCTTGGATGTTACTGTCGTTGTGGTCGTCATTGCTGCTCTACCATTAGTTCCTAGTTTTGGAGTTGAATCAGTCTATCTAGGTCCCACTTCGAACTTAAGGAACTCATCAGTTGAAGGCAGACTGCATGCTTTCCTTTCGAACTTCACAAACTGAGATGAAATAGAACTTGAGAAACCGAGATTTTCCGTTGCTCTTCCTTGACTAATCACTTTAACATTGTGGCCATAGCAACTATTTGAAACCAATGGGATCACCTGAGTAAAAAAAGAAAAAAGAAAATCTAGCGGGAAATAGGGGAGTCAACTCATTTACTTCCGATCACCAGCGGTGCTCCTAGGATTGTCGTCTAGCCACCTTTTAGACTCAAACTTCAACCCTTGATGCAGTCGCATCCTAGGAGTCGACACCTACGTCGAGTAGCTTTGAAAACGAGGGAGAGGAAGAAGGAAGGTAGACAAGGAATGAGGAAGTAGAGTACGAGACGGGTGACGTAACCAAGAGAAGAAGAAGAAGAAGAAGAAGGAGAAGGAGAAGGAGAAGAAGAAAAAGAAAAAGAGAAGGAAGAGGGAAGGGGTAGGGGACAGGACGGTTGAGGACCTGCTGCTGCTATTGCAACTGCTGCTGTGAATGTGAGTGGATTGGACGGATCGGATGTTGTGTAGCAAATTTGGATTTTTTTTTCTTATTACACTTATGGATATATATTATGTTATATTATAATTATATTTTATATTATAATTATTTTCATTTTTTAATATTATTGACGTGTATACTGATATATTTAAATTTTATATTTTTAGCATTTTATTACCAAAGTTTACCTCTAAGCTAATTTGATTATTCCAAGAGTCAATTTTTACGCGTAATTCTCATTTAAATTTCCAAAATCTATAGTTTCAATTAATTTCCTTATTTAACCTAACATCGGTTGAAATTTATGTTTTAGAGAATTTATTCTTTTAATTTAAATTACACGATTATTTATTTATCTATTTATATACCTATTTATAATTATTTTTCAATTACTTCACTTCCTAAATTTATTTAGTAATATATTTTATAAAATTTAAAATGCTACATTCGTTATCCTTTTTTTTTTGCAATGGTTGTTCTTTCCAATTGTTTTATTTTTAAAACCTATTATTGTCACAAATTATTAAAATAATATTCACGCGTTGCGATGCTTGAATTTTTGTTTTAAATTTCTCAATTTTTTTAATATAGTAAGATCGTCATTCTCGCAATTCCGACCTAAAATATTTTTTATTTCATTTATTTTCTTTAAATTTTCATAGTCTTTTCAAAACTTTTAAAATAGCTACTAGGTGTGAGTATGGATCTTGTACATGATTGCCTTAGAGAGAGGGCATGAGGGCCTATGCAAGTTCCAATTTCGTAGTACCCATCGGCTTAATATCAACAGAGGCGTCCCATGAAAGATTGATGTGGACTAAAATAATACATACATACATACATATAATATATATATATATATATATTCAAGTTGCAATTTCGTAATACCCATGGGCTTAATAGCAATTAAGACGTCCCGTGAAAGATTGACGTGGACTAAAATAATATATATATATATATATAATATTTTTTAGACAACGTCCATGTTGTTCAGATTGATTTGCACAAATTAATTCGAATTCTTTATTGCAGATCTCTTGGCAATCAGTACACCAGGTAGCCATATAAGTTCCAAGGGATAATTACCTTTACATATATACATATATATGTGTGGGGTTGTGCGGTTATGCTCGATCATCACTAAATCAAATAAATATCGATTTTTATAATACTTAAATAGGTAATACCATTATTTCACAACTGGATGGATTATATAATTTTTTTTCTTTTGGGGAAACAAGTAATTATTATTTTCTTTATCTGAAGTCATGAAAGGAGAATGCTAAAAAGCACACCAAATTACTTTTGTTATAATGATGGTTTGATATTATCCACGTATATGTGGTTATACTTGATCATCAGTCAAATAAATATCAATTTTTAAAATACTTAAATGTAGGTAATACCATTATTTCAAAACTGATTGAAATATATTATCTTTTTCTTTTTTTTTTTTTTTGGGGGGGGGGGGGGGGGGGGGGGGGGGAGATAAATAATTATTATTTTCTTTACATAATTTAATAAAAGAGAATGGTGAAAAGCGCACCAAGTTATTTTTGTTATAATGATGGTTTGATTTTATACCTTTCTTTTCTCTTCACTTGTTTGCATGTAGAGTAGCCATCATAATCGTGTAAACACAATATTGTATGTGATAGTAAAAAATGGCAGTTCAGATTTTTACTTGAAAAATACTCTTTTCTATCCCTATTTATAGTGTTTTGTTTGGATTGATCTATATGTTAGGATGGATATGGAGGATTCGTAGACAGACGAGAGAAAATTCAAGAATAATAATGGAAGGGAGGAGACACGCCTTTAATTTCAAGGATATAAGAAATGTTAAAGTACTTGAAAGGAAAAACGAATACTCTATATTTATGTTTGACTGAGGGGCCATGAAATTACCTAAATTGTTAAAATTAAAAATATCAAAGATAGTAGTGAGTAGCTTTAAGCATTTTGAAAGAAATTCATTATAAACTTTCAATCATTAAAAATGAGTTGTATTTTTATTTAAGACCAATAATTCAAGTTAATTATTCATATTTCATATCTAGATTTAATCATGCTCACCCTTAGTAGCAATATGACCCCTTTAGTATTGAATCCATTTCTCAGTTTAATAATAATATTAATAATAATAAGATAAATTTTGACATAGTTTAAGTTCACTAAAATAGAGGGAACAATGTCTTTGATAAAATTAAAGTCTAGAAAAGAATTAATTCAACTCTTAAGCCAAATAAGTTAAAATGTAACAATTGACTAAAGTAAAATGTGAAGACTTATACTAGTTATTTATTAATAGGAATATGATACTTATATCTATAAATAGTAATTGTAGAAATTATAGCATGTGTAGAATTTAGTTTTAGTCTGTTAACTCTATTATATAAATAATAGAATAACATTATATAGAGAAGTAGAAGTTTCAGCTCTGTTCAAGTAGAGTTTTCATGGCTACAAGCAGCTTAGTTTCACCTTGAATTAAGGCAACCGGTAATGGCTCTTCATATTCTTCATTTACTTCCATTCGAGTTCTTCCAAGATAATTAGAATTTTCTTTTGTCGCCATGAACATTCTTAGAGATTGAAATGCACAAAATGATTTGATGAATTTAGATTCATGATAATATGGGGATGATTACTGTTCAATGGAACAAATTTTTTAGCATAGAGTAAATCTACTCACATGGCCCTAAAAGCTAAACTTAAACTAAGGTTTATTGATGGAACTTTACCTAAACTAGAAGAGAATTCAAATGATTTTGTTAGATGGATTTGTTGTGATTATATGGTTTGGTATTGGTTATTGAATTCTGTAACTAGCAAATTCCCATAAAGTTTCATCTATGCTCAATCTTTGATGGAACTTTAGAAGGTTGTATGTAACCGGTATAAACAAACTAATAGACCTTTGATTTTCCAGTTGTAGCATGAGATTTTGAACATATGTTAAGGAAATCAATCTATAATAGCATATTGTAACAAATTGAAAAGATATCGGGAAGATTTGCAATCTCTAAATCCATATCTTATGTGTACTTGTAGATGGTTTAACTACTGTACATGTGAATCAAAGGAACGATTGGTGGAATTCAAATTTCAAAACAAATTAATGCAATTTTTTATGAGATTGTTTGAGATATATGAAGCTATGAAAAATCAAATTTATCATCTAATCCTTTGCCTAATGTAAGTCAAGCATTTTACTTGGTGTCACAAGTTGAAAAACAGAGGCAAGTGACTTCATCCAATTATACATGAGAATGATTCATCAATGTTTCTAGCAAATAGGAACTATACTAAACAATCTATTCATAAACAGAAAGATAATAGAAGAAGTAGACCTCATTGCAAGAATTGTAATATAAATGAACATTCAATTGAGTCTTTCTTTAAGCTCATTGACTATCTAGAGTAGTATAATGGGAAGAAAAAAATAAAAGAGGTGAATTGAAGACTGTCATGGCAAATTGTCAAGTGGATAAATTGAGTTCATCTCTTACGCATAACACTCATTTTAATCATGTGACTGATAGTCAGAATTTTATTATGCTTGACTCATAGGTCATTCAATGACTGGATTCAAAAGGTATACATACATAGTTTAAGCACATTAGCAAGCTAAGGAAAAATGAATTTATTTGCACATCATATGTTTGCAAGGTCCAAGTGCAATAGTTTTGTGAAAGATATAAGAAAACAAAGCTCTATGATACAAATATTAAAGGGAAAGATAAATGTTACCTTCACGATATATATTATAGTTGCAAAGATATCTCAAAATGAAAATTATTATAGTTCTAACAAGGAAGAAGCCGCCAAATAAACTCATAATTATAAGAAAAAAATGAACATTATATCAAAAGTAAAACTACTAAATCCTTTAAAATTTCCACATTCAAACAACATTTGTTGAAATATAAAGAATCAACAAAGATATATAATGAAAGACCCTAATAGTAAGTTACAAAGAATTCTATTATGTTTCCATTTGAATTTAAGCTTAGGACTTAGAATATATTTTATAAAACCCTAATTTTAAATGGATAAATGTGTCTATAAACAAGTTTTGGCACTTGATGTAAACCCAAATACGATCTAAAAATGGGTCTAATTAAGTTTATTTCATTTTTATTTTTTTTAAGTTCTAACAGTCCAAACCAATTGTGTCATAATTCGAATTGGTGGTTCATATGCCCAAATTGTTACCCTACTTTTGTTTAGTGTTAATCATTAACATTTTTTGATGAATAGTTTTTAAAATGCTACATTTTGCATTTGAATCAAATATAACTTATTTAGTGGGTTGATGGAAGCAACTTGATTTTAATTTTCTAAGAGATTATCATCATCCATATATAATTTAGTGATCCTTTTCTTTGTTCTCCCATTCTAGCAATTGGCGCACATTTCTTGATCAATTGATTGCAAATTCAAATAAGGCATTTTAATAAGGATAATGAACATAAACTAAAGCAATTTTTAAGTCTTTAAGTTTCTAAAAATTTTAGAAATAATTCCCAATTAATATAATAATAATAAAAATAATAATAATAATACTTTCACATAAAATTTACCTAAAGCCTTAAGAATTAACCAAACAAGGGAAAATGGAATTCAAGAATGCATAACCCATCACCAAATTGCCGTAGGTGTTTATAACCTATATTTTCCATCTTGTTCTCACTTAAACTAAAAAAATGATATGTCAAAAGGGGGTTTCTCTCTCCTCACCTTTCCTCTCTACTCAATCTTAAACACATTATGCAAAAACAAACCCTAATTTGTGAAAACCTAGGAGTAGTTCCCCTTGACGGCTGCGTAGCCCCTCTCGTCACTCTTTCTACCACTACCATCTTTTTACTATTGCCATCATCCTTCCACTGCCACCATCATCCTTCCACAATCAATGTCATCTTTTAATCACTGCCATCATCCTTCATCATTACAAATCTCAAGCTTATTGTAGAGGCGAAGATCTTTCTTTCATCTTGATCACTTGTGAAATGTATATGTGAAACCGCTAGCAAGTATACTAGGTCTCAATCAAGTAATATATGATGAGTAGAGTATTGTTCCCTCGAGGACTAAAAAGATTACCAAACCTATAATAACTTATATTGATATTTAGGTAATTCAAACAGGAATCTTTTATATATTTAACTAAAGAGATTAAATTAAGTTCTATGCTAATGAGAATTATAAGATTCTTATAAATACTTCCAATTGAACAGTACGAATTTAGAATTCACTCTAGTCATGCTAATCAAACTACCGATTAAGTTATTGAAATCAACTTATATGTGGTTATTCACGTGAGTTCAACATTTTAAACCTCAAATCAATTAGTCCACTTTCGTATCTCTAATTAACAGAGGATTCTAATATACTCTCATACATTTTTCAATGCTATGATCGCCTTATGCCCTAATACAATTATCCCTAATCTCTCAGTGAATAATTAATTAGAAGATAGCTTTAATCTTATATGAACCCTAATTAAACCAATTAACGCCGCTTTCGCATTAACTCATTAGTCTAATTAAGAATTCCAACAAATCCTATCTCCACTTTTGTATTGATTGGATTTCTAACAATCTAATCTTATCACAATTAAATTGAAATTATAGGAATTCACAACATGAATACTCCACATATATGTCAATCTCATAACCAAACTACACTGATCATTTTAGCAAACTAGGGCTTCATCCACTATTCCCACAAATGAAATTAGCCAGCCATACAATAGATAACAACAAGACAAAATTCAACGAAAAATGTTAAAGAATCCATTAAAGACATAAAAACCAATTCACAGAAATGCAAAATATGATTAGGATAAGAAGTCACTAATATGTAGCAAATCTAGAAATAAGATCCTAAAACAACTCTTTAGAGATTTATGACTAGATCTCAATTGATGGAAGTACAATTGAATTCGATCTTCAATTCCCTTGTAAAAAGTTAAAGTTTCTCAAAACAAAGTTCTCAAACCTGCCAAATTGTTCAAAGTCTCCTCTCCCCCCCTGGTCATTTTTTCCTCTTTTTTTCTTACCCCTCCTTTTATGCTCCGCAAAAATGTACAAATTGCACAAGAATATGAAAAGTCGGCAGTCCACCACATGAGGCACGGCTGTGTGTAATGTGGTTGTTACTGCCACCACATAAACCACGGCCATGGGATAACTCCATAAGCTTCTCGGTATTTTCTTCTTTCCTTCTTCTTTTAGGCACGGTCATGTGTAATGTGGTTGTTACTGCCACCACATAAACCACGGCCATGGGATAACTCCCTAAGCTTCTCGGCATTTTCTTCTTTCCTTCTTCTTTTAAGCACAGCCGTGTCTCATCCCTTGCTTGTGATTTCTTCATGTTTTGCATCATGTACATCTTCAAGTCCATTAATCCCTAAGCTATTAACATAAATGCAATTTAAGTATCTTTTTATTGGAAATTTCTAATAATTGACAATAATATATATACCAATTGCAAGATACAACATGATAAAATATGCCTTTATCAACTCCCCTATACTTGAACTTTTGCTTGTCCTCAAGCAATTAATAATCTGTCAAATGAAAATACAAAATTTTCTTTCCTCATAATTGATTTCAAAAGATGGTTCCTACCACTCTAACTAAACTAACAACATGTAACTGGTATACTTAGAAACAATTGAGTAGTTAATCTGGAAAGACTAACTTTTATTCCTAATGTTTAACCACCGAATTCTTATTTCAAAAGACAAATTCTCAGTCCAATAAAGCAAAACACTCATTTAAACTTCAAAAGCAACTAGCAAGTATAAAATCTCTTTAATTACTTATCTGAATAAGATAACACAAAGTTAAAGCATATGGTATCCACTCTTCCCCTAGATTTTTCCTTTTTATAATAGTCTTATTTCATTCTTTATTCTATTTTTTTTTTCATTTGCTCAGATTGATAGTGGAGTTTGACTTCACTCTTCTGAGGGACTAAAGTCTGCCCATATCAACTGGCTTTTATTAATATATTAAAATTTTGCCTTTCCGCCCTTCACATTATTGTGAGTTCATTGAGTCGGCACATCCCGGGCTCATTACCCAACTGACCAGGTTTTAAAGGGACTCCTACGAACTCTTCCTCACACTAACATTTAAGTTAGGATACTCTTAACTCACTTACCTAAGTCATTGGAGTAAAGGCTCTAAATATTTTATTTTGTTTATTTATTTTATTTTATATATTAGTTAGGACTATTTTTATAAGGAATCACTAAGTAAAAAGTTTCCTCTACCTCTTTTTCTAAGAGTTAAAATATTCTCAAAGCACTTCAAAAGACAAATACAAGCTTAATTCACTTAGAAGTAAACTTGCTTGTTTTGCACTAAAGGACTCGACCTACTTCCGAACTTTAAATTCAAGAGTCTAAACAAAAGATCAAATTTTTCCTTAAAGATTCCACTACTAAATTTAAACTAAGTAAACCAATTACAACAGCTAATGAGTAAGGCACCAAATCAAATCAATTAGATAAAAGAAAATTTATACCACATTTCCAGATCATATTAGACTTTTCCAATACAACAGTTCAAGATAATGGTGAAGTATAAGTGTCCAAAATATTCATTCCACACAAATTAACATCAACAGACATCAAAATTATCATAAATAATGGCCTATTTTATTTTTCCTTCCCCTACACTTAATTTAGACAATGTCCCTATTGTCTTTCCTAATTGCAAAAGAAAATTGATTAAACCATAAAAGTACTTTGGGAATAACGAAACTTCCCTGAGATGAAAGTGTAGCAAAGTCTCTAGAATATTTCATCATGAAAGTGCCATTGCTTTTCCATATGAATTGCACATTTTTCCTTTAGTTCTTGAAGTTAGAACAAAGAAACACAAAGAGACAAAATAGATCAAGAATATTCACAGTCTAACATCACCTATAGTGTTTAAGGAATTATTACAATTCCAACAGAAAATAAAATAAAAGTAATCGACAAATAACATTAAGACAAGTCTTAAAAAAAAATGAACATAATCAAGCTTAATCCTCATCATCATCCTCCTATTCTTCATCATCAGACACTTCCTCCTCCTCGTCATCTAACATTCCTCCTCAAAACTAGAACTTGGTTCTTCCTCTTGAGGTGGGGATATTACTCACTAGGGAAGTGGCTGTATTCTGACACTGGTGGATCGCCTTAGCGTGATCTTCATTCGAGGCCCACCTGTGGATGAACTTGGAATTATAGCAGAAGTTATGGTTGTGGAGGTGAAACATCCTCATCTATGCTTCCTCCACATGGAGGAATAGATACTCCCAGGGCATCACCAATTGTGTATTTTTTTTTTGAAAAATAAAATTAATTTACAAAAATCTTTAATCATGGCTGCCTCCCATGAAGCGCTTAGTTTAAAGTCTTTAGCCTGACTTTCCTCCTTCTTTTCACTTAGGCTGTGCAAGATCCACAGTGGTGGCATCTCTATTAAAGTTTTCCCTTTCATGATAATGTTTAAGAAGTTGACCATTTACTTTGAAAGTTTGGTTATCTTCTGATCTCAATTCTACTGTACCATAAGGAAAAACTTGTGAAATAACAAAAGGTCTAGACCATCTTGATCTTAACTTACCTGGGAACAATTTTAATTGAGAGTTATATAATAAAACTTTCTGACCTGGCAAAAACTCTCGTTTTAAAATGTTCTAATCATGCCATCTCTTAGCTCTCTCCTTATAGATCTTTGCATTCTTATATGCTTCTTCTCTTAATTCTACCAATTTATTCAACTGGAGAAATCTCTTTTCACCTCTCCTTTGCCCAAGTACTGCTCCTATTGCATAGTCACTAGCATCACACATCAATTCAAATGGAAGCTCCTAATCAGGTGCAACAATTACTGGTGCAGTTGTGAGCTTCTCCTTCAACAAATTGAATGCCTGCAAACATTTTTCATCAAAATTAAAAGCAGTATCTTTTTCAAGTAAATTACAAAGAGGTTTAGAGATTTTAGAGAAGTCCCTGATAAATCTTCTATAAAAACCAACATGTCCTAGGAAACTTCTGACTCCTTTCAATGAAGTAGGTGGTGGCAACTTTTCAATGATCTCCACTTTTGCTCGGTCGACCTCAATCCCTCTTTTTGATATTTTATGACCCAAGACTATTCCCTCTCTTACCATAAAATGGCATTTCTCCCAGTTAAGAATCAGATTAGTCTCTTTACATCTTTTAAGCACATAGCCTAAATTTATCAGACATGCATCTAATGACTTCCCAACAACTAAACATCATCCGTAAACACCTCAATGAAGTTCTCTAACAGTCAGAAAAAATAGACATCATATACCTTTGAAAAGTAGCAGGTGCATTACATAGACCAAAGGGCATCCTTCCATTGGCAAAGGTGCCATAAGGACAAGTAAATGTGGTTTTTTCTTGGTCCTCAGGTGTTATATGGATCTAATTATACCCAGAATAACCATCTAAAAAGCAATAGTACCCATGCCCTACTAGTTTTTCTAACATCTGATCAATAAATGGGAAGGGAAAATGATCTTTGCGGGTGGCGTCATTCACTTTTCTATAGTCTATACACAGTCTCCACCCGGTCACAGTACGAGTAGGGATTAACTCATTGGAATCATTCTTTACTACAGTCATACCACATTTTTTTGGCACTACTTAAACTGGACTAACCCATTTACTATCAGAGATAGGATAGATTAATACCTACAGCCAACAGCTTGAGTACTTCTTTTTTCACTACCTCTTTAAGAGTTGGGTTTAGTCGTCTCTGTGGTTGAACTATAGGTTTACATTCAGCCTCTAAGAATATGCGATGAGTGCAAATTAGAGGGCTAATTCCCTTGATATCTGCAATTGTCCATCCTATTGCCTCTTATGCTCTCTCAACACTTCTAAAAGTTGTTGCTCCTAATCACCTGTCAAGAAAGAAGAAATAATTATTGGCAAAGTATTATCCATTCCCAAATAAGCATATTTCAAATGACTAGGTAAAGGTTTAAGTTCTAGCACCGGAGGTTGTGTCAAAGATGGCACTGGTTTTGTTGCACTTGTGCCCAACTCCTCATAATATCGAGCCTTGATTTCTATCGCCTCCTCCATACATTCATCCATAGGCTTTTCATCATCACTCCAATCATCCACATCTCTAAGAACAGATTCTAATGTAACCAAGCCTGCTTTCTCTTCCTCAGATTCACTAGTAAGCTCATCAATGTTATCAATAGTGTAATAGGACTTACATTCATCAAATTATTTCATAGCATCGTACACATTAAAAGTTATTTGTTCATCCATAACTCTTAAAGTGAGCTTACCTTGTTCCACATCTATTAAAGCTTTACTTGTAGCAAGGAATGGTTTACCAAGAATCATGGGCACCTCTCTATCCTCTTCCATCTCCAGGACAATGAAATCAACTGGAAAGTAGAACTTGTCTAATTTCACTAAAACATTCTCCACAATACCTTTGGGATATTTAATGCTCCTGTCAGCTAATTGCAAAGTGACATGGGTCTCCTTGCAGTCTCCCAATCCAAGTTCCCTGAAAATAGAAAGAGGCATTAAGTTAATACTTGCACCTGAATCAATAAGAACTTTATCAAAATAAAAATTTCCAATTGTGCAAGAAACAGTAAAACTCCCTGATCTCTTTGTTTCTTTGGCAAAGTTGAAATGTCCTTCTAAAGAATCATAGAAGCATTCTCTTGTAAGCATTACCAGTTCATTGCCATCAATTTTTCTCTTTTTTGTAAGAAGCTCTTTCATGAATTTCGCATATGAAGGCATCTGCTGAAGTGCCTCTGCAAAAGGAATGTTGATTTTGAGCTTCTTAAACACCTCCAAGAATTTAGCGAATTGGGAATCTAACTGCTGTTGCTTCAATCGCCCTGGGAAAGGTACAGAGGAATATAGGGTTTCACCTCTAGTGTTTGCTGTTTTGGTTCCTCTACCTTTTTCTTCCCTTTGTCTTTCTCTGAACTCTCCTCTTTCTCTTGAGCATGTGTGTCAACTTTTTCCAATTCCTTACCACTCCTTAACACAATTGCATTGACACCTTTTGGATTCTCCTCAGTTTTGCTAGGCAAAGATCCAAATGGTCTATTGCTTAGCTGTTGAGAGATCTGGCCAATTTGGTTCTCTAAGTTTCTAATGGTGGCTTGCTGATTCTGTAGCATAGTGTCAGTCTTTTGCACATAACTCAGCATGAGCTCTTCTATTCTTGACTGACTTTGCTGAGGAGGAAGAATCTGAGTAGGGACTTGATTTTTAAATCTAGGTGGTAGGTTCTGTACGTTGTTCTCATTCCTCCATGAGAAGTTTAGATGATTTCGCCAGCCTGGATTGTAAGTGTTGGAATAAGGCCCTTGATTAGCTCTTTGAAAATTGTTGGCATAGTTGACTTGCTCTCTATTGGATGATGCTGGAAAGTTTCCCAATGGACATTCCAAAGAGGGGTGTGGTCCTAAACACAAGTCACAACTAGCAAGCAAGTTAGCATTAACTGATTGAGAAGAAGAAAGTTTGCTTACCTGAGTAGTGAGAGCTAACTGAGCTGAAATAGAATCGATATCACTAACTGATGCAGCTCTTGATTTCCCTCTCTCATGTTGCCAATTATGTGCACTAGATGCCATTTCTTCAATTATAGCACTGGCTTCAGTGTATGTTTTACCCATCAATGCACCTCAGCTGCAGCATCTACAATGACCTCATAGTGTAATCCAAACTAAGATAAAATACCTCAATCAGGAGATTATCAGGTCGGCCATGGTGTGGACACTTTCGAATTGTTTCCTTAAATCGTTCCCATGCCTCATATAATGATTCACCACTGAACTTAGAAAAGTTGGTGATATCATTTCTCAATTTGGTAGTACGTGATGGTGGGAAAAATCTTCTAAGAAACATTGATTAAAGTTCAGCCCATGTGGTAACAGAATCTTGAGGTAAGGAATTATACCAAGCTCTTGCCTTATCCTTCAATGAGAAAGGAAAAAGTTGCAGTCTTATGGCATCATCAGAAACACCATTCACCTTTATCAAGTTAGAATACTGAAGGAATCTTGCTATGTGCTCATTAGGGCTCTCATGTGTATATCCACCAAACTGATTGGATTGCACCATCTGTATAAGTGCCGGCTTCAGCTCAAAAGTGTTGGCCTGAACAGCTGGCCTTCTAATTGCTGGTCCTTGAACAGTTGGGACTGAAAAATCGCGAAGTGCTCGCGGGGCAGCCTGAATAGGAAGATTGTTATTGTCATCTGCCATGATTTCCTCTTGATTATCTCCTCTCTGTCTATTCTCTCTTCTTAAACGATGTATAGTACGCTCTATCTCAGGATCTAGGGGCAGAAGTTCAAGACTCCTACTCCTTTGCATGCGCACCCGCAGAAAAGACAGAAAAGTAAAGACACACTATCAACAAAATAAAATGCACCTAAATTACCAACAAAGCTACAAAGTCTAATATCTTATAGTCCCCGGCAACGCGCCAAAAACTTGATCACTCATGAAATGTATATGTGAAACTGCTAGCAAGTATACTAGGTCGCAATCAAGTAATATATGATGAGTAGAGTATTGTTCCCTTGAGGACTAAAAAGATTACCAAACCAATAATAACTTATACTGATATTCAGGTAATTCAAACATGAATCTTTTATATATTTAACTAAAGAGATTAAATTAAGTTCTATGCTAATGAGAATTATAAGATTCTTATAAATACTTCCAATTGAACAGTACGAATTTAGAATTCACCCTAGTCATGCTAATCAAACTACCGTTAAGTTATTGAAATCAACTTATATGTGGTTATTTATGTGAGTTCAACATTTTAAACCTTAAATCAATTAGTCCACTTTCATATCTCTAATTAACAGAGGATTCTAATATACTTATACATTTTTCAATGCTATGATCGCCTTATGCCCTAATACAATTATCCCTAATCTCTCAGTGAATAATTAATTAGAACATAGCTTTAATCTCTATATGAACCCTAACTAAACAAATTAACGCAGCTTTCGCATTGACTCATTAGTCTAATTAAGAATTCCTAACAAATCCTATCTCCACTTTCATATTGATTGGATTTCTAACAATATAATCTTATCACAATTAAATTGTAACTATAGGAATTCACAACATGAATACTCCACATATATGTCAATCTCATAACCAAACTACATTGATCATTTTAGCAAACTAAGGCTTCATCCACTATTCCCACAAATGAAATTAGCCAGCCATACAATAGATAACAACAAGACAAAATTCAACAAAAAATGTTAAAGAATCCATTAAAGACATAAAAACCAATTCACAGAAATGCAAAATATGATTAGGATAAAAGTCACCAATATGTAGCAAATCTGGAAGTAAGATCCTAAAACAACTCTTCAGAGATTTCTAACTTGATCTCAATTGATGAAGTACAATTGAATTCAATCTTCAATTCCCTTGTAAAAAGCTAAAGTTTCACAAAACAAAGTTCTCAAACCTGCCAAATTGTTCAAAGTCTCCTCTCCTCCCCCCAATCATTTTTTCCTCTTTTTTTCTCACCCCTCCTTTTATGCTCCGCAAAAATGTACAAATTGCACAAGAATATGAAAAGTCGGCAGTCCACCACATGAGGCACGACCGTGTGTAATGTGGTTGTTACTGCCATCACATAAACTACGGCCGTAGGATAACTCCATAAGCTTCTTGGCATTTTCTTCTTTCCTTCTTCTTTTAGGCACAGCCATATGTAATGTGGTTGTTACTGCCACCACATAAACCACGGCCGTAGGATAACTCCTAAGCTTCTCAGCATTTTCTTCTTTCCTTCTTCTTTTAGGCATGGCCGTGTCTCATCCCTTGCTTGTGATTTTTTCATGTTTTGCATCATGTACATCTTCAAGTCCATTAATCCCTAAGATATTAACATAAATGCAATTTAAGTATCTTTTTATTGGAAATTTCTAATAATTGACAATAATATATATACCAATCGCAAGATACAACATGATAAAATATGCCTTTATCACATCTCCACCATTGTTAAAGGCTATTGCTATTTCTTAGTTTTCCTCTTGTGTGGATTTAATTTTAGGTTAGAGGACTAGTTTTTCATTCTCAATATTTTTTCAGTAAAAGGGATGTTTTAACCCATATTATGTTTGTGGAATGAATTTTTAGATCGCCATCTCTATATTTAGTGGTTATTTTTCTTTGTACTAGAACTTTTTTCATGTGAATGAGGATTTTAGTTCATTGACTAAAAAAGAAACCAAAATGAACTTATTGTAGGCCTAGAGTGGCAACTAAGAGAGGGGGTGAATTGAATGATTAGGAATTTAAAGATCAAATTTCTTAACCCCTTAATATTTTAATATCCAGAAGATTTTAAATTATATCAAAATTAAGTGTGTCTATGTGCTTCTAACATAAACGAATCATTTTGGATTTGCAAATTACAATATGAAGCAAATAAGCAAATATAAAGTAAATAACAATAAGAGAGAGAGAGAGAGAGAAATAGCCTAAATGTATAGGTGGTTCATCCATGTGCCTATGTCCTATCTTCCACTACTACTAGCTTAATAGTTGGGAATTCACTATAAACTCCTATCAAGGTACAAGAGGATTATGAGAATGTGAATAATACCACCAAATCTTAGTAGAAGCTGTCACTATTATGAAAGCACAACCTTCTTAGGTTCTTCTAATTCTTGCTAGCCTAACCCCTAATAGCCTTTACACTCATATACAACACCTTCACTTCTCTACACACTAAGGTCTTGATAAGACTCATAAATATAACATACCAACACCCATAACACTTTGTTTGAAACAATGGATTTATTCCAAACTACTAGCTCACTGAAAAGAGTGTTCAACAATGTAGAAAGCATAATTTCTCATGGACACTTCTTACTTGTAACACTTAGCCACATATGTAACATATGTCTCTCATCCATAGATTTATGGTCTTTTCCTCTTATAAGGTTGAGATCATATGATTCATTTAGGAATATTTTTTGCGCTTTAACGGTAAAACTATTTTTTTGCATGTTAATTTTTATTAATTTCAAACATTTAATTCCTAAACAAATTATGGGAAGTGTGGGCTAGTGCAAAAATAGGTTTTAGAAAGACCACAAATGCTAGCAGACCTAATTTTCCAATATAAATATCTGCTTCCCCTCTAGGGGCATCTACATTTCTCCTCTCTTATCAATATCTTTTCTGATATTATATTTGTGTCAATTTGCGTTTGCAATAACATAATCATGACTACATCAAGATGCTTTTTCACTTCACACTGGCCTCTATTTAATTCGAAGAAAACAACTTCAAATATCAAAACATCTTGTACCCTGCAAGCTGGCAAATCTTCTGCAGCTTCACGAAGATCCAATAACGTTTGGCATAGTCATGGAATATCTGCCTCAAACTATGAACAGTTGCAACACCAACACTCCACAAAAAACCATCCATTCATTGTAAAGTTTCTCTCTCTCTCTTTCTTTTTATTTAATTTTATTTTACTTTTACCGATCATTATGTATATTACAACATTTAAAAAATAAGAGTTAAATCTGTTCTTTACTATTGAAAGACTGGTGCTCATACCATTGGAGTAAAAATCTACACTTATCATCAAATTTAAATTCCATTTCTTAAACATCATAGTTACTATATTAACATGAGTACTATCATATTAATACTTGATTATACAATTGTTCCATGGATGTTCTATCAATATGATGATAGGGTTTTTTACCAGGATGATATTGTAGTGAAGCGTGAGAGATTGTTGAATAAAGCAAGGCTTGTGCTCAGTGAAGTGAAAAAGTGTTCCCCAGAAGCATTGGAGATGGTGGATTGTATTCAACGTTTTGGCATGGAGTACCTTTTCCAAGAGGAGATCCATACCATTTTAGAGATAAATCATTCGATTTTCACATCAAGTAGTTTTGATTATGTTAAGGATGACCTTCACGAAGCAACTCTCCGTTTTAGATTACTGAGGCAAAAGGGTTATTTTGTACCTTTTGGTAAGATTTTTTGTCCTAGGATAATATAATCTTATTAATTAGTCATATAATAAACATTGTTAAAAGAAAAAAAAATAAAAATAAAATAGGTAGCTGTATCTAGTTGTACATCTACTGATTTTTTTATACACTTGTGTTAAATTTTTTTAACACGTAGAAGATTTGATTCTTGATATAAGAAAAATGTGTAAAACTAGCATATAGAAGCTTAATCATATGCAGCAGCGAAAGCTAAATAAATCCTTTATATACCTCCAGTCATTGCAAAGCAAATAGGTGTTTTGTTCGGTGGAGAATGATGTTGCGCTTGGTTACGGTTGTGCTTCTAAACCTTAACTCACTCAATATAGATAGTGTATTTTCTATAGTGATGAGCAGGATTAGGGATCCCGTAGTACTCCTATTTATAACTCATTCCATCAATGAGTTGTTCCACAAAGTTTGGATTTATTTGGAACATATCTTTCCTAATATAGTGAGATATATTATTATTCTTGATTTAGTGGGATTTATTGTTCCCGATTTAGTAGGATAATATTGTTCCTTTATTATAGGATTCATGGACCATATTTAGAGGTTATTTGTTTCCAATTAAAAAGGAAAGAGAATAACCAACATTCTCCCACTTGTCCATGTATTCCATAATTTATCTTAATGAGAAACAAAATTCATGAATATGGTGATAAGTCCTCTAATGAGATATTATCTCCCATGTATTACAATGCATTGTGCTTCTCAATCTCATAGAACTTGATGAATAAACCCGATGTTTATTCTAGGTCCAAACTTAATGATATTTCTCAAAATAAATGAATAAACAAATGTGTACACAAGCTAATTGAGAAAACATCAACTGAATAAGAGTTTCATTAACATTAAACATAATAAAAAATTACATTATGGAACCAAGTCCCATTCTTATCACATGATCCTTAAAACTCTTTAGTTACATGTATTTAGTTAAAGGATCAGCTATCATTAACTCAGTGCTAATGTGCTTGATGACCACTTTCTTTTCCTTAACACGTTCTCTTATGGCTAAGTACTTGATGTCGATATGTTTACTTTCGACTACCACTCTTATTGTTCTTAGCCATAAATACAGCAGCTGAGTTATCATAGTACAATTTTAGTGGCTTAGAAATAGAGTCAACAATACTAAGGCCAGATATAAAACTCTTTAACTCTACACCATGTGAGGTAGCCTCAAAACAAGATATGAACTCGGCCTCCATTGTGGAAGTAGCAGTCAAGGTCTGCTTTGCACTTCTCCAAGATACGGTCCCACTGGCAAACATGAAAACATAACCATATGTTGATTTACGTGAATCAACACAGCCAGCAAAATCCGCATCGGAGTACCCAACAACCTCCAGATTATCAGTTCGTCTATATATGAGCATATAACTCTTTGTCCCTTGAAGGTACCTCATTACCTTCTTTGCAGCTCTCCAGTGGTCAACACCTGGGTTACTTTGATATCTTCCTAGTATCCCAACAGCAAATGGAATGTCAGGTTTGGTACAGACCTGAGCATACATCAGGCTTCTAATAGCTGAAGCATATGGGATGTTTCTCATTTGTTCCTGCTCAAGCTCATTCTTGGGACATTGACTTAAGCTAAATTTATCACCCTTTATAATGGGTGCTACACTTGGTGAACAATCTTTCATTCGAAATCTTTCAAAAACTTTATTGATATAGGTTTCTTGAGACAAGCCTAAAATTCCTTGAGATCTATCCCTATAGATCTTAATGCCAATGACATAAGATGCCTCACCCATATCCTTCATATCAAAGTTCTTTGAGAGAAATTATTTCACCTCATATAGCAACCCCTTATTATTGGTTACAAGTAAAATATCATCCACATATAGCAAAAGAAAACAAATTTTACTCCTACTGACCTTTTGGTATATACATTGATCCATCATGTTTTCTTCAAAGCCAAATGAAGTGATGATATCATGGAATTTCAAATACCATTGACGGGAGGCTTGTTTTAATCTATATATGGATTTATTAAGCTTGTAAACCAAGTGCTCACCTTCACTAGAAGAGAATCCTTCAGGTTGTTTCATGTAAACCTCTTCCTCTAGATCTCCATTAAGGAAAGCCGTTTTCACATCCATTTGGTGCAACTCTAAATCAAAGTGTGCAACCAAAGCCATCATTATACGAAGGGAATCTTTCTTAGACACAGGAGAAAATGTCTCTGTGTAATCAATTCCTTCCCTTTGAGTGAATCCTTTAGCAACGAGTCTTACTTTATGTCTCTCAATGTTGCCTTGTGAGTCTTTCTTAGTTTTGAAGACCCATTTACATCCAATGGCTTTTACACCATTAGGCAACTTGACGAGATTCCAGACTCCGTTAGATGCCATCGAATCCATCTCATCTTTCATGGCATTATGCCACAAGTTCGAATCCTTAGAACTCATGGCCAGTGAAAACGACTCAGGATCATTTTTGGCTCCAATATTATAGTCACATTCTTGTAGATATACAACATAGTCACTAGGAATTGATGATTTCCTTACTCTAGTAGATCTTCTCAATGCTGTATCAACATTCTCCTGAGGGGCAGGATCACATTGTTCAGCTGGCTGTTCAACAACTTCGGGTATCTGTTGAACTTCAACATCTACTGAATCAGGATTAACAGCTTGTGGTACCTCGGGGACTGAATTTTCAACACGCATTTGTGCTGGAGGCGTGTTGTTAACAACAACAATCAGTCCATTGCCCGAGGTGTCATATTGGGCATCTGAATGGTCTTTCTCAAAACCAATGTCTTGAGATCGAGCGCTCCCACTGATCAAGTCATTCTCAAGAAGTTTTGCATTTCTTGATTCCACAAACCTAGTGCTATGAGATGGACAGTAAAATCTGTATCCCTTAGACCTTTCGGCATATCCTATGAAATACCCACTAATAGTCCTTGGGCCCAACTTCTTCTCACGTGGATTGTAGACTCTTACTTCAGACGGACATCCCCAAACGCGTACATGTCGCAAACTCGGTTTCCACCCTTTGAATAATTCAAATGGTGTCCCTTGGACAGCCTTGGTTGGAACTCGGTTCAATATGTACACAGTCGTTTTAAGAGCTTCATTCCACAAGAAGTCAGGAAGCTTGGAGTTTGCAAGCATACTCCGCACCATGTCCAATGATGTTCGGTTTCTCCTTTCAGCTACTCCATTCTGGTCTGGAGAGCCAGGTAAACTGTATTGGGCAACAATCCCATTTTTTTGAAGAAACCTCGCAAATGGACCAATCGCTTGTCCATTCTCTATATATCTACCATAGTATTCTCCGCCTCTATCAGATCTCACGATTTTAATATGTTTTCCACATTATTTTTCTACTTCAGCTTTAAATACCTTAAAAGCATCTAGTGCTTCATTCTTGTTATTAAGCAAGTAGAGATACATATATCATGAGTAATCATCTATAAAAGAGACGAAGTACTTGTTATGGTACGCATCCATGTCTGGACTACAAATGTCTGTATGTATGATTTCCAATAATTCAGAACTCCTTTTGGCACCCTTCTTCGACTTGTTAGTTTGTTTTCCCTTAATACAACTTATACAAGTCTCAAAATCGGTAAAATCTAAAGCACTAAGTACCCCACCATTTTCCAACCTTTTAATTCTATCAATGGAGATATGACCTAATCTCCGATGCCATAACATGGAGGATTCCTCATTCACAACACATCGTTTAGTGCCAATCCTTTCATGAACATGCATAATAGTATGGTTATCATCATTTTGTAAACTAAGAAGAAAAAGACCATAAGACAAAGTACCACATCCAATAACATCAGATTTATAAAACAAATTAAATCTTGAATCCGAAAAGTTAAAGGAATAACCATCTGATACAAGTCTGGAAACTGAAATTAAATTCCTAGAGTACCCAGGAATATAAAATGTCCTTTTCAATTGCAAAATGTAACCACTACTTAAAACTAAGTTGCACGTCCCAACAGCTTCCACATGTGAGGATATCTTATTGCCTGAATAGATGCTATGCTCACTTCCCACTAGATTTTGCAGGTTTCTTAAATCCTGCAATGAATTGGTCACATGGATTGTAGAACCAGAATCAATCCACCATGTGTTATGATTAACATCAATCATATTGGTTTCATAACAAACAAGTGAAAGTTGAGTACCTTTCTTATCAAACCACTGTATGAACTTGGTGTACTGTTTCTTCATGTGCCCTTTCTTTTTACAGAAAAAGCACACAACTTCCTTCTTAATGTCCTTTATGGGAGGGTTTTTCCCTTTCCCTTTGTCCTTGGCTTGATCCCTCCTTTTGCTCTTCCCATGAGTAGTAAAGTTCACATTCTCTTTTTCCTTTTCCTCCATAATCAGTCTGCCCTCTTCTTGAACACACATGGTCAACAATTCATTGATTGACCATTTATCCTTATGTGTGTTATAGGATATCTTAAATGGGCCATACTGTTGAGGTAAAGTGCAAAGAATGTAGTAAACAAGGAAGGATTTTGATAACTCAACCTCCAATGCCTTCAATTGGGCCGCAATATCCCTCATGCGCATGATATGATCACGCACACCCTTAAGATTGGTGAGTCTTAGAGTTGAAAGCTCTATAATTAGGGTGCTGGCCATTGCCTTGTCTGAAGTAGCAAATTGCTCATCAATGGCCTTCAGCAAATTTTGGACCCTTTGATATTGCTCGACAGAGCCCCTGATACCAGCAGAAATTTTAGTCTTTATGAACATAACTGATAAGCGATTGGATCGCTCCCATTTTTCATAAAGACTTATCGCATATGGAGTGCTGGTTTCTGTTACTGTAGGGGGCTCTTCTTTCCTTATAGCATAATCAATGTCCATCCATCCCAAATGAAGGAGAACCCTCTCCTTCCAAACCTTATAGTTATCCCCTTTGAGCTTGGGAACATCACATCGCATATCAGAAAAATTGACAGGTTGAATTGCTGCAATAATTAAATGAACATGCTCAAAATTCGAGGCTAATCAATATATGACATGCTTTTACCAATGTAAAATCATGAAAAATTATGAATCTAGTGACATAAAACTTACCTGTAGGCTAAAGTTTTAATTCAATTAGATTTATCTTAATTCTTGCAATAAAACTATTGAATGTAAAATCATGATAGAACATGAATCTAGTGACATAAAACTTGCATGTGGGCTAAAGTTCTAATTCAATTAGATTCTTCTTAAGACTTATTATCATGATAGAATGTGAATCTAGTGACATAAAACTTGCCTGTGGGCTAAAGTTCTAATTCAATTAGATTCATCTTAAGCCTTACAATAAAATTATCAAATTATGTTCCCTTTTCTAATTCCTGTGGGTAAATTAGAAAATATAATTTGATATTTTGTCCACACAATATTTATTATCAATATGTGATTCTAAATAGTCCTTAATATATAATTTTAATCAATTAAGGATGCTATGGCTACTCCCTAATCATTAAAATTATATGGATCACTTAATCAATAACTAAATCCTTAGGCTAAGAGGCACGACCAGGAGGCACGGCTGTGTCTCCAGTCAGACTCTCTCCCAGAAACACACACGGCTCAAGGCTCGGCCGTGTGTTACAATAGATATGTTTCCAGAAGCTCACACGGCCAGAGGTACGGCTCTAGGCACGGCCGTGTTACAATAGTTATGCTTCCAAAAGCTGACACGGCCAGAGGCACGGCTTTAGGCACGGCCGTGTTATAACAGTTATGCTTCCAGAAGCTGGCATGGCAGAGCACGGCCCTAGGCACGGCTGTGTTACAACAGATATGCCACGTGTGTATCAAAAAACCATAAGCAATATACTATGAATATATTTCTAACATTCTTATATTGTCTAATCAGCATTTCAAGTATAATGGCAAACCATAAATTATGCACTTAATATAACATAAGCATGCAACATCACAAATTAAGTTCATAGCATGCTAAAGGAATTAATTCCCTTTAATAAATTTCATTCATTAACAAATGCAAATAATTTTAATATAAAATTATTCTGCTAAATGTCATACTTACACCTTGCAGCAACAAGTACATGAGAAATAAAATTTCATCACTTAACGATTTCTAATCACCAGAAAATTAAAAACACCACTAAGCAGACAAATAAAAAACCAAAGCCAAACTCCATAGAATTCAATAAGGCAAGGTAGAGGCGTTAAGGGCTCTGATACCAAATGTAAAACTAGCATATGGAAGCTTAATCATATGCAGCAGCAGAAGCTAAATAAATCCTTTACATAACTCCAGCCATTGCAAAGTAAATAGGTGTCATGTTCGGTGGAGAATGATGTTGCGCCTCGGTTACGATTGGTGCTTCTAAACCTTAACTCACTCAATATAGATGGTGTATTTTCTGTAGTGGTGAGCAGGATTAGGGACCCCGTAGTACTCCTATTTATAACTCATTCCATCAATGAGTTGTTACACAAAGTTAGGATTTATTTGGAACATATCTTTCCTAATATAGTGGGATATATTATTATTCTGATTTAGTAGGATTTATTGTTTCCGATTTAGTAGGATAATATTGTTCCTTTATTATGGGATTCATGGACCATATTTAGAGGTTATTTGTTTCCAATTAAAAAGGAAAGAGAATAACCAACAAAATGAACTTGTACGTGGATCTATTTTTCCGGAATATAACATATGTTTTTAAGTACAATAGGCTCCATCTATTTTCATTTTCTCGTGTAATGAGTTATTTTTCTTTCCCTCCAGATATGTTTATTGATTTCAAGGACAAAAATGGTGGACTAGATAAAAAGTTATCCTATGATGTAAGGGGATTGACAAGCTTATTTGAAGCTTCACAGCTTAGTGTAGAGGAGGAAGACATCCTAAGTGAAGCGGGGGAAATGAGCGAAGGGCTCCTTAATGCGTCAATGCTTAATGTTGATTATCACCATGCAAAACGTCTTAGAAATACCCTCAAAAACCCGTACTATAAATGCTTGGCAAGTTTCAGCGACAAAGACCATATCAGTGACATTATTGGCTCTTCAACTTGGGGAAGTATTTTCAGGCAGCTGTCAAGTTTGGAGTCCAGCCTTGTCAACTCCATTCATCAAAAGGAAATTCTTGAAGTATCCAAGTAAGTTTTATATATATATCTTTCAGGTGCGTAAGATATGCAGAAAAATCAACAGTTGAGCATGCATTTGTTTTACGTAAAACATTATCTGATCTAGTTATGCTACTTGTTTGAATTAAAACCTTGAATTAGTCGAGTATCATGGGTTAGTAATCTTGAGTATGTATTGACTTGTAGCTTATAACAGCATCTAGCCATGGAAGCCAGCAGTAGTTACTTGGTTAAGGATCACAGCAAATGCTAATGGAAAATAATTAAAATAATTTTCTCTTCATAAATAAAAATTATTTTCTTTATTTTTCATAAATATTTTTTATAATAACTAATTGCTATCATTAACCACTGATTGCTTTCGTCATTTTCTTATTATTTACTATTGAAAATCACTATATCTTCTTTTATATACTCTCATAGTTTTTTATAATTTTAAAATCATAATAATTATTTTTAAAAAAAATTCATAAAGAAACAATTATTATAAGTTATTTTCTTTATTTCTCGAAAAATACGTCTTCTTTTTACATGGGGAGCAAGGAATCCACTTTATTGAAATTATCATGGGGTCATTGTCCTCGGATTGCAAATAATTCAAATGATAATTATAGTTTTTCGTTTCTTGTGTAGATGGTGGCGAGATATTGGTTTGGCAAAGAATCGGAAATTTATTAGAGACCAACCCTTGAAATGGTACATGTGGCCCATGGCAATTTTCACTGACCCCAAAATGTCCGAAGAAAGAGTGGAGCTGACAAAGCCTATATCGTTGATCTACATCATTGATGATATTTTTGACGTCTACGGAACACTAGACGAACTTATCATGTTCGCTGATGCCGTCAAAAGGTACGCGTAGCATTCAGCAAAATGACATTGATACACAGTATCAAGCAATCGTTTCAGCATTCTTATAATTCAGTGGAATGGGTGTGAATCCACTATAAAATAGATCATATTTAAACCTATCTCTCAATTATCAGGCAATAATCCTCAATATATATTAAATTTATGGAATATCGAAAACACAGTGATAATGGATTTCTTTGATGAATCTCAAATACTTTCAGAGCATTCATTGAATAATTTTTCTTTTCTTTGTTTTTTTCTTATTCTATTTAGGTGGAATAATGGTGATAGTGATGTGACTACAAAACTACCAGACTATATGAAAATATGTTTCAAAGCTCTTGATGATATTACCAACCATTGTAGCTCCAAGATCGAGACCAAGCATGGTTGGAACCCGATTTATACTTTGAAAAATGCAGTACGTGAATCGGTGGATAGTAGAGTATAATTTTTAAATTAAATATTTATTATCGAATATAGAGAAAAAGTATATATTTAGTTCTTAGTGTTTAACTGTTGTTATATTTGGATGATCAACTTTTACAAATTAGGAATTTTGTCAATTTTTCTAATTTTTTACATGTATCAATTTTTAATTGATCAACAATATTTAATAAAATATTAAATATATAAAAATAAAAATAAAAATAAAAACAAAGATAAGCCCTTGCTATCATTATCAACTACCCTAAGGCCGATGGGTGGCTAGAAACAGTGAAAAAATATGAGTCGATCACAACCCATCGCATTAAGTTGGTCACATGATCCACCATGGGTCGATTGCAACCCACCAACCTTTTTGCACCATTGCTAACAGCCTTAAGCAAGAGGCTAGCTAGCAACTATAGCAAGGGGATTTTTTTTTTCTCCCTTTTTTGTATTTTTATAATATTTGTTGCATTTTATTTATTTTAATATATTTAATATTGATATTTTATTCAATTAATCTTTATAAAGTAGTCATAATTTAATAGAATTGACAATAATCTTAGTTTGTAAATGCTTGAAAATGTTAATGACTTAAAAAAAAAGAAAAAAAAGGTAAACTTTGGGGTCTAAATACATATTACTCCCTAAAACATGTAATGATCTATATATAATGAATTCATATTAGATTAATTTTTTACTATAAAAGAGTAATTTCATCCTAAGGAAAATTGATGTGGAATGTTCAATTTATTGTTAGGGTAGGGGTTTTGGCTTCTTGTTGATTTTTTGTTCTTACTAGTAACATCTATTCTTGTATTCTAGTGGGCAACATTAGTTGATGCATTTTTGGTGGAAGCAAAATGGTTTGCTTCTAAGCAATCCCCAACTGTAGATGATTACTTGAAGAATGCCATTATTAGCTCCGGAGTACATGTGTTGATGGTTCACATATATTTCCTCTTAGGTGAAAGCCTTAATAAGCAATGTGTGGATGATTTGAACAATAGTTTAAAAATTCCAGAAATAATTTCTTCTACAGCAACATTGCTTCACTTTTGGGATGACTTGGGAAGTGCCAAGGTAAGAGACAATATCTACTTGTGCTTTGAAAAATCTAACACACCATGATAAACATTCATCCATTGCATTTTCTACACTTAAACAATTATTTCAACAACATATGATTTGAGAAGATAAGAAATTTAAGGTAAATTGTAGCATCACTCTCTAAAAGCTATTACTGATAAATTCTAAATTTCTAAAATACCACAAACACACCTTCACACACACACACATATATATAAAGTTTCCTCTATTATAGTTCAAAGTTAATGTTTTATATTTGAAGACAATTGTAATACTTTTTAAAGTCTAGTTATTTGCCAATTTAACTTGCAGTGATTGATTAAATAATAACTATGTCAAGAGATTATCTAGATAAGATGATGAATAGGCTGAAAAATTTATAACTAGTATATATTCATATAAAATGGTAATTTAATATTGTATTGGAGAAAATACACTCAATTGTCAATATTTTTTAAGAATTGTAAGTGTAATATTTTAGAATTCGAGATCTTCATGAAAGCTTGATAATTATCAAGAGAAAATCCAAGGGGGGTTTGAAGGGGGTCTCGACCCCTTGAGCCTAGGAAAAAATTATTGAATTAAATTTATTTTAAAATTAAAATATATTATTTATTTATATTTTGAAATGTAAATTTTATCATGAAACTTAATATGGTCTAATAGTTTCATGGATATTTTTGCATGTTCAACGTTATGAGTTTAATTTCCATTAGGATCAATTTTACCTCTTTCAAGTTGTATTTATTATCTATCTTTCAATAAATGATTTCCATTCTTTTTTTTTGTTTGTTTTTTCTTTCCGCTATAACATATAAAATTGAATTTCATTAATAAAATATATAATAGTTAACTAGGTAAATTCTCAATAGATGTTATTTCTTTATTAGTAGCTTCACAATAAATATTAATTATATTAGATGCTATAAGTATTTCAATCATATATATATAAAATAATAGTAATTCATAATTGTTTATATTATTTAAAGTACTAACCTTTTCATTCACTATTAATCTTATGAAAAGAAATGGGTATTATTCAACAATTAATTATTTAATCACTTATATTAAATATATATATATATATATACATATCTTTTTTTATAACATTACTAATAAAATAATCTTGCAAAGTCAATATAAAAAATTATAAATTGTTATATTATTTTTTATAATCTTGATAAAATGTTTATTCTTTTAACCTTTTTATAAAACATATTAAGTTCTTGTAATGGACACATAAAAAAATTTTAAATTTACTTTTCTATTTAGCATTAAATTATATTAAGGGTATATTTATTTCTACTTATATGAGATACATTATAATTGTAATGATATGTGAATATTTTTTATGAATAATTTTAATATGGCTTTTAATGCTATATATTCGACCCCCTCAGTGATATGATCCCGTGTCCACCCTTGATAATTATCAAGAGGTGTTATCATAATTTACACAAGAATTTAATGTCTTATATAAAAAGAAAGTCATTTAATTTGATAACAATATCATATTGAAGCTATAGAAGAAGTGATGTTAGTATAATGAATTTATTTACAGGATGAGGATCAAGAAGGACATGATGGGTCATACATAGAATACTATATGAAGGATAATAAAGGCCTTTCAAATGAAGAAGCAAGAGAGCATGTGAAGCATTTAATTTCAAAGGCATCGAAGAGACTTACAAAAGAGTGCCTTTTTCCGCAACCTTTTCCTACATCCTTTGCAAACGCTTCTCTTAACGTAGCTAGAATTATCCCTTTGATGTACAATTACAATGACAACCGTAAACTTCCATGGCTTGAGGGACACATGAAAGCGTTGTCATTTGGTTTAAAAGAAACTCATTTCTTGGATAAGGGCCTACAGGAAGAAAAAAGAAATTATTTTGTAATCATCACATCCATTTGTATCTTCTCCTTCAAATATATACATCTAATCATCTTTTTCAAATTTTAGATCCAAGGCTGTTTTGAAGGGGTTAATGCATCAACATAGATTAACCAAAGCACCTTTTGATACCTTAATGGATCAAAATTGGTCAACTTAAACGAGATTTTGGATATAGTACTTAAAACATGTTTGTCATAGGTTACATAAGTTGTATTTATGTTTGATTAACAAGTCTTGGTAAAAATCACCATTGCTAGAGGTGTCAATTTCAACCATCAATTGTTAATCATCAAGTCATGTTAGTGTTTCATGTGCTCAAAGTGGATTGCAATATAAATCAAGGATGACACAACAAGGAACCAATTTCTAATCAAGTGGGGCATGAACCCTAAATTGAAAATGGAACCCTAATTTGCATAAACAATGATAGAAAAGAAGAGCTAATTCCTTATTAGATGTTACACAATAGTTGGAATTAGGATTGATTTTGTTAAGTCACTTGTGCATCAACCATGGCTTTGCGACGAATAGATTGCAAAACTCTATTGGTTTATTAAATCATTGTGTATAATCATATTAAAGAAAATATACAATAAATGGATAATTATGGAATTTAATGTTTGACAGTTTTTTAGGATCGCTAAGAGAATTGGAATTCTCAACCAAAGAGTAAAATGTGTAGTGATCACATTTCTCTAGCTGAACTCCTTCTAATTAGCATATACTCTTGTTGTTAAACCATTCTGCCTTAGGCGTTAAAGCCTAGCATGGCCAGCCTGTTAAGTTACCATATTATCATGATTATTGGAAGTTAAGATAAATATGGAAAGTAAATCTAATTTCCAAGAGACACTCTACCATATTCTTACTATATAAGTGTGGATATAGTTTAAAAACATTCATTTTTCATAAATATCTCACAATGCCCTTATTACAAATAGGTAATTACTCTACCAAAGTAAGGAATCAAAAATTGTCATATTCTCTCACTCTTTCTTGCCGTCACTATTTTATAAGAATTTTTCTAACTTAAGCATCAACTTAGGTGTCAATAATTCACATTTGTTACTCCTTATAGGCCCAATCATCCATGACTCACTAATTATTCAACCTAAGACTCTCGACGGCAAGAGTAAGAATCAACAACTCTTATCTTGAAATGAATCATCTTAGTGTTGTGCTAGGTTTTCGGAGGATGGTTGAATAGCCTACAAGGTGGAAATGGGGCTACTAGAGTTTGTTCTAGTATAGCCACTTTGATGCCTAAGTTAGTGCAAGAGAAAAATAAATGAAATATCGAAAATTTGAGAGTTCAAAAATCCTTTACTTAGTTTTCTTTATCCTCTATTTATAAGCATTGTAGATGATCATAACTTGAAAAATGATTAATTCTTGAGATCCTCTTCTAATATGGTAGGGTTGTATCCTTGATAAACCCCTTTTCTTACTATTTCAGTCTCTCACATTTGCCATTATGAGGATAGGCATAGAAATATGATATGGAGGATTTCAAAAACTTTAGACTTAAAGTCGAGTCGTACAACTCTAGATCAAAAGTGGTTAACATGAATGAGCAACACTATGTTAATGCTTAAACACATGGTTTTAGTTGTGCCTTTTTTCTTTAAACCAACAAATAATGATCTATAAGAGACACTTAACTATATAACAATGAAACAATGATATGTGCACATATGTGTTTTTTTTCCATTTTTCTTATATGTAATTAAGGTCAAATATTTTCCTAAAAGTACAAATGGTTCAAATTTATAGCATTTGCTCTCTATAAAGATTGTAATAGACCATGTACGATTTATGAATGGACATAAATAAGGGGAACTAGTTTGTTCATATTTGAAAACTTTTGCTCTTATCAAAGTTAAACCCTATGCTCACTTATCCCTCTAATGGAGTTGATCTCTAAGAGGACTTCTTCTTTATTTAGGTCTCTAGATTAAGTTATTACTTCTCTCCCTATCGAAAAATTTCATCCTTGATGTTCAACATCAAGTACACGCATAACTATTCAAAATAATTTCAAATTTAAGAGTTTTTTTTTACCTAAATAATAACATTAGAAAGTGATAGTCAAGAGATTAATTATGATTGAGTGATTGAATTGAAAATTACTTGTGTTTACTCTACGTATTGATAGCATATCAATAAAAGGCATCTTTAATTGTTTATTAGCTATCTTCTAGCTTTAATTTGAAAACAAAATTCCATGAGTTTGATATATGATATCAGAGATAGAGGTAAGAGGTCTATTATTAGAGTTAAATATTTTTACATTGATCTCTAAATTTTCCTTGCTCATTTAGATGGTTAAATGGAACATCAGCACAAGATTATCTCATGTGCCCAATTCACATATCATTCTCACTCCAAGGGTCACTGGTTTAGGAAAGATGTCGATGTAGCCTTAGTTGTGAGTGACTAGAAATGACTTGCTAGTGGAAATATTAAATAAGCATCATATATTTTTTTATAAAATACGTATCTATATATATATAACCTATATGCTATTATATAACGCACACACACACACACATATATATACAATCGCTTTATTTATTATATGTATAATATGTGTAAATACATACATACACACACACATATATATATAATATGGATATTTATTGTAAAACCCAAGAAAAAAAAAATTAAGAATAAAAAACAAAAAGGGTTAGGGTAGATAAAAGTAATAAAACTTTAAGATAGGGGGCAATTAGGTCATTTCATGAGGTGGGTATAAAAGGGGAAAACACTAATTAATCTATCCCCTTTTCACTTTCTACACTATAGCACCCCCAATGTAAGGATAAACCCTACGAGAGAAAGGCGACTACAACACCTCTTGCTTCAAGAAAGTGCCCATGGTAAATGAACCGATCAATAACTCTTGATTGCCAGTTACATGTGTGTGACATGAAGTAGTGTGAATTTCATTGGATTTCAGTATAGAACAATCGATGCGAGAAAAGGTTCAAGATAGGACTTCAATCATTGGAACAATGCAAACCGATAAGTTATTCAATTAAACCAAATTAGTGTTCTGATGCCAGAAACAATGTATAATTGGGCTTAGTAGTGATGGATTTCATCTAAGGTTTAAAGGAATTGGAATTTGGCAAATTGAGAAGAGGATCTGCAATGAAACAATGGAGTACATGGCCAAGTACACACTCACTTTGTTACCTTTGTTGTGTAGAAAAGAAAAAGAACAATTTGGGAAGCTCACAGTCAAGTACACGCCCATGTACCTACTTGTGTAACTATACATAGCCATAGTACATGCTTGTGTACTTAGGCATATCGAATTATGAAAGTGTACAGAAAGGTACACGACCATAGCATATATACAATGGCCATGTACCTTGAGAAATTTCTTTTCTTTTTATTTGAAGTTCGTTAACCTTAAATGCCTAGTACAACCCTAGAAATTTTACCAACATAAGAGAACCGACCCAATAAAAACTAAGTGATAAAAATTAGGTAACGTTAGACCATACTTTAGAATAGCACTGAGATTGATTACTCTACATTTTGGTAGATTTCAATGTAACTACTCAAAGAGGACAAGTCATGTTTAATACCACCCTTTTAGTTACGTGTAATCTTGTTTGTTACTTGTGTTCGTTAGGATAGTTAAGGAATTAGAATAAATGGTATATTAGATTAGGTTAAGTTGTTTGTTGGTTGTGCTTAGCTTGGCCTAGAGGCCTATAGTAGTAGATCCCTAAGGGGCACCTATTGATTGGTATGTGACGTGTCCTCTATGGAGTTGCATACTAAGATGATGCCATAGATTTAACGAATCTTAGATGTTGGGGCCCGTAGTGGCAGTTCCCAACACCATACTATGTATTATACTTATATATGGTGTAGTAAGGTCATGAGTGCCCATTTATTCTTCTATGGACTAAATGAGATAACAACCTACTATTTGACTATTGTATTGTTGCATTGATGTATGTGACTAATGATATGCTTGATCATGCACATTTGTTTGTAGGTTATATGTGTTGGGCATTAGCTTACCCTTTAGGGAACATTTTTCTTAACTATGGGCATAGATGAATACACCTCATATGAGGAGGACCTAAGGTCATATGCACATGATGTAAGCAATATAGAATACTATTACTACTGTGATGGCTAGATGAAGAAGGAAAACCGAAGTCTTTAACATTGCCGATATGTTGATTACTATTGGAGTAAGATAAAATAATTAGTTGTTAGAATTTCAATTGTTTCTAGATTTTATCATGATGATGTACTAAGTTTATCTCTAAAGCAATTTGTGGGTTCTAATGAAATTTAGTTAAATTATCATAAGAGATGTCAATCAATTTATTTTAATTGTCGTTAACAGTTATTGTAGGCTATAGAGTGTCAGTTGAGTTGAGAGCCTTAATGTGTCTTTATCCTATAAGCACACAAGGCAAGTTGTGGCGTCTTGAGTTTTAGGACATTATAACTTACACCATAAGAAATTTGATATTTAGTGATGTTTATTAAATGTCACCAAAATTTAAGTAAATGTCACAAAACTTTTTCATAACATTTATTAAATGTTACTAATAGACATTATAAATGGTGCGTCACAAAAAGTAATTTGTGACATTTATATAGTAAACCTTACAAAAGACATAGACATCACAAAATGGTAAAATATTTGTAATGTTTAGATGTAAAAAATTATAAACTATTTTTTATGTTTAAACATAACAAATAATATCTATAAGTTTAATGAAATCACATGAAAAGTCATAAAGGGAATTAGATTTTGTAATGTTCAAACGTTAAAAAAAATAGTATTTGATAACGTTTAAATGTTACCAATAAGCAACTTTTTTTAGCATTTACATATTACAAAATTATAATGATTTCCTTTTTAAATCACAAAAAAAAAACAAAAAATTTAGTAATGTTTGAATATTACGAAAAAAAGGCTAAGATTTGGTAATGTTGAAACCAATTGAATAACTAAGTTTTGTTAGTCACATAAATTAAACAAAATGGAATCATTTACACAAAGCGTAGTAGCAAATGAACAAACACCAATTTCATATACTCTTATCCAAACAAACTATACACTTCTTAACACTATATGGGAAAGAGAAAGAAGTATCCCAACTTAACTATGCAATTACTCCTCCTCTTCTCTCATCTCTCTCCCCTTCTCTCTTTACTCCATCGAAAGAAATAGTAAAATATTTTGTTACACTTTAATCTTGTTAAACCAAGAGTAGCATTAGCATTGACAACACAACATCTCTTCAAGCAATTTATTAGGCTACTTTTACCAACATTTGGCAATCTAATGATACCAACAGTGATTGACTTCTTGATCTGCAAAAAGCAATTGAAGGTAGATCAAAACATGAAAGAATAGGGCACAACTAAAACCTAGAGATTACTGCCATTTAAACAGCCGTAGGAAATGGCAATGAGCTTAGCCTTAAGTGACGAATAACGAGTGACAATTGAGTTGGTGTTGAATTCCTCTTTATTCAAACTTTTTGTCACTTCATTTCTAAAATCTGCTTGAAATATAAGGGAAACATAGTATAGACACTTTAGCCACATTATGTGACCTAATAAGGGATTAAAAATAACATAATACCCTTTGCACGGCCACTCTTAACTTGAAGATATTAGCCATCACATAGAAACAATCTCTATAAACTCTTTATATACTTAAAAGCATCTCCATTATAGGTATCTACAAGATAGCCTAAAAAAAACAAGTGGTCTACTAAATAATTGAAAACCAATTTTCTTATTGAATATTAAAAAAGTATGCAAATTTGATTACTCATAGAATCCCGACCATCCCTACGCAATCTCCTTAACTTGCAAGACACCATTTAACTAGAATGCAAGCTACACCACAAACAATGAACAATACGTCATTGTACTCACACAAAATACAAGTTTCCCATACCTAGGAGCAAAATAAGTTAGTATCATAGGCAAAAAATGGCCTAGTACATGCAATACAAACAAGTGAATCAATCAAATTATCTAAAGTCATGTCTAAGGGCCCGATTGGTAGCTATGATTATCAATACTTTCATCATGGAGCTATTTGATAAAAAAAAAAATAGAAAGCTCATCATGGAGTTGAATACTTAATAGATAATATATAATCTAGATAGTGGCATATATTGTGAAATCCATGTGAAGCCATAATTGCCATCCATAACTTCAATTCCTTTAGGCTTTATTCATTCCATGATTGCTTTTGCCTACATAATTTCATTTACTTGCACTTTATATGGCAAAACTAGATTCATAATAACATTAAAAAGATGTTTTCAAACATTTTTCCAATTTACCATATATCTAGATGCTTTAGAGTATATGTTTGAGATCAAATTATGTTAAGTTTTACAACTTGTGTCAAAATACATAGGTATGAAGCATGCCCTTTTCACAAATTAAAGACTAATTTGGAAAATAATCAAGATGTAAAAAACTAGTCCTTTAAGTTGAATCTACAAGCACTTTTCACTGCTATTGTTGAATGATAACTAAGTCCCTACACATGGAACCAAGATCCTAAATTTGTCAAGGTTACTTTCTTCTTGCCTATCCATAAAGATGCAAAAGACAATCTATGATAAGTGATTATCCACAAAGTTAACACAAAAAATTAAAGAGAGAGAGAATCGATTAAAAAAAAAACCATCTTAATTTAATTACATGGCAATTGACTCTAATAAATATCTCTTATTACCTAGCAAGAAAAATATAGAAAATTCGTGAAAGGATAGAAAAGGAGAGATACTCAAACATGTGTTACATAATAAAAAGAATGATTAGAACATCATAAGAAAAGTAAAGAAAGTGAACCTAAGGAAATACCAACTTTGTTCAATAACAATACAAGATGCTTGTTAGGACCTGATTTCATCACCATCTTTTCCATATGCACAACAAGTACCTAGGGGACCATGGGCATCAAGAACTTACAAAATGAAATCTAAAGCTTCAATGACTTTAACCAACTTCTTGTAGAAGGCCCTTTTTGATTTATCTAACGAAAGATAGGAATACCATAAGCATGATGGAAACGACTAATTGACTACTTACTGGCCAAAAAAAAAAAAAAAATCAACAAACCCTTGTCATTAGCAATAGCTACGACTACTTCCATATCCTTTTCTTCAATAAATTTAGACGTTTTATCCTCATCTAATAAGGCCAACTTCCTCTTTTAAGCCTAACATAGTCAATGTGTAAATTTCGATTAACATAGTATTTTGCTATACCAATAGGATATCTAACTATACAACTACATTATTAATTTAATTAAGTATTAAAATCTAAAGTCTAATAAACAAGTACCTTGCAAGAATCACTCTAATATTCCAGATAGGCATACACTAAAAGAAAAGAAAAGAAAAGTAGTGAGTTGAAACCAATATGCAGTGAATTTCCATCCTATGAGCAATTAGTGATTTACAACCTTTTGCAAAATAACTTAATCCAAAATATTTTCAACTACCTAAAAGTTGAAAAGGTGAAATAAAGACATATATTAACTAATGTCAGGGAATGTCTTAGTCATAGAAATGTTGGTTTAAAACTTTACTTTTCAATAATGCTAGAGTAATAAAAACAATCTCGAAATATTCTAAACCTTCAATCAAATTTATAATTATGTCCACATGATCATTTTAGGGGTATTTCACACTTTCCTACCATACTACCATATTCCGGTACACCATTCACAAGTTCTTCCCTAAACTAGCAAACATAAACTATCATGACCATTCATTGTTACTTAGTGTTGTATCATACCATTATTCACATGCAGGATAAAGGACATCCACTAAAAAATTAATACCCCGTTTTCTACATCATTAGATGTATAGACTAGCAAAAGAACCTTCTTTGACTATTGTTGCAAAGCAAGACAACACCCTAAATTGACTAATCCCTAAAATATTTTTAACTACCTAATAGTAACCAATTCACAAGCATCAATTAAAATTGGACAACACATGGCAATACACCAAAAAAACCCACATAAAAACTAATAAGAAATTACAAAACACAATTCAAATACAGAAAAAAACATGCAATCTTCAACAACCTTAAGTTTAATCCTCCCAAAACAAAACCCTAAAAAGATAGTGTAAGAGGATTGACCAAATTGACATCATAACTAGACATAAAACCAAAAATAAACAACAAATAGATGATAAAAATAAAAAGTTTCCATTGAAAAACACAAAAGCCCCAAATCTAAGATGGAAATTGGAAAGAAGTACCCAAATTTCTAATCAGAAAATGAAAAATATAGAGAGATGGAGAACTACGAGAGTAGAAACAATACTAGGGAAGAGAAGAAATTATAGGAGAGGGAATTACAACGGTGAGACTAATAGTAAGGAACAATGTTGTATGAGTGATAAAGGTTTTTTATTTAGAATATTAGGTTGTATGTTTTTTAGGGGAAGAAGGGATGTTTCCATTCAACTTACTCCAATTTTAGTATATATATATACTAACTTAAACATGCACAAGAAACATACAAGTTACATATACCGTAAATCCAACAGTTGATCTCCTTATACTTACAATCTCATAAATCCTCTAAACCTATACATATTCCAAATTACATAGCTTTAGGATTACAATTGAATGAAATAAAATGGACTGGGAAGTGTTCCAAATCAACACGGCTATGTAGAAGGTCGTGCAAAGGGACAGGGTAGAACACAATTGTGCTAGAGGTCGTGTTCTAGAATGACCATGTACCTTTCTATATATTTTTATATTTTGACACATCCAAGTACATGGTTGTGTCAATGACCATGCAACTTTTTATATTTCGACACATCCAAGTACATAGTCGTGTCGGTGACCATGTACCTTTTTGTATTTCAATACACCTAAGTACATGGCCGTATCGATGGCCATGTGCTTTTCTGTACACATTCATTCCAATAAAGGCTAGTACATGAGTCTATACTTGATCGTGTTCTCGGGTTTTCTCCATAAACCTTAATTCCTCTTCTCCCAATTCATCCCAATTCCAACTTTCCATAATTCTAAGCTTAATTTAATGCTAATACATGTGATTTTTAATTGAATTTCATAAGTTAGGATACTTACTTCTCAATTTCCGTCTCCTCAATTCTTAATCGGATGATTTCTACACTTATCCCGTCCCTTCTTCAATCTAGATTTTGTTCAAACAAGAATTAAAAATCGTTTTGAATCCTCAATTTGTTAATCTTAAATGAAATTCTATCATCTAATTTCTTACCTAGTGTATTTGGATTTGATCCTTGTTATCTTCCTCTTAGTCGCCTTTAAGTTTGTCTTGAGAATGTTTTCGAAGTGTTATTGTTTGTTACTATGAGATTGTGGAAAGGAGAGCGCTAGGTCAAATGAGAGGTTATTATACCCAGTTGGTAAAAAGACATTATTACCCCCTAGCTTCATATAAAAATTTTGATTTTAACCATAGTTTTTTGTTATAATATATATTAAATAAATTTATTATTTAGGCATTTACAATTTATATTTTATTCATAAGGATTTGCAAGGAAAGTAAACTCCTAGATTTAGGCTGAATCTTCTTTAAGAGAGGAAGTATGATGAAATCTAGACCTGACTTCAAGATTTGTGGTGAATAATAAATAAAATCTATAGAAAACATTTGAAGAATTACAATTTTACTTTTGAATGGCTTCATAGTGGTGTCACAATGACTAGCAAAATGTATTGTTCATAAAAGAATGTATATGGCATTTGAATGACACATCTATTTATGGCCCCAAGTCTCTAAGCCTTAGTTGAAAGCTAGGTTTGTTTGGTTGTTAATTTACATCATTTAATATTGTCAATACTTAAGTCTTGTTTAACTTATACATAGGTGTTGGTTGCAATTTTAGGCATTATTCCATACAGAATTATAAACTTTTCTTTGAGTGATTTATTTCATTCATATTGTTTTTCTCAATTTTTTTATAAGATTATGATGAACCTATTTTGATTATAAGGTTGCTATCATGTCAATATTCTAAACCAAATACGGCACAAATTTATGGGATTACAGAAGAACGAAAGTTCGCTGGATGTGATGTTTAATTGGTTTAAGTGTTTTTGACAACAAGAAGAATTTGACATCAGTAAAGTACAACCTATACGATTAGCATGTATCACCACTACTTGAAACATGAGAATTATAGAGAAAAGAAACCACCTTTAATTTTGTACAGTATGTTTTATTCTAATAGATATATATTTGCATTGGTCAGTGATCCTTTTCAACAAGCCCTTTCCGCCACGATTAACTCTGTTGTCTCCAGTCTCTGTACTTTGTCTCTGAGATGCATTCTTTCTATTTGAAGAAAGATCAATGGGGTATTATTTCTCTCTGAGATTGTGCTTTGTTAGACATTTAGCAGTTCCATTATTCCATAATCTGTCTTAGCTGTAGATTATATAGCCTCAGTCAAAGCGAACTTAATATTGGATATTGAGTAATGGTTGGAGTAGGTGAAATTCCATATGTAGTAGCTTCTACAAGTCCGGTGTTGTGAGTCTTAGATGGATATAAGAACAGTGAAGTTACATTTCACCTTGATACCTCTCTGGCAATATCCTCTGGATCACTTATAGTGGATTAGTGAGACAATATGATGAATACCTTGGAGAGGGATGCTATTGCTAGTTTGACTGGACAGAGACTTTCTAGTTAGAGCAATTCAAGTTTCGCAATTTCTTCATGATGGCCTTGCGGCGATATGGTGTTGGACTAGTTTCTCCACCGATGTTTTCTCACTTTTGCTTTGATCTCCTATTTGTGCAAAAATCAAGTGCGATTAACGGTTTTTCAAAATGATTGGGATGATCATCTCTAGGTGATGCAACAAAGAGTAGAGACTTTGGACAGGGAACTTGATGCTGCTATTACAGCTGTTGCCCATGCTAGATCAGAAAAACGGCAAGCTAAGGCAGCACAGAAAGCAGCTGAAGTGCGAGCTCAAGAAGTCACAAAAGAACTGGAGAACACCACAAGTATGTCCGATCCAACCGCTTATCTTTATTTCGGATTTGAGAGAAACAGAGTCTGACTGCATATAATTTGTTATGCTAAATTTCTTATACCTCTAGTTCTCTTATACTATGGATGGCTGGATTGTATGCATGCCAATTATTAGTTAGCTTTCTACCTTATTATCGACGGGTACACTTGTATTTATCAAGTATTCTTCGCTAAGAGCTCGGCTCATGATCATCCTTCCTTAAGTTATGATGCAAATGCGGTGAAGAAGCTACTAGTGCAGCTATTTACTTATCCTTAATAAAAAAAACATATGAATGTTGGTTTACTGGTTTGGTTGTATCATATGTTACATGCTGCCTCTACGTCTTTGCTTCCTAGATATACTATACATATATCAAATGGCAAAGTCGTAAATAAGCAAGTGGGATAAGGGGTGCACTTGTCTTTTCCAGGCTAGGCTATAAAAGCAAAACTAACCTAGGGTTCCTCCATTTTGCACATTTTGACAATTCACAACAACATCCTGGAGCAACACAAAGAGAAAGAACCCCCTTATGGTAAACCTAAAGTGATCTAAAGAGACATCATAGTGCAACAAATAGGTAATGATTTTTAGTTATTACAAGACCTATTCTAATAATGGAGACTCAATCACAAAATCATTTTAACTATCCATAGGAATCTGATAAGTATAAATTAACACTTGTATTTTAGATGAATTATATTTGTTTGTGTAATAATTTGATGTTATCTTGAAAATTTTGATACTTAAAATAGAAATATTTCAGTTTCAGGGATGAGGACCACTATTTTGAGAAGAGATATCGATTTGGATTGAAATCGGAGAGGAATACACGAAGAAAAATACTTTTTGGAAGGAACAGCAATATACTGCCGTGTATTTCAAAGCACGGCCGTGTTCATCTTGAGACACAGAAGTATACACGGTTTCTACACGGTCGTGTGTTGAGCCTGGAAAAACCAACAGAAGCTTACACGGTCTAAGTACACGGCCGTGTATAGACGTGTATCAGCGTGGAAGAAGAGTCTTAGGACAGATCAGTACATGGTTGGAATACATACCCGTGTAACCCAACCGTGCATAAGAAAACATTGAGGAGGACACACGGTTGAGTTACACACCCGGTAATCAACCGTGTACGAAGAACAAAGAAGACAGAGGCATACAGGCTATTACAAACGGCCGTGTGGGATATATATGCCCAGAGTTCAATGAGTCAGAGAGATACACGGTTTATAGACACGCCCGTGTAGTATGACCGTGTGTCTATCGAAGGAAAGATATCTTCAAATCGATTTTAAATCTTTCGTCCATATTTGAAGGATATCTCCTACACGCAGAGAGGAAGCTACCCTAGGTATAAATAGTCATCTTTGACAAGAGATAAAAAAAAAAAACAAGAGAGAGAGAGAGGACGAAAGAGAGAACAGAGAGGAGGCCGAGAGGCCGAAAGGCGAGGAGGCCGAGAGGCCAAGGGATGGAAAAGTGAAAGATGAAGGGATGCGAATGGAAGAAGACGACACCAATGGGCTCATGCATAGGGGTTTTCTCTTTCTTTTTCATTCTATTTCATTGATTTGTATCTTGAAAATCCTTAGTGGCTAGTTTTTCATACCTAACCTTATAATTCTAATTGTTATGTAATATGGGATTAATTGCATAGTTGATGAATAATGGAAATTTCTGAATTTATTCATGTTGTTCATGTAGTGTTGCTAATTTGATGTATGGCCAACATTGAGTTTGCATTGATTTCTTAGAAGATGATTGGGAAATCTCTTGTTTGAATAATCTTAATGAATAAAGGAATTCGTATGTAATCTAGGGATAGAGAACGTGAATTTTCCGTATTAGGTTAAATTAGATAATTTGATCTAATTGAGGTTCAAGAGTGTTAATGCAATTCTGATTGTTGTTAATAAAAGAGGGATCTTTGTTAATACGGTTAGAATTAGGAGTTAGTATTTTGGAAGAAACATTAACTTAGTGCTAGATACTCCGCGGTTTAGAGATAACCATTGCTCGTTAACTAATTCATTGAAAGGGTAAAGTTACATGACGATTAGAGGAGTAGTAAAGGGTAGGGTATGTTCTTAGTTATCAAATTAATAATCAAGTTATAGTGTTATTTTTAATTGCTATAGGTTTAGTTAAGTATTCTTAATTTAATTTGAAACCTCTTGAATTTGTGCGGTTAGATAGTTGGTTTAGAGTTAGTATTAGTACTTGCTGATCCTTGAGGAGAGATACCTGAACTCAACTCTATACTATTGTAATCGATAGGTGCACTTGCCTAATTGATCGCAAGGAAGAGTCGGAGTAAAAAGGATTTTAATTTGTGTGATTGCGATTCATTCAACAGGATCAAATCAGAGGTTGGGTTGAAACAAACAAAGGACCAACCTAATTTGATGTACCAAGCATAATTTGAATCAAGTAAGGATTCTAATTCATGTAAAGTGATTAGAAAATTCATGTTTTAGGATTTACTTAAGCTTAGGATAAGAGAATGGGAAGATTGGATGAATTGGTAGAAGAAAATTAGGGTTCATGAGAGTTTACCAAGAGACACACGACTTGTCTACACGATCGTGTTTCGACCATGTTAAACCCTAAACATACCGAGAGATATATAGCCTATCTATATGGCCGTGTTTCAACCATGTTGAACCCAAGACTCACCAAAAGATACACAACCTTTAACACGGTCATGTATTAGCTATATTGAGCTACATGATCTCTAACATGGCCGTGTTAAGTGAAAAATAACTTAATTATATAACTATTTAACTCCTAATTAAACTAATTTCCACATAACCTAAATAATTAGTTAGACCTTAGATAACCTAATAAATTAAGAGAAATTAAGAGAATTATATTATTCTTAGGTTAGTACTAAGAAGGATGTATTGATGTTGTACAGATTTCAGCTTAGCTTAAATTCAAGACTAAATATGCTAAAGGCTATGATTTTAGGTACGTGTTTACCTTGTTTCGATGGTTATGATTATTAGGTGGTTATTAAATGAATCTAATATAAGAATTTTGTAGTGTAATGTAAAATGTGAATGAAATGTTACATGATGCTTGTGCTTAGCTCGACTTAGGGGTTTATAGTGGCAAATCTTTAAGGGGCACCATGATGATCTGTATGTCGCGTTGTCTCTAGTGGAGCCACGTATGAGGTAGATTAGGGATATATAGGGCCTATAGTGAGAGTTCCCAATAGGAAATATTGTATGTGTTGGGGTTATGAGTACCCCTATGCTGTGAAAATGATTGTGATTGATATGTAAGTTAATATGTGATTGTATGGTAGATTAACATTGCATATATGCATGTGTTATTAATGTGGTGTATTATGCACATGTGGGTGTAAATTAGTGTGTCACTTATAGTAATGACTCGTAGCAAGTTATGATGCTCCAAATTTAGGGCATTACAGCTTAAATGGTATCAAAGTGTAGGTTTTGATGATCCTTAGAATTTATGATAAGATCAAATAGAGATTAGGTTGATGACTCTTAGAATTAAGTAATGATCAATAGGTATATGATTCAATCGGTAGAAGGTAAGTTGGAATCATTAGAAGACTAAGTAGTTGATCTATAAAATCATAAGAAATGAAGAGAGAGGGTAAATCAAGGAAAACTATTATATTATGTTACTTCAATTGTTTTATGTAATTTTATTTTACTATATATTCCTATTTAATTATGTATTGATATATATATATATATGTTTTAGCTTGAGTATACATAGATGTATACTCTCACTAACTCCCCCTTTAAATTTTAACTTCAGGATCATTCTGCCATCTCAATTTACACAAAATGCCTCTAAAAGAAAGTATCATGTGGGGTTCATCTAGTACTGGATAGGGTGGAGATGCCCTAGAGGATAGGAAGCCTTAAAACCACTTTAGCAGGAAACTTCAAAGTAGGCTAATGTCACAATTGCTCAATTACTAGATATTGTAAATGCTTTAGTGGGAATGTTAGCACAACAACAACAACAATAGTAAGTTGTGAGACTTGTTAAGCCTGCAAAGGAACCTTGTGGGCTGGATAAATTTGTAAAGTTGGCTAAGGAGTTCCACCTAAAGGTTAATGATCTAATAGAGGTTGAATACTAGATCATTGAGACTAAAGGACTTTAAAGCCTTCATGATTCCTTAAGATAGGAAAGTGGGATCTGCCGCTTATATGTGGACGAGAGCAGATACAAATTGGTGAATTAGTGTATCTAGATTAGCAAGACCTCCTAACCAATGATAAAGGTTTAAGGAGCTCTTTTATGAAAATTATTTCCCCAAAAACATTAGAGACAAAATGGAGGTGGATTATTATAACTATTAGCAAGCTATGGATTTATGGAGGCATATGAAGTAGACTTAAACCAGTTAAGCAAGTTCTTGCCAGAAGTAATGAGAGGGGATGATGTGCTCAAAACCAGTTCCAAGCACAATCAAATGACTCAAGAAAAACAAGTCTCAAGTCTTATACAAAACCGGTCCAAGTGACTAGGAAATTGCATGACCCTAAAGGAATTATGATGAAATCCAATGATTCAAAGATTCAATTAACTTCCACTAATGAGCGATTTCACTAATCAACGATAAGAACAAGATAATTACACGTGAAATGGATGAAAAAGACAAGCGCAAAAAAAACCATGAACTCACACCCTTCCAACCTTGCCAATTCATGCCAATCACCAAGAGCAATTCAATTCCCAATGAACAATCAATCTTGAAAGATGATTATTCTCGAAAAATAAATACAAATATATCCAAGAAAGATCCAAATCTACCCTAGATATGACTCACTAGAGAAGAAATGAACATACAACAAAGATGGAATCGATATGACTCATAATTCCCCTTCGTTGCACTCGCCACAATTGCAATTCTTAGGTTGAAATTGATAAGAGTTTTAACTTAGGAAAGAACCCTAATTTACACGTGAAAGTGTCTCTCAAATCTATAAAAATTGACCTCCTCAAACCCTCTCTTAAGCAAGTATTTATACTTGCTACTCCTAGGGTTAAAAAGTGGTCAAAATTACAAGTTTGCCACTTTTAAGGTGGCTAGCCCTAAGTGATAATTACAAAGAAATAAAAGTGTCCCAAAACCAAAATAGTTCATAAAAAAATTACAAGGTACAAAATAACATAAATCTTCATGATCCAATGCCTCAGAATAGAAAACAATCGCAGCGGGTCTTTGACTATCATCTTGAAAACGTTCTGTGTCCAACAACTGTTGTAGGACATATTAGCATCCCATGGAGAATTATCATTGTACCTGTAAGATTATTCTCAAATATTTATTAGAAATAAAGACATAAGATAAAATATGAGCGATTTGGATCATCATCCAAATCGGGTTCTAAAAAGGTCGATAGCATCAGAAATTTTCCCATCATCTCCTTGGGCTTTTGAAAGATTTGCCCTCAAATCTAGAGGATCAGTTGTGGAATTGAACCCCAATATCTCTATTGTCCTGCTCTTCCGGTTAACAATGGTAGTGGATGGATTTCTGATCTGTTACTGAAACCCATGGACCTCAGATGAAGTCATCGGTAATAGAACTATGCGTAACTCGCCCATGCTGAACATGTATGTATTTTCAAACCCATCATGTATCACCCGCCGATCATACAACCAAGGCTGACCTAATAGTAAATGGAATGCATGCATAGGGACTACATCACACAGGATCTCATCATGATAATTCTGCCCAACATTCACAAGAACCTTTGCCTTGAGGGTCACATGCATTCTACCTTTATTATCCAGCCAATGAAAATGATAAGGACTAGGATGTGGGATAGTAGATAGTTGTAATTTGTTTACTAGCGCAGCAGATATAACATTTGTGCAACTACCATTATCGATGATGAGTACACAAAGGTTACCTCTAATTCTACAAGAGGTGTGAAATATGTTCTCCCTCTAAATATCACTATTATCGGGAGATATAGATAAGGCCCTACGTAACACATTAAGGGATAGATATTTTCCTCCTGTATGCTCCTCAGGCGCGTTTGCAGTCTGATCATCATAATATTCCTGCAGTGCTGTTGGTAGATCTGTAGGTTCAATATAATCATGATCATCCTCAATAACCTCCCCAGTGTCTTCTATAACAGTCATCACCCTCTTATTTGGATACTGTGTAGCCATATACCCAAATCCCATGCATTTAAGGCATTTTATCTGGCGCGCTTTCCCATTAGTAGATCCGGAATAGTCTGCCTCATATTTAGAGCCATTACCTCTTTACCTTTCCCAATGGGTAAATTTTCTCTCATAATAGTTGGGGTAGTAGTGTCCACTGCCTTTACTCTCTCACCTACCACCTTTGTTCCCCCTGATCGACTGTCAACTGATATGGGTCTAGTAACAGTACTAGGCCAACTGCTCGGAGCCCTAAAGAAGTTAGACCTCCTTTGTCTCTCTACTTTTAGGCTAATTGAATAGCCTCATCAAGTGTATTATAACGCTGTAGTTCAACAACACATGCTATTTCATATTTTAGACCTGAGACAAAACGTGCTACAATTTGTTCTTGAGGCTCAATGGACCCATACCTAATCATAAGGGTCTCAAACTCTTGCACATAATCATCCACTGTTTTGCCTCCCTGCCTCAATGTTTGCAGTCGCATAAACAGTTCCTGTTTGTAGTGCTAAGAAATAAACCATTTCCTTAGTAATCTTTTCATGTCCCTCCAAGTCTGAACCTCAGCCTCACCATCCCGACGCCTACTGATAATCAGATTCTTCCACCAGAGTGCAGCGTACCCTATAAACTCAACAGCAACCAATCAAACCCTAGTACTGTCATCGATCTCATAACATTCAAAGAGACCTTCGACCTTGTCCTTCCAGTCTAAATATTCATCTACTGATCCTTTGCCATTATAAGATGGCATTTGTAGTTTCACATATTCCAAGCCCCAAGGTGGCCTAAAATCCCTATTCTGATTTAGGTTTGCCCCTAAATTATCATCCCTTTCTTCCCTGTATGGAAGATGTTCCTCACCCATCCTTCTATTCAAATTTCCATCTCCCATTACTCTATCTTGATGAGGATTCTGTAGAGCTACCCGAGGTGGTGCTGGCTGGTTTACCACTAGTGGTTATGGTAATGTCATTCTATCAATTCTAGTTACCAATGTAGCAACTATGGTAGTAAGATCCTAGAGTTATTCTTCCAAAGTTCTCCTACCTGCCACATTACGACCCTAACCTCCACCAACCTGACTATTAGCTTCATCACCCATTCCCCTTTCACGCTGTCATTCGACATAGTTGTAGACTCCCGTATACTGATCCTTAAAAACAATTTGAATCAAGGGCACACACTCCACAACTACACTTCCCTTAACACCACACAATAGCAACTACAAAAAAAAAAAAAAAAAAACAAACAAACAACCCACTTTAACTTCACAATTATGTTATTACAACTCATGTGTAGTACTCTTCTCCACAACATGTCAATACAACATGGTGCAATAAATTTTAATTTCCACAGGTCACTCCCACGGCAACACACAAGTGACAACAACAATAAATATGCTTCACTTCCACGGCAACAACACAAGTGGCAATAACAACAAGTATGCTTCCACTTTCCACGACAAAGATGACAACAAAAACAAATATGCCACTTTCTACAAATGTAATCCGAATATCCACAATAGGCAGCAACTTCAATTTGAAATTCAAAACACTTCACTAATTGCAAGCCTTCTTCAATTGGTAAGTAATGAATTCAAATTCAAATAGCACTCATTAACTCCCACAACTTAATGGCATGTGTTTGAATTCAAATAGATTCCTTACTACTCAACTCAATGTAAATATGTAAATTGCACTTCTCCAATTCAGAATTACACAATGGAAATCACAACAACAAACTACACAACCTCCTTCACACCACAACTAGTCACGGTAAGAACAAGGCAATTTTTTCAAGCTCACACAATTGTTGAATTAACAAAACTTTTATTCTTCCTTCCTTCCACGAAAATTATTAATCACAAGATGATACAACAACCTTCCCAATCCAATTCCAACAAGCAGCAAATCAAAATTCCAACAAAAGTAATTTCGCAAGTCACAAACTATAATAACACAATTGCGGTTCACAATTTGATTAACCCTAATTGAAGATGAATATAACAAAATCAAACAACCATAAATCCCTTCTCTCAACGTGTGCTTTGATACCAAAAGATGGTGTGCTCAAAACCACTTCCAAGCACAATCAAATGACTTAAGAAAAACGAGTCTCAAGTCTTATACAAAACCGATCTAAGTGACTAGGAAATTGCATGACCCTAATGGAATTATGATGAAATCCAATGATTCAAAGATTCAATTAACTTCCACTAATGAGAAATTTCACTAATCAACAATAAGAACAAGATAATTGCACATGAAATGGATGAAAAAGACAAGCTCAAAAAAACCATGAACTCACACCCTTCTAACCTTGCCAATTCATGCCAATCACTAAGAGCAATTCAATTCTCAATGAACAATCAATCTTGAAAGATGATTATTCTTGAAGAAAAAACACAAATATATTCAAGAAAGATCCAAATCTACCCTAGATATGACTCACTAGAGAAGAAATGAACATACAACAAAGATGGAATTGATATGACTCACAATTCCCCTTCATCACACTCGCCACAATTGCAATTCTTGGGTTGAAATTGATAAGAGTTTTGAACTAAGGAAAGAACCCTAATTCACACGTGAAAGTGTCTCTCAAATCTGTAAAAATTGACCTCCTCAAACCCTCTCTTAAGCAAGTATTTATATTTGCTACTCCTAGGGTTAAAAAGTGGTCAAAATTACAAGTTTGCCACTTTTAAGGTAGCTAGTTCTAAGTGATAATTACAAAGAAATAAAAGTGTCCCAAAACGAAAATAGTTCATAAAACAATTACAAGGTACAAAATAACATAAATCTTCATGATCCAATGCATCGGAATAGAAAACAATCGCAGCGGGTCTTTAACTGTCATCTTGAAAACATTTTGTGTCCAACAACTATTGTAGGACATATTGGCATCCCATGGAAAATTATCATTGTACTGTAAGATTATTCTCAAATATTTATTAGAAATAAAGACATTAGGTAAAATATGAGCGATTTGGATCATCATCTAAATCGGGTTCTAAAAAGGTCGACAGCATCAGAAATTTTCCTACGAGGGGATGATGCTTCCTGGGCAAGAAGATATTTTAGGGGATTAGAGCTTACCCTAAACATGAAATGGAGGCTTTTTAGTTAACTACCTATGCAGAAGTAATTGATAAAGCAAAATACTTGAGTAGAGTAAAAAGAGAATAGAGGAACAACTATCCTATAGATTAAGATTAGTTCTAAGGAAAAGACCCATTTCTAGCATACCTTATGTAGACAAAGGAAAAAGTCCAGTTATATATTAAGCTAAACCTATGGCTTATGTGTCTAGACCTCTTCAAATTAGGCTTGCACCTTTAGCACTGCCTCCACCACCACAAGCATGACCAGGTGTGAGGTATCCTAGATATTTGAGACTCTATGATTTGCAGCAGTATAAAGGGCCCGAAAGGGTATGCTTCTCCTATGGCAAAGCTAGACACACCAACAGGAGTTGCATAGAAAGGACTCTACCTCAAACCTTTACTATACCTATAAGTAGAGAGGACGCAAATCATTCAAGTGTGGTGGTCATCACACTTAGGCAGCTACACCCCCACAAGCACAACAACTTATAAGACCTGCAACTAAAGGACCTACTATGTAGAATTCAGAATGTTGGACTAAGATAGAGGACACCTAATAAGGTGTTTGCATTACAACAGCAACCATAGTAGGATGCCCATGGATACCATAGTAGGTTCACTGTTCATAAACTCAAGTATTGCTTATGTATTGTTTGAACACAAGTGCAATACATTACTACATATCACTTGTCTTTCTGAATGTATGTGGAATGAAACCTATTGTATTGGGTGATGCCATGATTGTAAATACTCCTTTTGGAGTAGAAGGGAAATTAAATCAAATATTTAGAGATGTGAAGATTGTAATACATGGCAAGAAAATGCTAGCAGAATTGTTTATTTAGAGATGATAGAATTTGATCTAATTCTATGAGTGAACTAGCTTTCTAAGTACTGTGCCACTATAGATTGTCATAATCTAGTGGTTAGGTTTAATTTTCTTAATGAGGAACAAGTTGTACTCATGTTAAATTTATAAAGGCCTACAACTCTTCCAACATACGAGTTGTGGAATAAAGGAAGACTATTAGCCTTATTAGTAGAGAGAGGACGGTTAAGGAATTAGGAAATGTGTATGTAGTTAATGAGCATGTAGATGTTTTTCTCGAGAAATTGTCAGGTTTATTGCTGATGGAAATTTTCCAACATTGTTTATGCTTTTAAAACTACATTTGGATGATGATCCAAATTGCTCATATTTCACTTCATTTCTTTTATCCATGGGACATCATCAGATTTGCATTCAAAGGTCTGTTGCAATTGATTCCATTTCGAAGCAGTGGCTTATGAAGATTTATGATATTTTGTACTTTGTAATTGTTCTATGGACTATTTTATGTTGTATTTTCTTTTGAGAAACTTTCATTTTGATTGTAATTTTCATTTAGGATCGGCATCCTAAAAGTGGCATAGTTGTAATTTTGTGCATTTTCTAACCCTAAAGGGAGCAAGTATAAATACTTGCTTAAAGTAGGGTTTGAGGGGGCCATTTTTCAAATTTGAGTATAAACTTTTTTCGTGAGGATTAGGGTTCTCCTAATTGTCATTAGACTCTTATCAATTTCAATCCCAAGAGTTGAAATTGTGGCGAGTGCAACACTGAAATTGCGAGTAATATCAATCTCTTGTTGTTGTGTTTCATTTCAACTCTAGTGAGTCATATCTAGGGTTGGATGGAAATCTTCTTAGTATCATTTGATTACATTTGTAATCAAGTTGTTATTTCTAAGTTAATTGGTATTGAACATTTGTTATTTACTATCAATTGTACTTAATTTGAACCATGATTTGCATTCAGTGGAAAGGGGTTCTTAGAGTTGAAAATTTGTTGATCTTGTATATTATTCACGTGGATTTACATGTGATTAGGGTTATGTTGGAAGAAATTATCCTTGTGGAATTGTAATTGCATCATTGAGTATTCGGATCTCATTGCATCTTCACTAGGGTTCATGCAATGTTTACCCTTTTGAACTGGTTTTGATTTTAAGAGTTGAAGTTGTTCCTTTAGTCCATTTGCATGTGCTTAGACCTTGGTTTTAGGCACATCATAATTCGGTATTAGAGCTTATCATTCTTGGATATGCAATCTTCATACATATTCATATTTGTGGATTTAGAATTATAAAGATTGACGGTTTATGCAATTTGGAGGACTAGTTTGATTTCATTGTGTAATTGGTCTTTCAATTGGGTTTTGTGTGCTTGGGCTTCGTTTTGAGCACATCATCTTTTGGTATCAAAGCTTGAGGTTTAAGAGGAAGGATTTTCAATTTAAATTTCGGAAATTTAGGGTTCATGTTTTTATGTCTTCTTTTCGAAATTGAGAGTATAATTAAATTGTTGTTGCGATTACTTGAAGTGGCGTGATTGTCTTATTTAGGAAGTTGAATTTGTTGCTTGCTGGAGTGATTTTTGAGTACTTGTTGAAGCCTCTTTGTTATGGACTTCATCGTGAAGGAAGAGGAAAGATAGTGCATTTTTTAATGCAATTGTGTAGGAAGAGAATTGTGATTCTTACATTGTTTGAATTTGGAATGGGGGAGAAACAATTTGCAAATTTCAAATTTGAGTAGTGCGGAAAAAGGGAAGTTATTTGATTTTCAAAACAAGCATTAAGATTGAAGGAGTTAATGTGTGTATGTTTGAATTTGAAAATTACTTCTTACCAAATGTGGAAGGGTTGCAATTAGTGAAGTGGTTTGATTTTCAAATTTAAATTGTTGCCTTTTGTGTAAGTTGCGGTTTGGAATTGTGTTTGAAGTGAAGAATTTGCAATGTGTTGTCCTTGAATTTGCCTTGAGGAGGAGTAGTGAATTGATGAAGTTTATGTTGCATGTGACATGAGTATTGTGTAAGTGGTGTTGTGAATGTGTTGCACTTGAGGTGTTGTAAAGTAGTGTAACATTGTGTTGTATTTAGGGAGGTTGTTGCACCATGACTTAAGAGGCGTGTATGTGGGTTATGTTTTGCAAATTTAGTGAAGAGTGTATGTGTATTTTGGCGTAGTTTTATGTGTGTTGATTAGAGAATTGTTGCTAGTGGCATGATTGGTGTTGGAACCATGAGCAAGGGAGTTTTGTGGTGGTAGAGTTGTGCATTTGTGCTTGTGTTAAGGTGCTGCAATTTTTTATTTATTATAGTGTCAAACCTTAACAAGAAAGGAAGGTTTTGAGTAGCAGGATTTAAAATTCAAACTAATCATTAAAGTGTGAAAGTAATTGACTAATTACTTAAGCACTTGTAGTTGAATTTAATTCTAACTTCTTAAAAATAGTTTTTTGTGTACTTCATTTATTGAACTTTACTTAGAGTACTAAATTATTTCCTTGTGCCTATAATTCTTCTAGGAACGTTGCATTATTGTTGTTGTTAAACGTATGGGTTGGTGTTGTTGAAGGAGTGTGCTAAAATTTGTGGGATTACTTCTTAAATCACAACATGTCCAACGAAAGTGTGAATGGGGGAATTAGCAATGAAGCCAATAGCCAGGTTAGTGGAGGTCAGGGTCATAATATTGCAGGTAGGAGAACTTTGGAAGAAAAACTCCAGGATCTTACTACCATAGTTGCTACTTTAGCAACTAAGATTGATAGGATGACATTACCACAACCACTAGTGATGAACCTTCAGGCACCACCTTGGGTAGCTCTACAGAATCCTCAAAGAGATAGAGTAGTGGGAGATAGAAATCTAAATAGAAGGATGGATGAGGATCATCATCCATATAGGAAGAAAGGGATGACAACTTTGGGGCTAATCCATATCAAATAGGGATTTCAGGCCACCTCGTGGATTAGAGTATGTGAAATTGCAGATGCCTTCTTATGATGGCAAGGGATCAATTGATGAGTATTTGGATTGGGAGGATAAGGTTAAGGGTCTCTTTGAATGTTATGAGATTGATGATAATACTAGAGTCCGATTGGCTACTATCGAGTTTATAGGATACGCTGCACTATGGTGGAAGAATATAATTATCAGCAGGCGTAGGGATGGAGAGGTTAAGATCCAGACATGGAGGGATATGAAAAGGGTGTTGTGAAAAAGATTTATTCCTGAACACTACAAACAAGAACTGTTTATGCGACTGCAGACTTTGAGGCAAGGAGGCAAGATAGTGGATGATTATCTGCAGGAATTTGAAACCCCCATGATTAGATGTGGATCCATCGAACCTCTAGAATAAATCGTAGCACACTTCATCTCAGGTTTGAAATATGAAATAGCGTGTGTCGTTGAGCTACAGTACTATAGTACACTTGATGAGGCTATTTAGTTAGCCTTGAAAGTGGAGAGGCAAAGGAGGTCCAACTTGTTTAGGGTTCCAAGCAATAAGCCCAATACTATAACTAGACCCATAGCATTTGACGGTTGAATAAGGGGAACAAAGGCGGTAGGTGAGACCGTGAGAGTAGTGGACAAAACTACCCCAAACACTGCTAAAGAAAATATACCACTGGGAAGGGTAAAGAGGTAATAGTACCATATGTAAGGCGGACTGTTCCTTGATCTACTAGTGGAAAAGCACGCCAGATCAAATGCTTTAAATGCATAGGATTTGGGCATATGGCGGTATAGTGTCTAAATAAGAGGGTGATGACTGTTGTGGAGGGTGCTGGGGAAGATGTTGAGGTTAACGAGGAATAGATTGAGCCTACAGATTTACTAATAGCACTGTAGGAGTATTATGATGACCAAACTATAGAAACACATGAGGAGCGTATAGATGAACAATATCTACCTATTAATGTATTACATAGGGCTTTAACCACATCTCTGATGCTAGAGACATTTAGAGGGAGAACATATTTCACACCTCTTGCAGGATCAGAGGTAATCTTTGTGTGCTCATTATTGATAGTGGTAGTTGCACAAATGTTATATCTACTGCACTAGTAGACAAATTACATTTGTCTACTAGCCCACATCCTAGCCCTTATAGCTTGCATTGGTTGGATAATCGAGGTAGCACGTATGTTACACTAAGGGCAAAGGTACCTGTGAGTGTTGGGCAGAAATATCATAATGAGATCCTATGTGATGTGATCCCTATGTATGCATTCCATTTGTGTTAGGTAGGCCCTGGTTGTTTGATCGGCAGGTGTTACATGATGGATTTAGGAAAACCTACATGTTCAGCATGGGCGAGTCTCGCATAGTACTGTCACCTATGACTCCATCTAAGGTACATCAGTTTCAGGAACAAATCAGAACTACTTCTACCACATCTGATAGCAGAGAGAGTAGGCCAATAGAGATGTCGGGCCTTAATTTAAAAAATGATCCTCTAGATTTGCGGGCAAATCTTTCAGGAGCCTGAGGAGATGATGGGAAATTTTTTGGCACCGTCTATGCTTTCAAAACTAGATTTGGATGATGATCTAAATAGCTCATATTTTACTTCATTTCTTTTATCTAATAAGTATTTGAGAAATAATCTTACAGGTACAATAATAATTCTCCATGGGATGCCAACATGTCATACACTAGTTTATGGCCACGAGACATCATCAGATTTGCATTTAAAGGCCGCTGCGATTGATTCCATTTTGAAGCATTGACTCATGAAGATTTATGATATTTTGTACTTTGTAATTGTTCTATGGACTATTTTATGTTGTATTTTCTTTTGGGACACTTTCATTTAGATTTTAATTTTCATTTAGGACCGACCATCCTAAAAGTAGCATAGTTGTAATTTTGTGCATTTTCTAACCGTAAAGGGAGCAGGTATAAATACTTGCTTAAAGTAGGGTTTAAGGGGGACATTTTTCAAATTTGAGTATACACTTTTTTCATGAGGATTAAGGTTCTCCTAATTGTCATTCGACTCTTATCATTTTCAATCCTAAGAGTTGAAATTGTAGCGAGTGCAACACTTGAAATTATGAGTAATATCAATCTCTTGTTGTTATGTTTCATTTCATCTCTAGTGAGTCATATCTAAGGTTGGATTGAAATCTTTTGGTATTATTTGATTACATTTGTAATCAAGTTGTCATTTCCTAGTTAATTGGTATTGAACATTTGTTGTTTACTATCAATTGTACTTAATTGAACTGTGATTTGCGTTCGATGGAAAAGGGTTCTTAGAGTTGAAAATTTGTTGATCTTGTATATTATTCACGTGGATTTACATGTGATTAAGGTTATGTTGGAAGAAATTATCCTTGTGGAATTGTAATTGCATCATTAAGTATTCGGATCCCATTGCATCTTCACTAGGTTTCACGCAATTTTTACCCTTTTGAACCGGTTTTGATTTTGAGAGTTGAAGTTGTTCCTTTGGTCCATTTGCATGTGCTTATACTTGGTTTTAGGCACATCAATTGCCAGCCAGAGAGATAGAGTTTTGTATTGATCTTGTCTCGAAAACAACACCCATATCTAAAGCACCCTATAGATTGGCACCGACTAAACTATCTAAACTGAAAACACAACTTCAAGAGCTTAAGATAGTAAGTTTATTAGACCTAGCGTTTCACCATGGGGTGCTCCAGTGTTGTTTGTCAAGAAGAAAGATGGGATTATGAGGTTGTGTATAGATTATAGGGGGCTAAATTGAGCCACAATCAAGAACAAATACCCTTTACCTAAGATTAATGACATATTTGATCAATTATAAGGAGTTCAAGTCTTCTCTAAAATTGACTTGAGATCAGGGTACTATTAGTTAAGAATAAAGGAGGAAGGCATACAGAAGACTGCTTTTAAGACTCAATATAGGCACTACAAGTTTCGAGTGATGCCTTTTTGTTTGAAAAACACTCTAGTAGCCTTCATGGACCTCATGAATAGAGTGCTCAAAGACTAGCTAGACTGGTTTATAGTAGTTTTTAAGATGATATCCTCATGTTTTGACCATGTTGATAGCAAAAGATACCGAGAGATACATGGCCCATCTATACAATCATATTCCGACCGTGTTGAACATAAAACTTATTGAAAGATACATAACCTTTGACACAGTCATGTATTAGCCGTGTTAAGTTACACGACCTCCAACATAGCCATGTTGAGTAAAAAATAACGTAATTGTATACCTATTTAACTCTTAACTAAACTAATTTCTACATAACCTAAATAATTAGTTAGTGATGAAGATCACACTAGGAGGATTGGTCTAAGGATGATTAAAGACAAGTTAGGAAAATTGGAGCAAAGAGCACGACCCTACTTGAGGTGTGGAATACAAAGGCAAAGTCGAGGAATAGATTAAAGGCCGACAACTTTAGAATCACTGAAAGCCACTAGCCTAAATAGCCTATGTGAGAAGAAGGCTACCAGCCTAAGTAGCCAACATGAAATTCTAATGAAGGCTGGTCTCAAGTCTAATTTTTTTTTTTTTCCATTTTCATTCCTAATCCGATTTATACTAAACCCTATGTTCCTCTAATATAAATCCTCAACTTGAACTAGGAATTTTATCTTATTTTGGAGTCACCACCCAACTAAAGTTCGGAAAGATTATTGAATTAGGACTAATTGAGCAAACTAATGATAATTTGGACAACTAGTCAACAAGATTTCCTCTTTTCATTTTTGTGAAAGAGGAAAGGGAAAACTAGAGTTTCTAGACTTAGGGGCTAACTTATTAAAACCTTAAAGTTACCACCTTATTTTTTTGAAATCTAAACCCTATATTAATGTCTTTTATTGTTACTTTTTTTTTTCATTTTTGTTATTTTTTGTTGTGTTTTTTCTTATTGATTAAAAATGACTTATTCCAATATGGAATTTTTTATTCTTTTTAGAGTTGCCCTATGAGGGTACCTGCGTGCCTGCATACCTGCTATTCAAGATTAAACAAGTCGTAGTTTGCTTTTCATGAAAAACTTTAGTAGGTTTGTTAATTTTAATTATGAAATTATTTCTGGTTTACGTTGTTATCATTTTTAGCACTTTTTGGAAAAAAATCTAAGCTTAAACTCGATTATTTTATTTTATTTTTTGAAAAAAAAATTAATTTAAGGAAAAAACCAATTTTGAATTTATTTAAGAAAAAGATTTTTCTAAGTGATAAAAAATCATTTTTGTTTCCCTATTATTAACCTACCTTTATTATTATATATTTATTTATTTATTATATATATTTTATTATTATTATTATTTTAATTTTTTTTTTATTTTTTTATTTTTAATTTAAATTTTTTGTCTGCCCTAAACTAAACATAAAAATAATAAACAAATCTAAATTATTTATTTATTTATTTTCTCTTCTTTTTCTTCTTTTTTTTTTAAATTGTGAATAAATAAATAAATAAATAAATAAATAAATAAAAAAGAAAAATCTAACTTACTTGGATCCAGGTATAGTGTGTGGGTTGGGTTGGGTTGGGTTAGATTAGTCGAAATATGGTGGTTGGGCTCTTGTCAGTGGCATTTCAGCAGCATTCAACGGTAGTTAAAGGCGCTTTCGAGCCTTTAGGGGATAGAATCTTAACTGCCGTGGTGGGTTTCTTCAAGATTGCTTCCTAGTGGTGGTTTTGAGCTCGATCGACGGTCGTGGCACGAGGGACTTCGGCAACGCTTTAAACTCTCATATTTCCTCTCCTTTCTCTCTTTTTTGATTTGTGCTTTGGCTTCCCCACATCGTGGTCTATTTATAGGCACTAGAAATCAAGCTGGATAAGCTCGAATTTCCTTCGATTGGGGCAAATTGGATTTCGGTTGTAAAACCCATCTTCGATTTGTGTAAATCCTTCGATTTATTGTGATTCGATTTCAATGGGATGATGTTTATCTTATTTCAGTTAAAGATTTGGTGGATTTCGTGTACAAATCACATCAAAACAGTCGAAATTCAAATTTTTCCTAGTCGGCGACGATCTTGGATGGAGGTTGAAGACGAGCTACACATGTCTTGGGAAGAAGAAAAATAGGCAAAACACATATCTGCTTCGCCCGAGTTTCGAATGCCTTATCGAGCCCCTTCCCCCTACCTTAGGCCATAGTTTAGGTAAGCTAGGCTAGCCCACTTCTCAATTTACTTAATTTACGTAAATTGTATATATGCAATGCAATTTTTATTATTTTTATATTTTTTTGAAATTCTAAAAATTTGTAAAAATTATTTAACTCCTTTTCTTATTATTCCTATCATTATTTTCCAAAATTGATGTATTTTCCCTATTTATTTTATTTTTTGAATATTTTTCCTATTTTTACTAAATTAGAAGAAAAATTGTAAAAAATGAAAAATTTGAAAATTGATTATTATTAATTATTAGGGTAAAAAATGAGGTGTTTGCAGCTGCTCCTCTTTATGGTAAAGTTTGCAAAACTTAACAAGAAGACAAGAAAACACCATTTTTGGCCTTTAGACTAAATGGATAACGCCTTAGTTTGGCTGGTTATTTGGAATTTGGTCTTTAGTAGGAAAATGCTCTATGAGCTAATATCCCACGAGTGCTTTGTGATGATTAGTATTGCTTAGGAAATGGTCTCAAACAACCTAACAATCTGAATGTAATGTATCCTTCCAAAAAGTGCTCTATGGGCTGACTAATCAGCGATAGGAAACATCTCATGATTGTTTAGGAGTGTGTTATTGTGAGTGGAATAGCTGATAATAGGAAGCGTCTTATCAAACTAGCAACCTTAAAGAGAAGATTATCTTAGGAAGCACTCTTATGAGCTAGCCACCAGTCAACAAAAGTGTCTGGCTAGACTAGCAACTGTTTGGAGAGAAATGCCTTCGAAGAGTGCTCTTATGAGCTGACTAATCAGTTATCGACAAATTTGAAAAGTGCTCCTAATCAAAAGATTCAAAAGTGCTCTTATGAGCTACTTAATTGATAGATTTGAAAAGTGTTCCTATGAGCTAACTAATCGATAAATTCAAAAAGTTCTCCTATGAGCTGACTAATCGATAGCAGGAAGTGCCTTTTTAGACTTGCAGCCATGAAAAATAGGTATCTCAAAAGGTGCTCCTATGAGCTAACCTTGAGAAAGGTGTTTAGGAAAGTGCTCCTCTATGGGCTAACTAACTTATAGCGGGAAGAAATGTCTCGAAAGGTGCCTCTATGGGCTAACCTTGAGAGAAGACGTTTAGGAAAGTGCCTCTCTATGGGCTAACTAACCGATGGCGGGAAGCGTCTTCTTAGACTTGCGACCCTAAGGAAGATATTTCTCGAAAGGTGCCCCTACAGGTTGATCCTGAGAGAGGATGCTTAGGAAAGTACCCCATTATAGGCTGACTAACCTATAGAGGGAAGAAATGTCTTGAAAGGTGCCCCTATGGGTGAACCTTGAGAGAGGATGTTTAGGAAAGTGCCCATTGTGGGCTAACTAACTTATGGCGGGAAGCGTTTTCTTAGACTCGCGACCTTGGGAAAGAAATGTCTCGAAAGGTGCCCTTATGGGCTAACCATGAGAGAAGATGTTTAGGAAAGTGCCCCATTATGGGCTGACTAACCTATAGAGGGAAGAAATGTCTCGAAAGGTGCCCTATGGGCTAACCTTGAGAGAGGATGTTTAGGAAAGTACCCCATTATGGGCTGACTAACTTATGGTGGGAAGCGTCTTCTTAGACTCTCGACCCTAGGGAAGAAATGTCTCGAAAGGAGCCCTACGGGCTAACCCTAAGAGAGGATGTTTAGGACAATGCCCATTGTGGGCTAACTAACCTATAGAGGAAGAAATGTCTCGAAAGGTATCCCTATAGGCTAACCTTGAGAGAGGATGTTTAGGAAAGTGCCCCATTGTGGCTGACTAACCTATGGAAGGAAGCGCCTTTTTAGACAAGCGACCCTAGGGAGGAAACGTCTCGAAAGGTGCCCCTACGGGCTAACCCTAAGAGAGGATGTTTAGGAAAGTGCCCCATTGTGGGCTGATTAACCTATGGTGCGAAGCGTCTTCTTATACTCGCGACTTTAGGGAAGAAACGTCTCGAAAGGTGCCCCTACGGGCTGACCTTGAAAGAGGATGTTTAGGAAAGTGCCCTATTGTGGGCTGAATAATCTATAGTGGGAAGAAATGTCTCGAGAGGTGCCTTTATGGGCTAACCCTAAGAGAGGATGTTTAGGAAAGTGCCCCATTGTAGGTTGACAAACGTATAGCGGAAGAAATGTCTCGAGAGGTGCCCCTATGGGCTAACCCTGAGAGAGGATGTTAAGGAAAGTGCCCCATTGTAGGCTGATTAACCTATGGTGGGAAGCGTCTTCTTAGGCTTGCGACCTTCGGGAAGAAATGTCTCAAAAGATGCCCCTAGGGCTAACCTGAGAGAGGATGTTTAGGAAAGTGCCCTATTGTGGGCTGACTAACCTATGAGGGAAGAAATGTCTCGAAAGGTGCCCTATGGGCTAACCTTGAGAGAAGATGTTTAGGAAAATGCCCCATTGTGAGCTGACAAACCTATGGTGGGAAGTGTCTATTAGACTCGTGACCTTGGGGAGGAAATGTCTCGAAAGGTGCCCCTAGGGGCTAACCCTAGAGAGGGAAGTTTTGGAAGGTGCCCCATTGTGGGCTGACTAACCTATAGAGGGAAGAAATGTCTCGAAAGGTGCCCCTATGGGCTAACCCTAAGAGAAGATGTTTAGGAAACTGTCCCATTGTGAGCTAACTAACCTATAGAGGGAAGAAATGATGTGCTCAAAACCAAGTCCATGTACAATCAAAGAAAACAATCCTCAACTCACATAAAAATCGGTTCACAAGAAACGGAATTTACGTGAACCCTATTGGAAATTTGATGCAATCCAATGGCTCAAAGATGCAATCAACCTCCAGTAATGATAAACTTCACTAAATGATGATAACACAAGTGAATTCCACGTGAATAAATATGAAGAAGGAGAGAAACAAAACCATAATTTATCCTCTTCCAACAAGCACAATTCACGTCACCAATGAGATGATAATATCAAGTACTAAAGTAATCAATCTTATACAAGATAATTGATCACAAATGCAATCACAAATCTGACCAAGAAACTTCAATTCAACCCTAGATATGACTCACTAGAGATGAAATGAAAAACAACAAAGAAAGAATTGATATGACTCACAATTTTCCCTTATTGCATTCGCCACAATTCCAATTTTTTAGATTGAAATTGATAAGAGAAAGTGAACTAGGAAGAACTCTAATTCCCACACGTTAAGTGTATGATTCAATTCTGCAAAATGGCCTCCTCAAACCTTACTATAAGCAAGTATTTATACTTGCTACTCCTAAGGTTAGAAAATGGTCAAAATTACAAGTTTGCCACTTTTAAGGTAGCTAGTCCTAAATGAAAATTACAATAAAATGAATGTGTCCCAAGAAAAAATACAACATAAAATAGTTCATAAAGAAATTACAAAGTACAAAATATCATAAGTCTTCATGAGCCAATGCTTCGAGTGGAAATAATTGTAGCGCATCTTCGATTGTAATTTTGAAGATGTCTAGTGTCCATCGACTAGTGTAAGACATATTGGCATCCCATGGAGAATTATTTTTGTACTTGTAAGATTATTTTTCAAATACTTATTAGGTAAAAAGAAATGACATAAAATATGAGAGATTTGGACCATCATCCAAATCGAGTTCTGAAAGTGTCGATGGTGCCGGAAATTTTCCTATCATCTCCTCGAGCTTCTAAAAGATTTGCCCTCAAATCTAGAGGATCAGTTTTGGAAGTGAACCTAATGTCTCTATTATCCTGCTCTTTCAGCTACAAAATGTAATGGATGGAGTTCTGATCTGTTCCTGAAACCCATGTACCTCAGATGGATTCATTGGCGATAGAACTATGCGAGATTCGCCCACGCTGAACATGTAGGTGTTTCTAAACCCATCATGTAACACCCGCCGATCAAACAACCAAGGTCGACCCAACAGTAAATGGAATGCATGCATAGGGACTACATCACACAAGATCTCATCATGATATTTCTGCCTAACATTCATAGGAACCTTTACCCTAAGTGTAACATACATACTGCCTCGATATCTAGCTAATGCAAGTTGTAAGGGCTAGGATGTGGAATGGTAGACATATGTAATTTGTCTACCAATGCAGCAGATATAACATTTGTGCAATTACCACTATCGATGATGAGTACACAAAGGTTACCTCTGATTCTGCAAGAAGTGTGAAATATGTTCTCCCTCTGAATGTCACTAGTATCAGGAGATATATTTAGAACCTTGTGTAACACATTAATAGGTAGATATTGTTCACCTGTATGCTCCTCATGTGTGTCTGTAGTTTGGTCATCATAATATTCCTACAGTGCCGTTGGTAAATCTTTAGGCTCAATCTGTTCATGGTCATCCTCAACATCTTCCCTAGTGCCCTCCATAACAGTCATCACCCTCTTATTTGGAAACTGTGCTGCCATATGCCCAAATCCCATGCATTTAAAGCACTTAATCAGGCGCGCCTTTCCACTAGTAGATCCGGGAAAAATCTGCCTCACATTTGGTGTTATGACCTGTTTACCTTTCCTAGTAGGTAAATTTTCTCTAATAGTATTTGGGGTAGTTTTGTCCACTGCTTTCACTGCCTCACCTACTACTTTTGTTCCCCCTGATCGACCGTTAGTTGATATGGGTCTAGTAATAGCATTGAGCCTACTCCCTAAACAAGTTGGACCTCCTTTATCTCTCTACTTTTAAGGCCAACTGAATAGCCTTACCAAGTGTACTATAGCGCTGCAGCTCAATAACATACGCTATTTCATATTTCAAACCTGAGACGAAGTGTGCTATGGTTTGTTCTGGAGGTTCAACGGACCCACACCTAATCATGAGGGTTTCAAATTCCTGCACATAATCATCTACTGTCTTACCTCCCTGCCTCAAGGTCTGCAGTCGCATAAACGGTTCCTGTTTATAGTGCTCAGGAATGAACCTTTTACTCAATACCCTTTTCATATCCCTCAAGGTCTGAATCTCAACCTCTCCATCCTACGCCTGTTGATAATCAGATTTTTCCACCATATTGCAGCATACCCTATAAACTTGACAGCAGCCAATCGAACCTGGTGTTATCATTGATCTCATAACATTCAAAGAGACCCTCAACCTTGTCCTCCCAATCTAAATAATCATCAGCTAATCCCTTGCCATCATAAGAAGGCATCTGCAGTTTCACATATTCTAAGCCCCGAGCGGCCTAAAATCCCTATTCTGATATGGGTTTGCCCCAAAATTGTCATCCCATTCTTCTTTATATGGAAGATGCTCCTCACCCATCCTTCTATTCAAATTTCCATCTTCCATTACTCTGTCTCGATGTGGATTCTGTGGAGCTACCTGAGGTGGTGCCTGTTAGTTTGCCACTGGAGGTTGTGGTAATGTCATTTTGTCAATCCTAATTGCCAAGTAGCAATTATGGTAGTAAGATCCTGGAGCTGTTCTTCCAAAGTCCTCCTACCTGCAACATTACGACCTTGACCTCCACCAACTTGACTATTGGCTTCATCGCCAATTCCCCCATTCACGCTATCATTCGACATAGTTGTAGACTCAGTATATTTAGCCTTCAAAGATAATTTGAAGCAAGGAAGCACACCTCACAACCACACTTCCTTTAAACACAATAGCCACTACAAAAGGAAAACAAACAACTCCACTTAACTTCACAAGTATGCTAATACAATCCACATGTAGCACTTTTCTCCACAACACATTAACACAACATGGTGTAATACTTCTATAATGTCACCACCACATGTGACACTTGCAATCCCCTTTTTAATCAACACATACACAACACCATACACATACTATTTGCTTAGTACATAAAGGCAATGCTACACACATACACCTTTTCTATATACGGTGCTTAACAATTCAATCACCACAACAACAATATTTCCCACTCCTTTCAAATCACGGTGCAACAAATTTTTTTTTTTTTTCAAATTCCACAGCTCACTCACTTCACAAATAACTCCCATGGCAACAACACAAAAATTGCACTCCACTTCCACGACAATATTAACAAACAGCAACAACAACAATTACACTCCACTTCCACAGCAATAATAACAAGATGTATTCCACTTTCCACAAGTTCTAACCGCAACTCACAAATAGGCAGCAATTTAAATTTGAAATTCAATCACTTCACTAATTGCAATCCTTCCACAATTGGTAAGAAATGAATTTCAAATTCAAACAAACACTCATTAACTCCTCAACTTAATAGATTCCTTACTATCCACATAATGCAAATCTGGAAAATGTACACTCCTCCAATTCTGAATTTGCACAAAGGATTCACAACTACACACTCCACAAGCTTCTTCAAACAACAAGTTAATTACGGTATGAATGGGCAAGTTTCAAGTTCAAAAATGTTGAATTAACAACACACTTCTACTCTCCTTCCCTTCTACAAAATGATCAACCACAAGAAGCTACAATAAGCCCTTCAATTCAACTTCAACAAGCAGTAAATTCAATTCTCAATCAAGACAATTTCACAACTCAATTCACAATACAATTTCGGTTCACAATTGAAGAACCCTAATTGAGCGTGATGATCAAGAATTCAACCAACACTTGATCCCTTCTCTTAACTTGTGCTTTGATAACAAAAGATGATGTGCTCAAAACCAAGTCCAAGCACAATCAAATGAATCAAAGAAAACAATCCTCAACTCACATAAAAATCGGTCCACTAGAAATGGAATTTGCGTGAACCCTAACGGAAATTTGATGCAATCCAATGGCTCAAAGATGAACTCATCCTCCAATAATGATAAACTTCACTAGATGATGATAACACAAGTGAATTCCACATGAAAAAAATATGAAGAAGAAGAGAAACAAAACAGTGATTTATCCTCTTCCAATAAGCACAATTCACGCCAGCAATGAGATGATAATATCAAGTACTAAAGTAATAAATCTTATACAAGATAATTGATCATAAATGCAATAAAAAATCTGACCAAGAAACTTTAACTCAACCCTAGATAAGACTCACTAGAGATGAAATGAAAAACAACAAAGAAAGAATTGATATGACTCACAATTTTCCCTTGTTGCACTCGCTACAATTCCAATTCTTGGGATTGAAATTGATAAGAGAAAATGAACTAGGAAGAACCCTAATTCCTACACGTTAAGTGTATGATTCAATTAAGCAAAATGGCCTCCTCAAACCCTACTATAAGCAAGTATTTATACTTGCTACTCCTAGTGTTAGAAAATGGTCAAAATTACAAGTTTGCCACTTTTAAGGTAGCTAGTCTTAAATGAAAATTACAATAAAATGAAAGTGTCCTAAGAAAAAATATAACATAAAATAGTTGATAAAGCAATTACAAAGTACAAAATATCATAGGTCTTCATGAGCTAATGCTTCGGAGTGGAAACAATCGCAGCGGACTTTAATTGTAATTCTGAAGATGTCTCGTGCCCATCAACTAGTATAAGACATATTGGCATCCCATGGAGAATTATTTTTGTACTGTAAGATTATTTTTCAAATACTTATTAGATGAAAAGAAATGACATAAAATATGAGAGATTTTAGATCATCATCCAAATTGAGTTATGAAAGTGTCGATGGTGCTAGAAATTTTCCCATAAAAAAATGTCTCGAAAGGTGCCCCTATGGGTTAACCCTGAGAGAAGATGTTTAGGAAAGTGCCCTATTGTGGCTGACTAACTTATGGTAGGAAGCATCTTCTTTGACGCGCGACCTTGGGGAGGAAATGTTTCGAAAGGTGCCCCTAAAGGCTAACCCTTAGAGAGAATGTTTAGGAAAGTGCTCCATTGTGGGTTGACTAATATATGGTGGGAAGTGTCTTCTTAGACTCGCGACCTTGGGGAAGAAACGTTTCAAAAGGTACCCCTATCGGCTGACCCTGAGAGAGGAGTGTAAACATCCCATTTTTGCCCTAGGAATGAATAATAATCAATTTTCAATTTTTTCTAATTTTTTTCAATTTTTCTCTAATTTAGCAAAAATAATAAAAATATTAAAAAAAATAAAAATAAATAGGAAAACACATCAATTTTGAAAAATGATTTCAGAAATAGCAATAATAAGGATTAAATAATTTTTACAAATTTTTTAAATTAAAAAAAATACAAAAAAATGGAAAAATTGCATCGCATTTGTACAATTTGCAATATAAAGAAAATCAGGAAATTGGCCCAGCTCAGCTGGCTCGTGTGTGCGCATGGGAATGTGTAGAGGCCAGAGGTCGCAAGTTCAAATCTTCCCCTAAGCACTCTGTGCAATGTTTTTTGCCTTTCGCCTGGAGCTACCACATGGCAGCGTGTGATTGGCCGAGGGAAGTCACGCGTGTCGTGCGTGATCATCTTCTTCGCCGAACAGACGCGAGAAGAAGTTGGAGCAGGTCCGACGAAGGTGGAACCAACCATTTTTCCTCAAATCTTTTGGATTGTTTTCAAGATAAAGCCAAATCCATCAGATAAATCAAAGAAAAACAAGAGATCAACATCAAATCGCTAGGATAAAACCGAATCTAAAAAACGAAAAAATATGGGTTTATCCAAATCGCCGGATTTGAGCTTATCCGGAGGAGATTTCAAGCGTCTATAAATAGAGGAGGAGGGGAGGAGGCCAAAGCACAGAAAAAAAGTGAGAGAAAGGAGTGAATCTAAGAGCACTAGAGGAGAACCAAAGCCGCGACCACCGATCGGAGCTAAGCCACTACCAGGAGGCGTTTCTAGAGCAAACCACCGCCGCCATTGAATTCATCACCCTCGATAACCTAGGATTCGACACCTCACCCAGCTGCAAACGGCCGCTGGAACGCCATCAACGAGCACTCCCCGCCACCGTGTCCGACCAATCTGACTCGACCTGCTTCGACCCGATTCAACTCGACCCGCGCACCGACCCGGATCCAGGTAAGTCGGATTTTCTAGATTTTTCCAATTTATTTATTTATTTGGTTTATTTATTTTTTGTTCCGAATTGATTCATTCATTTATTTATTAATTTGTTGGTTATTTAATTATTTATTTGTTTGTGTTTTATATTTCCGTAAATAGGAAAATGTTAGAAATTACATTTTTTTTAAGATTTAATAACGTAAAAAGAAAAAATTATTATAAAAAATAAATAATAAAAATGTAGAAAAAAGATAATAATAAAAAATATTAGAACAATAATAGTAAAACTCTACATTTTAAAATCGGATAGATAATAACTTAGGATAAAATTTTTAAAACATAAAAAAGAAAAGATTAATAAAAATCATAAAGATAATAAAAAAAATTATAAAAAAATCATGAAAACTTAGAAAAATTATACAAAATTGTAGAAGAATAATAAAATCATAAAAATGATAAAAATTAAATACAAAAAAATCATAAAATCATAAAAAATTAAGAAAAATTCAAAAATAAAAAAAATGAGTTTTAGCACTTAGAAAAATCATTTTCTTCAAATAAATCTAAAATTGATGTTTTTCCTAAAAATCATTTTCAAAAAAGCAGATTAAAAGCTTAGGCTTAGATTTCTTTTTTTAGAAAAATCCCAAAAATGATAAAAACATAAATCAAAAGAGATTTCAAAATTAAAATCCACAAACACACTTAAGGTTTTCAGAAAAGCGAACTACGACTTGTTTGATCCTAAATAGCAGGTACGTAGGCACCCATTCGGGGCAACCCATAAAATGAATAGAAAATCATTTTTTCAAATAATTCATTCAAGAACATAATAAAAAGCAACAGAAACAAAATAGAAGACATTTCCAGATAGAGATAATTTTAGGAGATTAGGTCGTAACCGTAAGGTTTTAATAGGTTAGCCTCTAGACTTAGAAACTCTGGTTTTCCCTTTTCCTCTTTTCACAAAAACGAGAAGAGGAAATCACGACGACTAGTGGTCTAAATTAAGACTAATCCGCTCCTTTAGTTCTTAATTCAATCTTTCCAACAACAGTTGGGTGGCGACTCCAAAATTAAACGAAGTTCCTAACTCAGGTCGAGGATCTATATTAGATGAGCATAGGGTCTAGTCTAGATCGGATTAGGAATGGGAATTAAAAATTAGACTCGACAGGATGGCGACTCTGCTAGGGACCCATGCCAGTAGGCTAGCCACCTGAATCTCCTCAAATTGTTCTTTTAAAGAAATTTCTTTCAATTATTATTCTGTTGCTAACTTTTCAGGGATTAGCTAGGTTTTAGCTTTCTTTACTGTGGGGTCTGTATGCATATGTCGTGTGAATAGATGCGGTTGAACTTGGACCGTCCTAGAACCCTAAGACGGGGAGCCATTGTGTAGGTTTCGGGCGAAGTGAGTTGATCACCGTTCGGGACCGATTAGGCTACCCCACCCAATGCTTCGATATGGCCTGAGATCCATTTCTCCGAGAATGCGAGAGGCCATAGAGCTTAGGGACCGGTTAGAACCAACCTACTTGCATACATAACATCATAGGGTTGACAATTGATGATGATGTAATAGTTTGTTGTTTTGATCATGGAGTTCAAATCTATTTCCCTGTAATGTTTTCATAGTTCTGTTTGTAATTAGGCAATTTCTTATTGTAATAGATGGCTAGCACCGCAGTCGACCGCCTCCTCCGTAAAGAAATTCAGGTGTACAAACCTTTGGACCCAAAGTTGGTACTGGACCATTGGTTTACCTTATACAACCTAGAGGAACAGGCCTTCATCCAGCAAAAGATAGGCCCTATCCTCTCACTAACAAAGATAGAGGTGAATTTGCCTTTGGTACGGGCTATGCTCCAGTTATGGGAAGTCGAGCCCATAGCTTTCTTCATTGGGCCACATGAAATCACCCCTACCCTAGAAGAGTACACCTAGCTGCTACAAGCTCTAGTACTTACTGATCAAATCTATGTGCTCAAATCTCCAGGCCAGCCAGCTGGTACCTTCAGCAGGCTGCTAGCATCCGTAAAATAGTAGTCAACGAAGCCCTAGCAGACTGTAATGGATATTGCATACGAATGGATGATTTAGAAGCCTGGTTCATCGCCCAAGAGGACAATGGGGATAGAAAGGACATACTGTGTGGGGACCCCAAGACTTACAAACAAAGAAGGGTAACTGCTTTCATCTTGACAGCTTTCGCCACCATACTGTTCCCCATCGGGACCTTCTATATTCACTATCGAGTTGACAGAGCTGGTGACCCAATTCCTAGAGGGAAGTTCTTACATCCCGGCTCTATTGGCTTGAACAGATTCGAAACTTGAACTTCCTCAAGAGGAAAGGCCATGGGATCCTCCGCTCAAGCCTCAACCTTATGCTGATATGGTTCGTAAGCCACCTTAAGTGCTTCAGGCTGAACATGGTCCGGAAAACCTTAGCCCAGCAGGGGATCTTGTGGATTCATGCATAGAAAAAGTAAAGCTACCGACGACCTTACCAGCCACAGTTGGGTAGAAGTGCTTAGAAGCTTCAATGTCGAAGATATTCTGTGGACAGCCAGGTGGAGTTGCTGTGATAAAATTATTTTGACCTGCAGTAATTTCCAAGCTGTACCTTTGATTCGAAATCAGTTAATGTATTGGATATCACCTCAACTCAGTGGTCCGCAAGTTTGGTACTATCCAAGACATAGTTTATCGGCCCTCGCTGGAAGCAGTCACCTTTGAGTATCAAGATCCGAACCTGTTGGTAGCCGAGAAGTTTGCTAAGCTGGCAGAGGTCAAAGCACTTTGGGAAGCCAAAATTGAAAGCCCGAATGTGGACCTTGGGGAGCTAGATGGCGAAGTGGGAAAGCACCGAGCCACCAGAGAGTTTGTAATCCGCCAGCTATACTATATAGGAGAGAGAGCATACCGGGTTCCGAACGTCACCCAACCAAGGCCAGACAAGATCAATCCAGAGATAGAGATCTACCTAGAACAGGTCAAGGCCCGGATGGAGGTATACTTCGAAGCTGCAGATTATAAGAAAGACATTTGGAAGGGACGTTTCAAGGAATCCGACTAAAGGAACAAAGCTTCGGAAGCCCAGTTAGAAAAGACCAAGGCCAGAGTCGAAGAACTGGAAGCCGTCATCAACGGGAAGTCTAAGCCTCCACAACAGAAGACCAAAAGAGCTAGGAAATAGATCATTATTTGTAATCTTTTATTTTGATTATCAAACTCCAAAATTTTCAATACTAATAAAGTAAAAGTTTCAATATTACATCGTCAATCAATTGTCAACCCTTTTTATTTTTAGCATCTATATGACACATGCATGCATTTTGCAGACATTACACTAAGGAAAAAAACAAAATGCGCGTCCAGGTATCAAGATAGCTCCCAAGCAACCGAACCGTCCCAGAAGTCCAATTCTCACACAGTTTAAGAACAAGAATGGCCAATAGTAGCGACAACCGCAACAACACCAATGCTAAAGCTGCCTCGGACTCCAGGATCATGTCCCTAGAACAAACGGTCTAACAATTAGTTGCCCTAGGTTCACCTCTTAACTAAAAGCATCGGCCTCCTACGCAACACTCAACCAACCCAGGAAGAACATTCAGAGGCCAGAAAGGGGAAAGCAGTGGAGGGATAGCCTCCGGAATATGAAGAGACCAATTCCCACCTTAACCCGACCTTTGAAATATGAGCCGAAGATCAACTAGGGGCCAACCTCTGATGACTTGAAAAAGGGAGATGGAAGAGAGACAGAAGGAGATGGAGAAGTGACTCTTCCAGCAGCTCCATGATAAGATGAAAACAATCGAGGGCCCTGATGGTTTCGAACAGGCCGGAATCACCAATCTGCCAGCATACAGGGAAGAGGTATACCCTGAAAAGTTCAAGACCTCAGAGTTTGAAAAGTATGATGAGATCGGATGCCCCAAAATGCATACTAGGCTATATGCCCGGAAAATGAGCAAGTATGCTTAATATAGCCAACTCATGCTTCAGACATTCCAAGACAGCTCACAGGCCTGCATTGGTCTGTATGCCCACTTGGACTTAACATTGTCAACACCTGGGAGAAGCTAGCCCGGGCGTTCTATGACCAGTATAAGTTCAATATTGAAGTCGCCCCATCTATGATCAACCTGGGAAGTGTCCAAAAAAGACATACTAAGCCATTTAAGGAGTATGCTCAGTGTTGGAGAGCTCAGGCCGCCAGAGTAGCAATCCCAATCTCCGAGAAGGAGTTGACATCCATATTTGTCGAACACCCTGGACAAGACCTACTTTTCACACTGGTAGGCCAACCTCATCCAGTTTTGCAGAGGTAGTAGCTGCGGGATATAGGATTGAAAATGCCATCACCACCGGTAGACTCCAAACAATGGAGCCTCCTAGGGTCACACCAACACAAAGGCCCTTAGGAGGAAATAGAGCTAAGGAGTCCACCGTCAGCACTATCCATTCCGGTAAGGAAGAAAAAGCTGGGACTCATGTGACATTCCAGACCACGAGTACCCCAGTCCAACAATCCACGATAGGTCATACCTAGGCTACCAAGGTCCCAAGGCAGTTCAGTCCAATCCCCATACCGCTTAGTCAGGTCTTTGCTCGGTTGAAGGCAAACAACTTGATCAGTTTCGAGATCCCCAATGACCGATATAAGCCCAAGAATTTCGACTCAAGCCTCAAGTGTGACTACCATATGGGTCAGGAGGGGCATTCTACAGATAGGTGCTGGAGGCTCCGGCACAAGATCCAAAACTTAATTGATGCAGGAATCATACAACTGGATTTTATGAACACCCCAGCACCTAATGTCAACACTAACCCACTGCCCAATCACAAGCCCACCATTAATATGATCATATCTGAGAGTCAACTCCCAAAGAAGCCCCTAAGCAGAATACGATGGAGTAACAGAAGAAGCAATCCCATCAAGCACCAGAAGAAGCACCAAAGGCACACATTAAGAGAAGGTGGTTAGCCGGAGACCCAATGGTCGGCACTTTGGGAGATTCATATGGGAGGTTTCAATATTTGGTAAACTATTCTTACACCCCAACTGAGTATGGGCTGCCTAGTGGATGGGGCCGGAATTTGAGAAGGAAGACAACCCATCAAAAGAAGAGGGGAAGACTATAAACATGATCAATTCTCATCAAAAGCCCAGGGTTATACAATGCTATGAGGGACAACCAGTTGAGATACAAATCCCAAGGAAAAGATATGTATTCAATGTCCCGATACAGTAGAAAATTACAAGGTTGCACCGTTCGACTATCGGCCCTCGAATAAGAGCGACCTCCTATGGTGGGAGGAATCACCCACTTGGGAGAATATATGATCCAAAGTATAGAGCTCCGACTGAAGAACCCAACGTGGAGAAGGAGAGGAAGAGGAAGAGGGACTCATCGCATTTACAAAGATGGTCAAGGCGAGTGAATACAAGATAATGGAATAACTAAATAAAGTTCCAGCACAAATATCACTCATGGGCCTTCTTACAGCATCCGAGCCCCACAGGGAAGCACTTTTTAAAGTGCTCAAACAGATTCAGGTCCCTGAAGGCATCGCTACAGACAAGATAGGTCACATGGCGGACTCCATCTTTACAATGGACCGGATATCTTTCTCTCCGAAAAGCTAGGAGAAGAGGGACACTAACATACCAAACCACTGTTCATAGCGGTCAGGTGCAATGACACCATTGTCTCCCGGGTACTCATCGACAACGGATCGTCCCTCAACATTTGCCTATTGGAAACTCTCGACTTATTGGGGGTCGATCCAAGTAACATAAAGCCTAGCTCAACGGTGGTTAGAGCTTTTGATGGGTCAAAAAGAGACATAGTAGGGGGGATGAACCTACTAGTGGAAATTGGTCCACAAGTATTCCACATCTCTTTCCAAGTCCTCGGCATCCTAAGATCTTTCAACCTGCTTTTAGGACGACCTTGGATACATGCTGCTGGAGCCATCCCTCTAGTCTCCACCAAAGGGTCAAATTCATTGCAAACGGGCAGATAGTCACTGTACTGGGTGAGTAGGATTACGCCATATACAAAGAGACTGCTATACCATATATTGGAGAAGAAGGTTCAGAAGACCTAGGACTAAAAATTTTCAGTGAAGTGAACGTGGTGACCAGCAAGGAGGGCCATCAGTTTAAAGAGGGGTAGCAAGGGACGTTTGACTGGGGTACGTTCCTACAGCCAAGAAGAAACGCAAGCAAGAGGTGTCAAAGGCAGAATGAAGGGGAAGCTGATCGACACCTAGATGTGCATCCTACCTCTACAACAATCTTTCCGAAAGGCGAATATCATTCAAGAGCTTCGGATAAACGAAGGTGATGCCAGCAAAGGGAAACCAACCCCCCGCACGTCCAACCAGCATCCGGCTCTAAACAATTGGTTTTGTTATCCTATCAGTAGCTCTAGGTTAGCTCAAAAGTAAAGAAAAATTATTAAACAGATTTTATTGAAACTCTTTATCAAATTCAACTACAGTTTGTTTTTCTTCTTATATATATGCTTTCATTTTTATTTTACCCAAATCTCTTACTATCGAACATCAGGGATATTTCGCGCAGGTAGAAAATAAAAACGCCGATATCATTTCAACGCTGTTGGGTTAGTTGTTGAAGGCGATATCTTAGACCACAAATAATACAAGAAAATTGGCAAAACATGAACAAAGCGAATCTCGATCGACGAGCCAGTGGAGACAGTAAATCTAGGAAGCATGGAAAACCCTAAGAACCTCAAAATCGGGACTAGTTTGAGTGCCGAGCAAAAATGTGAGATAACCGAGCTATTAACAGAATATGCGGATGTGTTTGCCTGGTCATATGGCGACATGCTAGGGCTAAACCAATCAATAGTGGTTCATAGGCTTCCCACAAGGGAAGATGTCAAACCTAAAAAACAAAAACTGGGAAGATTTAGGCCTAACATCTTACTAAAGATTAAGGAAGAAGTCAAGAAACTGCTAGAAGTAGGGTTCATTGAAGTATCCGATTACCCTGAATGGGTGGCAAATATAGTCCTCGTTATGAAAAAGAACGGAAAAGTACGCGTATGTGTAGACTTTCGGGACTTAAACCAAGCAACACCAAAGGATAACTTCCCCCTACCTCACATTGATGTTCTAGTAGACAACACTGTGGGAAACCATCTCTTCTCATTCATGGACGGTTTCTCCGGATATAATCAAATAAAAATGGCTGAAGAAGATAAAACCAAAATGACTTTCATCACAACATGGGGAACTTTCTGTTACAAAGTCATGCCTTTCGGTTTGAAAAATGTTGGGGCAACGTATCAGAGAGCCATGGTCGCAATACTTCACGACATGATGCATTGAGAGGTTGAAGTATATGTCGATGACATGATAGCCAAATCTAAAGAAGGAGATAGCCATATAGATATCTTGAGGAAATTGTTTAGATGACTGAGAAAATTCCAGCTCAAGTTAAACCCATAGAAATATACTTTCGGGGTCACAATGGGGAAATTGTTAGGGTTTGTCATAAGCCAGGAAGGCATTAAAATTGACCCTGACAAGGTAAATTCTATATTAGAATTACCTTCCCCACGCTCCGTTAAAGAAGTAAGAAGTTAAAGAAGTAAGAAGCTTACTGGGAAGATTAAATTATATAGCTCATTTTATCTGATAACTCACTGACAAGTGCCGGCCACTATTCCGTCTGTTGAAGAAGAATGCCACAATAGAATGGGACGACGAATGCGAAGAAGCATTTAGGACGATCAAAGACTATCTTACAAAACCTCTAGTCTTGATAGCCTCGAAACAAGGAAAGCCCTTATTCATATACCTCACTATACTCCTTGAATCCATGGGATGTGTGCTAGGGCAGAAAGATGAAGAGGGAAGAGAGCGTTCCATATACTATCTGAGCAAGAAGTTCATAGATGGGGAACAAAGGTACTCAGATGTGGAGAAAACTTGTTGTGCTCTAATTTAGGTCATGCATCGACTAAGGCAATACACCCTTTACTATCATATTGAGCTACTAACAAAGCATGATCCTTTGAAATACTTGGCAAAGAAACTAGCTTTGATAGGGAGAATCTCTAAATGGCAAATGCTCCTATCCAAGTTTGACATAACATATGTAAAAAAAGAACTCAATGAAAGGGCAAGCCTTAGCTGACCAATTGGCAGAACACCCTGTCAAGATAGATTCCCAAGAACTACAAGCCCAATTTCCGGACGAAAATATATTAACAGTGGAAGATATATCGTAGAAGACTTTGGGGTAAAGCAGAACCCGAAATGGAAACTGTTTTTCGATGGAGCTGCCAACGTATTCGGTTGCGGGGTTGGGGCAGTATTCATATCCCCAGACGACACTCAATTCCCTATAGCGACAAGACTTACATTTCCCTATACCAATAATATCGCGGAATATGAAGCGTGTATTCTTGGCCTCAAAATGGCTTGCCAAATGGAAATCTATGAATTAGAAGTATACGGGGATTCGTCGCTCATCATACTACAGACAAGAGGGGAATACAAGACTAAAGACCCCAAACTGGTACCATATCATCAACACTTGATAGAGCTAATTGAAGAATTCAAGGCAATCACTTTCACATACATCCCGAGAACCCAGAATTAGTTCGCAGATGCACTAGCTACACTAGCATCTATGATCCAGATAACAGGGGGAGCCGAAGTTCAACCGATGAAAATAGACATCAAAAGTCAGCCCGCCTACTGCTTAACCATTGAAAAAGTACAAGATGACAAGCCCTGGTATCACGCCATCAAGACCTTCCTCCAAGAAGGTAAATACCCCGAAATGGCTAGCAAAAATGACCAAAGAACAATCAGAAGATTAGCAAGCCATTTCTTGTTAAGTGGGTCTATACTCTACAAAAGATCACCTAATACCACCTTGTTGAGATGTGTGGACAAAAATGAAGCATGCGAACTGATGAAGGAAGTACATGAAGGAGTATGTGGACCTCATATGAATGGCTACATGTTGGCCCAAAAAATCATGAGTTTAGGATATTATTAGTTGACCATGGAATCAGATTGCATAAAGTATGTTAAGCACTGTCATCTATGTCAGGTCTATGCAAACCAGATAAATGCTCCGCCCAACGAGCTACACTTGTTATCAGCACCATAGCCTTTCTCCATGTGGGGAATCGACATAATTGGCCCAATCACTCCGACAGCATCTAATGGCCATAGGTTTATACTGGTAGCAATTGATTATTTCACCAAATGGGTAGAAGCGTCGTCATATACCAATGTCACAAAAGGGGTAATAGTCCGCTTCTTGAAAAGGGACATAATAGCCCGATATGGAGTTCTTGAGTCTATTATCACCGACAACGGTACCAATCTCAACAACAAATCGATGACGGGTTTATGTCAACAACTCCACATAAACCACAGAAATTCAACTCCCTACCGACCTCAAATGAACGGGGCAATAGAAGTAGCTAACAAAAATATCAAGAAGATAATCGAGAAACTGACAACAACTTACAAAGATTGGCACGAAATGTTGTCGTTTGCTCTCATGGCTTATAGGACTTCAATAAGAACATCTACTAGAGCTACCCTTACTCATTGGTATACGGTACAGAAGCAGTGCTACCAGTCGAAGTCGAAATACCATCGTTATGAATTTTGTCAGAAACTTAGCTAACCGAATCAGACTGGGTAAAGAAGAGGCTTGATCAACTGAATCCGATTGATGAAAGAAGACTTACCGCACTATGTCATGGCCAGTGTTTCCAACAAAGGATGGCCCAAGCATTCAACAAGAAAATGAGGCCTCGGTACTTCAAAGAAGGGGATCTGATGCTAAGGAAGGTTCTCCCAAATGCCTAAGACTCTTGAGGAAAATTCACCCCAAACTACGAAGGCCCCTATGTGGTGAAAAAGGTTCTGTTAGGAGGTGCTCTGATACTGACTCAGATGGATGGTCCGGAATTGAGAGACCCCATTAACACAGATGCTGTAAAGATGTACTATCCTTAGGCAAGGAAATTGAAATTTTGCCAATGTTTATGAAAGCCAATGTTCGATATAAATTTCATTGAGTCAAGTTTTTACTTTTTACAAGCAAAGTTAATATCCCTGAATGGTCAATAATCCAAGTCAATTCACACCACAACAAAAACTCCTAAATACATTACCCACCACTTCGCCAATGAAAGATAAACACTAAAATGATAATGAATCTCAATATATTTGGTAATATAATTCTATCTACTTACGAGCATTAGAACTGAGTGCATTAGTAGGATAACATTACCGTCAAAAGAGCTGTGTGCACGAAGAAAGGGAGCACATCAAAATTTTCGACCTTAGGTCAAGATAAGAAAAAGTGAAGCAGAAGCAAACTATCATAAAGGTTCGGTTGTTTGGTTATTATCCACAATAAACTGGCAAGCATATTAAAATACATAACTATCATCATATCATGAAAGGCATCACATCGTTTAGCTTAGTCAGTAGAAAGCATATTCAAAAGCATAAGATGAGTCGGCCCATAGTGGGGCACTTGTCTAAACATTCCGTTTCATAGGGTAGTCAGCCCAAAAAGGGGCACTTCTCTAGATCTCTTCTAAGGTCAGCCTATAAAGGCACCTTTCTGGATATCATTTTTATCTTAGGTTAGTCAGCCCATAGGGGGCACTTTTTGAAACATTTCGATCATAGGTTAGTCAGCCATAGGGGGCACCTTCCTAAAAATCAGTTCTCAAGGTCAGCCCATAGGGGGCACTTTTTGAGACATTTCTATCATAGGTTAGTCAGGCCATAGGGGGCACTTTTCTAAAAATCTGTTCTCAAGGTCAGCCCATAGGGGGCACTTTTTGAGACATTTCTATCATAGGTTAGTCAGCCTATAGGGGGCACTTTCCTAAAAATTTGTTCTCAAGGTCAACCCATAGGGGACACTTTTTGAGACATTTTTATAATAGGTTAGTCAGCCCATAGGGGGCACTTTCCTAAAAATCTGTTCTCAAGGTCAGCCCATAGGGGGCACTTTTTGAGACATTTCTATCATAGGTTAGTCAGCCCATAGGGGGCACTTTTTGAGACATTCTAACATAGGTTAGTCAGCCCATAAGGGGCACTTTCCTAAAAATCTGTACTCAAGGTCAGCCCATAGGGGGCACTTTTTGAGACATTTCTATCATAGGTTAGTCAGCCTATAGGGGGCACTTTCCTAAAAATTTGTTCTCAAGGTCAGCCCATAGGGGGCACTTTCCTAAAAATCTGTTCTCAAGGTTAGCCCATAGGGGGCACTTTTTGAGACATTTCTATCATAGGTTAGTCAGCCCATAGGGGTACTTTTTGAGACATTCTACCATAGGTTAGTCAGCCCATAAGGGGCACTTTCCTAAAAATCTATTCTCAAGGTCAACTTATAGGAGGCACTTTTTGAGACATTTCTATCATAAGTTAGTCAGCCCATAGGGGACACTTTTCTAAAAATCTGTTCTCAAGGTCAGCCCATAGGGGCCACTTTTTGAGACATTCTACCATAGGTTAGTCAGCCTATAGGGGGCACTTTCCTAAAAATCTATTCTCAAGGTCAGCCCATAGGGGGCACTTTTTGAGACATTTCTATCATAGGTTAGTCAGCTCATAGGGGGTACTTTCCTAAAAATCTGTTCTCAAGGTCAGCCTATAGGGGGCACTTTTTGAGACATTTCTATCATAGGTTAGTCAGCCCATAGGGGGTACTTTCCTAAAAAATCTTATCTCAAGGTCAGCTCATAAGGGGCACCTTTTGAGGAATTTTATCATAGGTTAGTCAGCCCATAGGGAGCACTTTCCTAAAAATCTTATTTCCAGGTCAGCCCATAGGGGGCACCTTTTGAGGCATTTTATCAAAGGTTAGTTAGCCTATGAGGGGCACTTTCCTAGACTCTCCCGATTAGTCAGCTCATAGGAGCACTTTTCGGAGGTATTCTTCCAAATAGTTGCTAGTCTAACGAGACGCTTCTGTTGACAGGTAGCCAGCTCATAGGGGCGCTTCCTAAGATAATTTTCTTTCCAAGGTTGCTAGTCTGATAAGATGCTTCTTATCATCATTTCTTCTACACTCCTAAACAATGCTTGAGATATTTCCTATCGCCAACTAGTCAGCCCTTGAAGAATTTTTTGGGGAAGGAACATGACTTTAAATTGTTAAGACCATCTTAAATCGTGGGATTATTAACTCTTGGAGAATTTTCCTACCAAAAAACCAAATTCCAGGTAACCAGCTAAACCAAGGTGTTATTTATTTAAGAGGCCAAAAATGACGTCTTTCTTGTCTTTGTAGTTAAGTTTTTCAAAATTTACTACAAAGAGGGGTAGCTGTAAACACCCCATTTTTTCCCTAGGAATGAATAATAATTAATAATAATCAATTTTCAAATTTTTCCAATTTTTTTCAATTTTTCTCTAATTTAGCAAAAATAATAAAAATATTCAAAAAAATAAAAATAAATAGGAAAACACATCAATGTTGAAAAATGATTTCAGAAATAGCAATAATAATGATTAAATAATTTTTACAAATTTTTGAAATTCCAAAAAATACAAAAAAATGGAAAAATTGCATTGCATATGTACAATTTGCGATATAAAGAAAATTAGGAAATTGGGCCAGCTCAGCTGGCTCGTGCGTGTGCATGGGAACGTGTAGAGGTCAGAGGTCGCGAGTTCGAATCTTCCCCCGAGCACTCTGTCCAATGTTTTTTGCCTTTCGCCTAGAGCAGCCACGTGGCAGCGTGTGATTGGCCGAGGGAAGTCACGCGTGTTGCATGTAATCATCTTCTTCACCCGAACAGACGCGAGAAGAAGCCAGAGCAGGTCTGACGAAGGTGGAACCAACCATTTTTCCTCAAATCTTTTGGATTGTTGTCAAGATAAAGCCAAATCTATCAAATAAATCAAAGAAAAACAAGAGATCAACATCAAATCGCCAGGATAAAACTAATCTAAAAAACGGAAAAATATGGGTTTATCCAAATCGCCGGATTTGAGCTTATCCAGAGGAGATTTCAAGCGTCTATAAATAGAGGAGGAGGGGAGGAGGCCAAAGCACAGAAAAAAAGTGAGAGAAAGGAGTGAATCTGAGAGCACGGAGGAGAACCAAAGTCGTGACCGCCGATCGGAGCTGAGCCACACACCAGGAGGTGTTTCTAGAGCAAACCACTGCCACCATTGATTCACCACCCTTGATAACTTAGGATTCGACACCTCACCCGCTACAAATGGCCGTCGGAACGCCGTCAACGAGCACTCCCCGCCGCCGTGTCCGACCCGACCGCTTCAACCCAATCGACCCGACCCGCGCTCCGACCCGGATCCAGGTATGTCGGATTTTCCAGATTTTTCCAATTTATTTATTTATTTTTTGTTCTGAATTGATTCATTTATTTATTTATTAATTTGTTGGATATTTAATTATTTATTTTTTGTGTTTTATATTTCCGTAAATAGGAAAATGTTAGAAATTAGATTTTTTTAAGATTTAATAACATAAAAAGAAAAATTATTATAAAAAATAAAAAAATAATAAAAATGTAGAAAAAGATAATAATAAAAAATATTAGAAAAATAATAGTAAAACTCTAGATTTTAAAATAGGATAGATAATAACTTAGGATAAATTTTTAAAACATAAAAATGAAAAGATTAATAAAAATCATAAAGATAATAAAAAAAAATTATAAAAAAATCATGAAAACTTAGAAAAATTATACAAAATTGTAGAAGAATAATAAAAATCATAAAAAATCATAAAATTACAAAAAAATCATAAAAATAAAAAAAATTAAGAAAAATTCAAGAATAAAAAAAAATGAGTTTTAGCACTTAGAAAAATCATTTTCTTCAAATAAATCCAAAATTGATGTTTTTCCTAAAAATCATTTTCAAAAAAGCAGATTAAAGCTTAGGCTTAGATTTCTTTTTTTAGAAAAATCCAAAAATGATTAAAAACATAAATCAAAAGAGATTTCAAAATTAAATCCACAACACACTTAAGGTTTTCAGGAAAAGCGAACTACGGCTTGTTTGATCCTGAATAGCAGGTACGTAGGCACCAATTTGAGGCAACCCATAAAATGAATAGAAAATCATTTTTTCAAATAATTCATTCAAAAACATAATAAAAAGCAATAGAAACAAAATAGAAGACATTTCTAGATAGAGATAATTTTAGGAGATTAGGTGGTAACCGTAAGGTTTTAATAGGTTAGCCTCCGAACTTAGAAACTCTGATTTTCCCTTTTCTTCTTTTCACAAAAACGAGAAGAGGAAATCACGACGACTAGTGGTCCAAATTAAGACTAATCCGCTCCTTTAGTCTTAATTCAATCTTTCCCAACAACAATTGGGTGGCAACTCTAAAATAAAAAAAGTTCCTAACTCAGGTCGAGGATCTATATTAGATGAGCATAGGGTCTAGTCTAGATTGGATTAGGAATGGGAATTCAAAAATTAGACTCGACAATGATGTTTAGGAAAGTACCCCATTGTGGGCTGACTAACCTAACACTTTTGAAAATGCTTCTAACGAACTTGTCAAATGATAAGAGATTTCTTACAATATGTGAATGATGGTTATTTACTTTAAGATGCTTACCTATTTATTGCGGATAGTAACCAAACAACCGAATCTTCGTGTTGGTTTGCTTCTCCTTTACTTACTCTTGCTTTAAAATAGGGCTGAGGGTCTTGATGTGCTTCCTTTCTTATAAGCATGGCTTTTGTGATTGTGGTATTATCCTATTTGTGCATCAGGTTCAATGCTAAAAAATAGATAGAATTATGTCACAAAATCTATTGAGATCCATTATCATTCCAATGTTCATTATTCATTGGTGAAGTGATAAGTAATGTGTTTAGGAATGTTTGTTTTAATGAGAATTGGCTAGTGTCATCGATCATTCAGAGACTTTAACTTTACTTGTAAAAGAAATGAAAACTAGACTCAATGAAATTTATACTGAATATTGGCATTTATTAACATTGGAAAATCTCAATTTCCTTGCCTAAGGATAGTATATCTTAACAGCATCTGTATTAATGGGGTCTCTCAATTTCGGACCATCCATTTGAGTTAATATCAAAGTACCTCATGACAATACCTTTTTTACAACATATGGGCCCTTATAGTTTGGGGTAAACTTCCCCTTAGAATCTTGAGCATTCGGGAGAACTTTCTTTAACACTAGATCTCTTTCTTTGAAACATCGAGGCCTCATTTTCTTATTAAATGCTTGGGTCATTCTTTGTTGGTAACACTGGTTGTGACATAATGCAGTGAGCCTTTTTTCATCGATTAAATTTAACTGATCAAGCCTTTTCTTTACCAGTCCGATTCATCTAATTGTGCTTCTGATAGAATTCTGAAGGACGGTATTTCGACTTCAACTAGTATAACTGCCTCAATACCATATACCGAAGAATATAGGGTAACTTTAGTAGATGTTCGAATTGAGGTTTTGTAAGCCATGAGGGTGAATGGCAGCATCTCGTGCCAATCTTTGTAAGTGATTGTCATCTTTTCGATGATTCTTTTGATATTCTTGTTGGCTGTTTCCACTGCCCCATTCATCTGAGGTCGGTAGGGAGTTGAATTTCTATAGTTTATGTGGAACTATTGACATAAATCTATCATCGACTTGTTGTTAAGGTCGGTACCATTGTCAGTGATGATTGACTCAGGAACTCCATATCGAGTTATTATGTCCCTATTCAAAATTGAACTATCCTTTTGTGACACTAGCATATGATGAAGCTTCCACCCACTTGGTGAAGTAATCAATGGCTACCAGTATAAATCTGTGGTTGTTGGACGCTGTTGGAGTGATTGGGCCAATGATGCTGATTCCCCACATGGAGAAAGGCCATGGTGCAAACAACAAATGAAGTTTTTTAGGTGGGGCATTTATTCGTTTTGCATAAACTTGACATAAGTGACAATGCTTGACATATTTGATACAATCTAATTCCATGGTTAGCTAATAGTAACCAAATCTCATGATTTTTCGTGCCAACATATAGCTGTTCATGTGAGGTCTACATACTCCTTCACGCACTTCTTTCATCAGTTTACATGCTTCATTTCTATCCATACATCTTAACAAGGTGGTATCAGGCGATCATTTATAAAGCAAGGGCCCATTTAATAAGAAATGACTTGCTAACCTTCTGAGTGTTCTTTGGTCATTTTTGCTGGCCATTTTAGGGTATTTGCTTTCTTGGATAAAAGTTTTGATATCATGATACCAAGGCTTATCATCTTGTGCTTTTTCGATTACCAAATAGTAGGCAGGCCGATTTTTTATTTCTATTTTCAATGGTTGGACTTCAACTCCCCCTGTTATCTGAATTATAGATGCTAATGTGGCGAGTGCATCTGCGAACTAAGTTTGAGTTCTCAAGATGTCTATGAAGGTGATTGCTTCAAATTCATCGATTAATTTTGTCAAATGCTGATGGTATGGTACCAATTTGGGGTCTTTAGTTTTGTATTCCCCTCTTATCTGTAATATGATGAGTGAAGAATCTCCTTACACTTCTAATTCATGGATTTCAATGTGGTAACCCATTTTAAGGCCGAAGATGCATGCCTCATATTCCGCGATATTATTATTATATGGAAATGTGAGTCTTGTTGCTGAAGGGAATTGTGTTCCTTCTGGTGATATCAGCACTACCCCGATCCCACAACCAAATACATTGGCAGCTCTATCAAAGAACATCTTCCATTTAGGGCTTTGTTCTATCCCACAATCTTCTGCTGGTGCGCCTTCCGCTGTTAATATATTTTCATTAGGGAATTGGGCTTGTGATTCTTAGGGATCTCCCTCAACTGGGTGTTCTACCAACTGGTTAGCTAAAGATTGACCTTTTTATCGAGTTTTGATTTATGTATGTGATATCGAATTCTGATAAGTGCATATGCCATTTGGAGATCCTCCCTAACAAAATGGGTTTCTCTTCCAAGTACTTCAAAGGATCATGTCTTATCAGCAACTCGATGGGATAGTAAAGGGTGTATTGCCTCAATCGGTGCATGACCCAAATCAGAGCATAACAAGTCCTCTCCATTTCCGAATACCTCTATTCCCCGTCTGTGAATTTCTTGCTTAGATAATATATGCAACATTCTCTCCCCTCTTCATCTTTCTGTCTTAGCACATACCCCATAAATTCAAAGAGTATCATGAGGTATAAGAATAAGGGTTTCCTTTTTTTGGAACTATCAAGACTGGAGGATTTATGAGATAGTCTTTGATTGTCCTGAATGCTTCTTCACATTAATCGTCCCCTTCTACTGCAGCATTCTTTTTTAGCAAACAGAATAGTGGACGGCATTTGTCTATGAGCTGTGAGATGAAATCGGCTATATAATTCAACCTTCCCAGCAAACCTCTCACCTCTTTGATAGTACGTGGAGAGGGTAGCTCCAGTATGGCCTTTACTTTATTAGGGTCGATTTTAATGCCTTCTCGACTTATGATAAGCCCTAACAACTTGCTTGTTGTAAACCCAAAAGTGCACTTTTGTGGATTTAACTTGAGTTAAAACTTTCTCAATCGCTTGAACAACTTTCTTAGAATAAATGCATGGCTTTCTTCTTCCTTAGACTTGGCTATCATACCGTCAACGTATACTTCAACTTCTCGATGCATCATGTCATGAAGTATCGTAACCATGGCCTTCTAATACGTTACCCCGATGTTTTTCAAACCAAAGGGCATGACCTTGTAACAAAAAGTTCCCCATGTTGTGATAGAGGTCGTTTTAGTTTTATCTTCTTCAGCCATTTTTATCTAATATACCCTGAGAAATCGTCCATAAATGAGTAGAGATGGTTCCCTATGGTGTTGTCTACTAAGACATCAATGTGAGGTAGAGGGGAGTTGTCTTTGGTGTAGCTTGGTTTAAGTCTCGAAAGTCTAGACATACATGTACTTTCCCATTCTTTTTTAGAATGGAGACTATATTCGCTACCCATTCCAGATAGTCAGACACCTCAATGAACCCCACTTCTAGTAGTTTTTTTACTTCCTCTTTAATCTTTAGTAAGATGTTAGGCTTAAATCTTCTCGATTTCTGTTTTTTAGGTTTGACATCTTCCCTTGTAGAAAGCTTTGTGAATTACTATTAACTGGTCTAATCTTGGCTCTTCGCTATATGACTAGGCGAATACATCTGCATATTCAGTTAATAGCTCGACTATCTCGCGCTTTTGCTCGGCACTCAAATTGGCCCCAATCTTGAGGTTTTTGGGTTTCTCAATGCTTCCTAGATTTACTATCTCCACCGACTCATCTGTTGAAATCCCACTTTGTTCATGTTTTTACCAATTTTCTTGTATTATTTCATGGTCAAGGACATCGCCTCCAACGGTTGACCCCATAGTGTTAGAAATGATATCGGTGTTTTCATTACTTACCTATGCGAAATGTCCCTAATGTTCGACGGTAGGAATCTGTGGGTAAAGTGAAACGAGAGCACGTATATATAAGCAAAAAAGGCATGAATTGCAATTTATTGAATCCAAAAAAACACCACAATAGAAATTTGTTTAATAATTGTTTCCTATCCTTGAGTTGACCTAGCACTATCAATAGGATAACAGAACCAATTCTTAAGAGCTAGATGCTACTCGGACATGCGAGAGGTCGGGCCTTCATCGCTGACGTCGGTTTCGCTTATCCTTGGCTCTTGAACGTAGTTACTTGCTTGAATGATTGTTGGAGAGGTGGAAAACACATCTAAGTATCGCTTGGCGTCTCTTTCCTTCTGCCTCTGATACCTCTTACTTGTGACTTTTCCTAGGCTATAGGAACGTACCCTAGCCCAAACATCCCTTGCTGTCCCTCCTTAAACTGATGGCCCTCCTTGCTAGCTATCACGTTCACCTCAGTTGAATATTTGGAGACCAAAGTCTTCAAAACCGTCTTCCTCGATATAGGGTATGGCAGTTTCTTTATAAATGGTATAATCTTGCTCTCCCAGCATGGTGATGATCTGTCCATTTGCTATATACATGATGGTATGGCTTCAGCAGTGTGTATCCATAGCCTTCCTAATAGTAGATTGAAAGACCTTGGAATGTCGAGGACTTAGAAGGAGATATGGAACATCTGTAGACCAATCTCCACTAGCAAGTTATTTCCCCCACTATTCTCTCTTAGACCCATCGAAGGCCCTAACCACTATCGAGTTTAGCTTGATGTTGCTTGGATCAACCCCCAGCAGGTTAAGGGTGGCTAAAGGGCATACGTTGAGAGAAGATCCATTGTCAATGAGTACTCTAGAGATGATTGTATCGTTGCATTTCACCACTATAAACAGTGGTTTCGTATGCTGGTGTCCGTCTTCCCCTAGCTCTTTAGGAGAGAAAGATATCTGATCCATGGTGAAGATTGAATCTGCCATGTAGCTCAATTTTTCTGTTGCGATGCCCTCTAGTACCATGATCTGTTTGAGCACTTTGAAAAGTGCTCCCCTATGAGGCTCAGACATTGTGTGGAGGCTCATATATTTAGGCTGGAACCTTGTTCAATTGTTCCATGATCTTATATTCGCTTGCCTTAACCATCTTTGTAAATGAAGAGTCCCTCTTCTTCCTCTTTCCCTACCTAGGTGTTGGGCTCTTCAGTTGATATCCTGTATTTTGGGTCATAAATTCTCCTAGAACGGCTGGTCCCTCCTATGATAGGGGGTCTTTTTTAATCGAGATGCCCGATAGTCAAATGGTGCCGCCTTATACCTCTCTGATGGTATCGGGACATTAACTACATATCTCTTCTTTGGGTAATTTACCTGATACTCAAATCTCCCATGTGATTCCCCTAGGATACCGACTGTTGGATCTTCAGCTAGCCTTCTCCTCTTGATATGTGATTTAGGGGTTTCATCTAAGACTTGGCATGGGTGACTTTCTCGTTGTACTGTTGTTCTTTTCTGTTTTGGGGACTCTTTGGAATCTGACTCTTCGGATGTGATCATATTGACAGTAGGCTTATGGTTGGGCAGCGAATTAGTGTTGACATTGGGTGCTGGTGTGTTAACAAAGTCTAATTGCACTATTCCGGCATCAATTAGATCTTGAATCTTATTTGGAGCCTCTAGCATCTATTGTGGAATCCCCCACTTGGCCTATATTATAATCACATTTGAGGCTTGAGTCAAAATTTTTGGGCTTGTACTGGTCACTTAAGATCTTAAAGCTGATCAAATTATCTGCTCATAGCAGAGTAAAGACCTGGCTGGGTGGATCGAGATCGGAGTGAATTGTCGTAAGACCTTGTGGCTTGGTGAGATTCATCGCGACCGCTGGATCAGGCATTCGCGGTTTGAAATGTCATGCGGCCCTAACCTTGTCCACTTTGTCAGAGTTAACCGTGTTAATGGTAGACTCCTTAGCTTTGTTACCTCTTAGGGGCCTCTGTGATGATGTGATTTTAAGAGGATTATTGTTTGGAGTCTCCCTAATGTGATGGCATTCTCGATTCGACACCCTGCTGCCACTACTTCTATATAGCTGGATGATGTCTAGCCCACTAGATGTGAGAAGTAAGTCTTATCCAACGTGTTAGAAAGATGAATGTCAACTCCTTTTCAAAAATTGGGGTCATTACCCTAGCAGCTTGAGCTCTCCAGCACTAGGCATACTCCTTGAAAGACTCAGTATGTTTCTTTTGAAGACTTCCAAGTCAATTATCGAAGGGGCAACTTCGATGTTGAATTTGTACTGGTCATAGAATGCCCGAGCAAGTCTTTCCCAGGTATTGACTTGGTTGAAGTTTAGGTGTGCATACCAGACGAGGTAGGGCCTGTAAGGCTATCTTAGAAGGTCTGGATCATGAGCTGGTCATATTGGGCATACTTGTTCATCTTCTATATATATAGCTTTGTATGCATCTTGGGGCATCCAGTGTCATCTTATTTTTCAAATTATAGGGTCTTGAACTTCTCTAAGTACACCTCCTCCCCATATACTGGTAAGCTAGTGATCCCTACATGCTCAAAACCGTCAAGCCACTCTATTGTTTTCATCTTATCAGTCAGCTTTTGAAAAAGCCTTCTTTCCATCTCCTTTTACCTATCCTCCATCTCCCTCTTTATATCGTCTAAGGTTGATTCTCAATTCGTACTCGAATGCCGGGTTGAGGTGGGAATTGATCTCTTCATATTTTGGAGGTTAACCTTCTACTACTTTCCCTTTTCTAGCCCCTAAGTGCTCTTCCTGAGTTAGTTGGGTGGTGTGAAGGAGGCCAATACTCTCAGTTAAGAGGTGGACTTGTGCAGCTAATTGCTGGACTGTTTGTTCCAGGGATATGATCTTAGGATCTGAGGTGGTATCAGCATTGGTGTTGTTGTAGTTATCGCTGTTGTCGCCACTATTTCCCATTTTGGTCTTTAAGTGGGTGCAAATTGGGCTCCTTGGAAGGTTCGGTTGTTTGGGAGCTATCTTTGATACCTGGCGCACATTTTTTTTAGTTTAATGCATGTATGTAAATATGATGGATGTGTCACACAGATGCTAAAATAAAGGGGCCAGCAATTGATTAATGATTTAATACTGAAATTTTATTTTTATTAATATTGGAAACTTGGAGTTCGATACTTGAAAAATGAAAAAGTAAAAGTACAACGGTAATCTATTTCCTAATCCTCTTCTTCTTCTACTGCATAGTCATTGGTTTTTCCCTGATGATAGCTTCCAGCTCTTTAACTTTAGCTTGGGTCTTCTCTAATTAAGCTTCCAAAGCCTTGTTCCTTTGATCAAACTCTTTAAATCTACCCTTCCAAATATCCTTTTTGTAGTCTGCAGCTTCAACGTATACCTCCATTTAAGCATTGACTTGTTTCAAATAGGTTCTCAGCCCTAGGTCTACCTTGTCTGGCTCAAGTTGGGTGATATCTGGACTCGGTATGCCCTTTCTCCTGTTTGATATAGCTGGTAGATCACGAAATCCTTGGTAGCTCGATGCTTGCCCACTTCGCCATTCAAGTCTCCAATGTCTACGTTGGGACTCTCGATTCGAGCTTCCCATAGGGCTTCCCATAGGGCTTTGACCTCTGCCAGCTTGGCAAACTTCTCGGCTACTAGCAAATTTGGGTTTTGGTATTCAAACATGATTGCTTCTAGTGATGGTCGATAAACTATGTCTTGGATTATACAGAACTAGTGGACCACCGAGTTTAGATGATAATCTATACATCCGCTAATACCAATTAGGGGGACATCCTGAAGGTTTCTGCATGTTAAGATGACTTTGTTGCAGCAACTCCATCTAGCTTTCCACAGGATGTTGTCGGCATCGAAATTCTTGAGCACTTCCACCCAACTGTAGCTAGTAAGGTCGTTAGGCAGCTTTATCTTTTCTATGCATGAGTCCACAAGGTCCACTTGTTGGGTTAAAGATTTCTGGACCAACTTCAACAAAAAACATTTCAGGTGGCTCACAAACTAGATCAGGATGAGGTTGATGTTTAAGTAGAGGATCCCGTGGCCCTTCCTCTTAACAAAGTTCAAGTTCTAGATCTATTTAGCCAGTAGAGTCGGGATATAAGATTTCCCTTCCAACAATTGGGCCACCAACTCTACGACTCGGTAGTGGATGTAAAAGGTTCCAGTAGGAACGAGTATGGTGGTAAAGGCAGTCAAGATGAAAGCACTCACCCTCTTCTACTTGTAGTTCTTGGGGTCCCCGCATAATATGTCTTTCCTTTTCCCGTCATCTTCTTGGGCTATGAACCAGGCTTCTAACTCGTCCATCCGTATATAATATCCGTTATAGTTTGCTAAGGCCTGGTTGATTGCTATCTTGTGAATACCCAAAAGTCTATTGAAAATACTAGCTGGCCCAGCCTCAAGATCTAGCACATATACCTCGATGGTCAATGATGGGGCCTATAGAAGTTAGGTGTATTCTTCCAAAGTGGGAGTGATCTCATATGGCCCAATGAAGAAAGCTGTGGGCTTTACTTCCCATAGATGGAGGATAGCCCGTATCAAGGTAAGTTCATTTCCATCTTCATCAGTGAAAGGATAGGCTCTATCTTTTGTTGGATGAAGGCCTGCTCTTCAAGGTTGTATAGAGTAAACCAATGGTCCAGTACCAACTTTGGATCCAGTGGTTTGCAAACTCGGATCTCTTTGCGGAGGAGGCGATCGACTGTAGAACTAGCCAACTATGACAATAGAAATCTCTAATTACAAAAACTATTTTACAAAGTACAAATGATGTTATTATAGGGAAATGTATATGAACTCCAAGAATGGAACAAAAGCATTACATCATTAATCAATAGCCAGCACATGACTTCATGTATGCAAATAGGTGGGTGATAGAGCCATTTTATACTTAATCTTTATAGCTTAAATGGTGTTAATTTACTATTGATTTTATAGAATTCCTAAGGAAATGGTACTTAATTCTATTATGGTGATAAATCAGGTTAAATGGAGTCAAGGATGCTAATTCAAGTAAATTAGAGTAGTCATCTACAACTTGGATCAAGATAAGGAATTACACTTTCGGAGGAACGCATATGGGCATGAATCTGTCTAGAATGAGGCACAGTTGGAAATTGGCCAAGTTGTAAACCGTGCTACACACTGCATGAGGAGAAAGAGGGACACGACTTAGGGACACGGACCGTGTACAAGCCGTAGGAGAAACCGTGCTTGAGCCGTGGTGGAAGCCAAACGTGCCAAGGAGAAGAATTATGAACTTTGACAAGGAAGGCAGCCTAGGATCTAGCCATGGTGTAGATCGTAGTACACACTGGACAAGGATGAAGATTTGTTGAATATGCACAGAGGAAGGCACGGTTGGAAATCTAGCTGTGGGTGGAGCCGTGGTACACACTGGGCACGGATGAAGACTTGAAGATTATGCAGAGATGAAGGCACGGACTTGACCCACGGCCGTGTTGTAGGGCAGTGCCAAGCGGACAAATCTTCACTTCTCGAAATCTACTTGGAAAAGGAAAGATATTTTATATCTTGCTAGCAAAAGATCACATGCCATCCCTCTAACATTATAAATAGAACCAACCCTAGAGGGTTAGGGGAATTCTTAAATCTAGAACTTGGAAACAAGAAGGAAGGGAGGAGGTAGAGCAAGCATCCGGGTTTCATCATGTTTTTACTTTTTATTTTCGTTTTTCTTATGAACATAAGTGGCTAAGTTACTTTTCTAGCCAAAGGGTCATATATGTTTAATTCTCCACGAATTGTGAGGTCTAATTGAATTGTATTTATTCTGTTCTTTGTTTTTGGGTATTCATATATCTTCTGATCGTTGTGCCATTATTATCTTTGTTGATTAGTATGAATAGAGCTCTTCTACTCAATTAGCAAGTTAATATATTGTCAACTAGCACATCAAATCTGTAATTGTTTGATTGTTCTAGTCTTAGTGACACGATAACATGTTTGGTTATAAGAATAGATGATCGAATTCATGTTATGGAGGTGTATGATCATGTTTAAATAGGTTATCTTCTAATCTACTGGCATGAATTGGTGGTCTCTTTAGATTTTAATGCTATTGATAGATTAAATCCTAAGCGCTTGTCTAGGGTTATCTAATCAATAAGAGAAATAATTCAAAGCGCTTGTCTGAGGTTATCGAAGAAGTAAGGAGAGATAAGTTGTTAGAGCTTGTTAATAACCATAACCTGTTTATCTAGAACTAAGAATAGAAAAAACTTGCATCGATGATCAATTGCTAGAATTAAACTATCTTGATTCCTTTGGCTAGGCTTTTATTAATATCCGATTTTCTTACCATGTCTTACTTTATTTTGATTCACAAACAAAACCCCCCATTTTTCTTTTCCTCTTTATTCTCATTGAATAGAAATATCTTTACCAATCCTGTGGATTCGACCCTACTCATCCACTATATGCAAATCATATAATTGTCTAGGAGTAGGTTTTATTTTTGTTGGATTCGACACCCATCAAATTTTGGCGCCGTTGCCGGGGATTAGTGTCAAATTTATTTCTATTCTTGTATGACTCGTTCTTCTCAGATAGGTGCATTCAATTATAATCCGGAGATTGAGAAGACTCTTAAGCGGCTGGGACGAGAAGCTAGATCATCCACTAGACTGAACTTAGCATCGGATTTGTCTGATTCATCCCTTGATTTAGAAAAAGAAGACGATATGGCAAATCCCGAGAGAACACTGCGAGAATTGGCAGCACCGGATGTGAATCAACAACCACTTTGTATTCACTAACCCGAACTAGCTATGGAATTCGAGTTGAAATCTGGGTTGATACATCTGCTACCCACCTTTCATGGTCTTGAGAATGAAGATCCTCATAAGCATTTGAAAGAGTTTCATATAGTGTGTTCTAGCATGAGGCCGCATGGAATCACCGACGATCAAATTAAGTTACGTGCTTTTCCATTTTCTTTAAGTACTAAAGCTAAAGATTGGTTGTTTTATTTGCCTCTAGGTTCTATTACCACTTGGACAGATATGGTCAGACTTTCTTAGACAAATTCTTCCCCGCATCCAGAGCCGCTTGTATAAGGAGAGAAATTTGTAGTATAAAACAGAGGGACACCGAGACTCTTCATGAGTATTGGGAGTGGTTCAAGCAATTGTGTGCCAGCTGCCCACAACATGGAATATCTGAGCAACTTCTCATCCAATACTTCTATGAAGACTTTCTTCCGATGGAAAGGAAGATGATGGATGTTGCAAGTGGAGGCGCCATAGTAAACAAAACCCCTAGTCAAGCTAAGGAATTGATCTCCATCATGGCTGCCAATTCACAACAATTTGGGTATAGGCATGATACATCTTCAAGGAAGGTAAATGAGGTAAGTGTGTCTAATCTTGAACATCAAATTTCTAATCTAACCTCCCTTGTGCAGCAGATAGCTCTTGGAAAAACACAACAGGTGAAGGCTTGTGGGATTTGTGCTGCTCCTAATCACCCTACCGATATGTGTCCCACATTGCAAGAAGACAATCATGAACACACTAATGCTGTAGGAGGATTCCCAGACAACCATCATAGGAAATATGACCCCTATTCGAATACTTACAATCTTGGATGGAGGGATCATCCTAACTTCCGATATGGCAATAACCCTCAACATTTCCAACAATCCCAACCTAAGCCATCACACCAAGTGCCCCTAAGCTCCTTCCACTTCAGGTATGTCTCTTGAGGATATTGTTAAATCTCTCGCTGTTAATACCAAACAATTTCAGGAGGAAACAAAGCAAAGCATTCAAAACTTGGAGAATCAGATAAGCCAACTTGCTTCTGCTGTAAATAGGTTAGAAACTCAAGGTAAGTTACCCTCTCAAACTATCGCAAATCCAAAGTAAAGTGTTAATGCGATTACCTTGAGAAGTGGAACAGAATTGCAGGGATCAAATAAGAAAGGACACCCGTTCAATCATGAGGAAGAGACCAAGAAAGAGATTTCGACTCCGAGCCAGCAGGGCAACCGGATTAGCAAGTCTCTAGTTGAGCCATCAAAGGTCACATTGATACCACCTCCTTTCCCCTCCAGATTGGCGAAATCCAAGAGTGAAGCGGAAGAAAAAGAGATTCTGGAAACTTTTCGCAAAGTCGAGGTAAATATTCCTTTGCTTGATGCAATTAAGTAAATACCGCGCTATGCTAGATTTCTCAAGGACTTGTGCACTAACAAAAGGAAGCTGAAAGGCAATGAAAAGATTAGTGTAAGTGAAAATGTTTCAGCCATTATTCAGAAGAAGCTTCCTCCTAAATGTAAGGATCCAGGTATGTTTACCATTCCTTGCAAAATAGGTAATCTTGAAATCGCTAAAGCCATGTGTGATCTAGGAGCTTCTATCAATGTCATGCCTTGTTCTGTTTATCAACGTTTAAATGTTGGTCCTTTGAAGGGAACGGGTGTTATTGTTCAACTTGCTGACAAGTCCAATGTTTATCCTGAGGGAGTTCTAGAGGATGTTTTAGTTCAAGTCAATGAGTTGGTCTTTCCTGCTAATTTTTATGTGCTTGATATGGAAGATAATGATTCTCATGATACATCAATGATATTATTAGGGCGACCATTTCTTAAGACATCCAAAACGAAAATTGATGTAAATGATGGTACCCTCACTATGGAATTTGATGGTGAAGTGATTAAATTTAACATTTATGATGCCATGAAACACCCTAATGATATCTCTCCTATTTTCGTTGCGGATGATATTAACCCATCACCACAGGCACCAAAGCTGGAATCAAAATCCTTACCCAAACATCTAGCCTAGAATGTCTAGCCAAAGACGTTAAAGAAAGGCGCTTCATGGGAGGCAACCATGTCAAGAAAAAAAAAATTCTTTTAGTTTTGTTTTGCTTTAGTTTTGTCTTGTTTTAGTTTAGTTTGGTTTTGATTTTAGTGTAGTTTTGAACTCTCTAGATCAGCTGCAGCAAGAATACACATAATCAGATGACACTTTCCGAGCTTAAAGGGAGCACTCCATTACAAGGAAGTATCAGTATTTCCTTTTTCTTATTCTCTAATCTTCCTTGAGTTGTTAATTCCTCTTCAATTGTGCTGAATTAGAAACAGTGAGGACAGTTTAAGCTAAGTGTGGGGGAGAGGATAATAAAATATAGAGAATAGAGAATTGATCCATACTTTGAATGTTTGTCCTTAAGCAATTTTAAGCCCCAATTTTTTTTCAAATTATCATGAAATCTAGAGATTGTACTAAATGTTGTAATAAGCATCTACAAAATGTGAAATTGACTTGTTGAAATGCTTTACTCACCCACTGCTGTGATTAGAATACTTGGTTAAAATTAAGTAGTGAAATCTTTAAGGAACAATTTACCTTGTATTTAGCTTTAGAATTAGAAGCCTAAGAGTAAGTCGAGTCCCTAAGTGAAAAATAAACAAGTTTACTTCTAGGTTATATTAGCTACTGTATACTCTATGAAGTTGTTTGTGAAACAATCATAACACTTAGTTAAAAAAAAAAAAAGGAATCAAGCATAGCCATTACTCCAATGATTCAACTAATTGAGTTAAGAGTATTCAAACTTGAATGTTAAAGTGAGGAAGAGTCCGTAGGGGTATCTCAAAACCCGGTCACTTGAGTGTTGAGCTCGGGATGTGCCGACTCAATGAACTCACTATAACGAGAAGGGCGAAAAGGCGAAAGTTCATGAAAAGAAGCGGGCAAAAACCCGTCAAAATAGATGCTTGAATAAATAAAAAGAACATGAATGTAAACATTCATGAAATAAAACAAGACGTATAAAAGGGAAAATATCTAGCAAAGTGCTGATACCATATGCTTTTACTTTATGCAGCAAGGATTATATGTTTGCTAATATCCAATGAAGTTTAATTGGGTGTTTTTCCTTAGTGGATTAAGTATTTACTTTTGGAATAAAATTTTTTTTTTGCTAAACATGAGGATTAAAGTTTGTTTTGTTTAGATTAGCTATTAAATTTTTCCACGGTAATTTGATCACAGGAAACCAGTTTGGTTGAAGTAGTAGACATTAAAATTACAAGTCATGAATTACAAATGAATAGATGCTTGGGAAGATGAAAAGAAAGTTTGTATAATCTATAACAGATTTCTCAATTGATTTGATGCAATTGCTTGAGGACAAGCAAGAGTCTAAGTGTGGGGGAATTTGATAAAGCCATTTTATACTTAATCTTTATAGCTTAAATGGTGTTAATTTACTATTGATTTTATAGAATTCCTAAGGAAATGGTACTTAATTCTATTATGGTGATAAATCAGGTTAAACGGAGTCAAGGATGCTAATTCAAGTAAATTAGAGAAGTCATCTACAACTTGGATCAAGACAAGGAATTACACCGTCGGAGGAACGCACATGGGCATGAATCTGTCTAGAAGGAGGCACGGTTGGAAATCTAGCCAAGTTGTAAATCGTGCTACACACTGCATGAGGAGAAAGAGGGACACGGCTTAGGGCACGGCCGTGGTACAAGCCATGGGAGAAACCGTGCTTGGAGCCGTGGTGGAAGCCAGACGTGCCAAGGAGAAGAATTATGGAACTTTGACAGAGGAAGGCACGACCTAGGATCTAGTCGTGGTGTAGACCGTGGTACATACTGGACAAGGATGAAGATTTGTTGAATATGCACAAAGGAAGGCACAGTTGGAAATCTAGCCGTGGGTGGAGCCGTGGTACACACTGGGCACGGATGAAGACTTGAAGATTATACGGAGATGAAGGCACGACTTGACCCACGGCCGTGTTCTAAGGCATGCCAAGCGGACGAATCTTCACTTCTCGAAATCTACTTGGAAAAGGAAAGATATTTTCGTATGTTGCTAGCAAAAGATCACATGCCATCCCTCTAAAATTATAAATAGAACCAACCCTAGAGGGTTAGGGGAACTCTTAAATCTGGAACTTGGAAACAAGAAGGAAGGGAGGAGGCAGAGCAAGCATCTAGGTTTCATCATGTTTTTACTTTTTATTTTCGTTTTTCTTATGAACATGAGTGGCTAAGTTACTTTTCTAGCCAAAGGGTCATAGATGTTTAATTCTCCATGAATTGTGAGGTCTAATTGACTTGTATTTATTTTGTTCTTTGTTTTTGGGTATTCATATATCTTCTTATCATTGTGCCATCATTATCTTTGTTGATTGGTATGAATAGAGCTCTTCTACTCAATTAGCAAGTTAATATATTGTCAACTAGCACATCAAATCCGTAATTGTTTGATTGTTCTAGTCTTAGTGACACGATAACATGTTTGGTTATAAGAAAAGATGATCGAATTCATGTTATGGAGGTGTATGATCATGTTTAAATAGGTTATCTTCTAATCTACTAGCATGAATTGGTGGCCTCTTTAGATTTTAATGCTATTGATAGATTAAATCCTAAGCACTTGTCTAAGGTTGTCTAATCAATAAGAGAAATAATTCAAAGCGCTTGTCTGAGGTTATCGAGGAAGTAAGGAGAGATAGGTTGTTAGAGCTTGTTAATAACCATAACCAGTTTATCTAGAACTAAGAATAGAAAAAACTTGCATCGATGATCAATTCCTAGAATTAAACTATCTTGATTCTTTTGGCTAGGCTTTTATTAATATCCGATTTTCTTACCTTGTCTTACTTTATTTTGATTCACAAACAAAACCCCCCATTTTTCTATTCCTCTTTAATCTCATTGAATAGAAGTATCTTTACCAATCCCTATGGATTCGACCCTACTCACCAGTATATGCAAATCATATAATTGTCTAGGAGTAGGTTTTATTTTTGTTGGATTCGACACCCATCAGTGGGTTCTAACAGTTCCCTAAGCTGTATGGCCTCTCGCATTCTCGAAGAAATGGATCTCAAGCCATATTGAAGCATTGGGTGGGGTAGCCTAATCAGTCCCGAACGGTGATCATATCACTTTGCCCAAAACCTACACAATGGCCCCCCATCTTAGGGTCCTAAGACGGCCCCGGGTTTAACCGTATCTAATCACACAATTACATACACGCATACTTAATGACAGGAAAAAAAAATACATATACCCTTAATTTCGTTAAATCCCTGAAAGGTTAGCAACAATATAACAATCAAAAGACATTTTTGAAATGGTGATTTTAGAAGGTTCAGGTGGCTAGCCTACTAGGGAGTCCCCTTAGTGAAGTCGCCATCCTATCAAGTCTAATTTTTTATTTTTTCCATTTTCATTCCTAATCCGATTTATACTAGATCTTATGCTCATCTAATATAAATCCTCAACTTGAATTAGGAAATTTGTCTTATTTTGGAGTCACTACCCAACCGAAGTTGGGAAAAATTATTGAATTAAGACTAATTGAGTAGATTAATCCTAATTTGGACAACTAGTGAACGAGATTTCCTCTTTTCATTTTTATGAAAGAGGAAAGGGAAAACCAAAGTTTCCAGACGTAGGGGCTAATCTATTAAAACTTTAAAGTTACCACCTTATTCTTCTAAAATCTAAACCCTGTCTTAATGTCTTTTATTGTTATTTATTTATTTATTTTTTTTTTTATTTTTTGTTGTGTTTTTTCTTATTGATAAAAAATGACTTATTCCAATATGGAAAATTGATTTTTTATTCTTTTTAGAGTTGCCCCATGAGGGTGCATACGTACCTGGTATTCAGGATCAAACAAGCTGTAATTCGCTTTTCATGAAAAACTTTAATGGGTTTGTTAATTTTAATTAAAAAATTACTTTTGGTTTATATTGTTATCATTTTTAGCATTTTTTGGAAAAAAATCTAAACCTAAACCTGATTATTTTATTTTATTTTTTTTTTTGAAAAAAAAATTAATTTAAGGAAAAAACCAATTTTGAATTTATTTAAGAAAAAGATTTTTCTAAGTGATAAAAAAGAATTTTTGTTTCCCTATTATTAACCTACCTTTATTATTATTGTTATTTATTTTTTTATATATTTTATTATTATTATTATTTTTTAAAAAATATTTTTTATTTTTTTTTATTTATTTTTAATTTTAATTTTTTTGTCTACCCTAAACTAAACATAAAAATAATAAATTAATCTAAATTATTTATTTATTTATTTTCTCTTCTTTTTCTTCTTTTCTTTTGGAATTGTGAAGGAATAAATAAATAAAATACAATAAATAAATAAATAAAAAAAAAAAAAAAAAAAATCTAACTTAACTAGATCCGGGTATGGTGCACGGGTCAAGTCAGGTCGGGTCGGATCTGACAAACCGTGGTGGTTGAAGCTCCTCGTCAGTGGCATTTCAATAGCTTTTGATGGTGTTTGAAGGCAACTTCTAAGCCTTTAGGGGATGGGAATCTTAACCATGGCGGTGGGTTTCTCAAGATCGCCTCCTGGTGGTGGTTTCGAGCTCGATCGGTGGTCATGGAACGAGGGACTCCGGTAAAGCTTCTGAACTGCTTTGGCTTCCCCACATCGTACTCTATTTATAAGCATCAGGAATCAAGTTGGATAAGCTCGAATTTCCTCCAATTGGGGCAAATCGGATTTCGGTTGAAAAACCCATCTTCGATTTGTGTAAATCCTTCGATTTGTTGTGATTTGATTCCAATGGGATGATGTTTATCTTATTTCAGTTAAAGACTTGGTGGATTTCGTGTAAAAATCGCATCAAAATGGTTAAAATTCGAATTTTTCCTCACCGGCAACGATCTCGCACGGAGGTTGAAGACGATCATACGCCTGGTGTGTGCGCTCCTTCTGTCCAATTGCGAGCTGACACGTGTCCTAGGCAAAAAGAAAAACAGGCAAAATGCGGATTAGCTTCCCTCGAGTTTCAAACTCTTGATTGAACCCCTTCCCTGCGCCTTAGGCCATGGTTCGGACCAGTTGGGCTAGCCCACTTCTTAGTTTTTTTAATTTACGCAAATTGTATATATGAAATGCAATTTTTATTATTTTTATATTATTTTGAAATTCTAAAAATTTATAAAAATTATTTAACTCCTTTTCTTATTATTCCTATCATTATTTTCCAAAATTGATGTATTTTTCCTATTTATTTTATTTTTTGAATATTTTTCCTATTTTTGCTAAATTAGAAGAAAAATTGTAAAAAATAAAAAAAATTGAAAATTAGTTATTATTAATTATTAAGGTAAAAAATGGGGTGTTTACAGTTAATAAGTAAGCCGTCAGCCTAAGTGGCCAACTTACATGCAATTAAAGGCCGGTTGAAGACTTTTTTTAAAGCTGCCGGCTTTGTAATATTTTAGGCCACCGGCGTATAATGTTTTCTTTAGTTACATTAGGGTTCTTTTATGTCATTTTGTTTACTCTTTATTATGAGACTATAAATAGTCATCAAACACTCATTTGTAAAGATCTTTTGGCAAAGTTAATTCACAAATTGAGAGCTATTTCCTTTGGTTCTTGAAAGAACTAATTAAACTTATTGGGTTTTTGAATTCATGGCGTTCATCTAAACTTATCAATCGATCATTCCATAATCAATTGTATTGTTATTACTTATACCAAGGTTCTTATCTCGTTTATAGACAACGGGTCATGGTTTTCCTTTGTTTATGATCAATCATAGGTTGTTAGATATAATTCGGGATTTTGGGTTTCGGCACAGGTTGTCAAGATTCACATCAATTTAGTATCAAAGCTCAGGTTTATCCAAATCGCCTATCTTATTGTTACAATTGCTTGTTCTAAAATCTAGGGTTTGGATAAAAAAAATTCGTTCATTGGATTGAACCTGCAAGTAGATTTCAATTTGATTGTTATTAGTATTTGAAAGGAGCCATACACATTTCCTTTCTCAAGAATAAAAAGAAAATTCATATAAAAAAAAAAGAGAAGAAGAAAAAGAAAAAGGAAATTGCTATCAATTGGGATGTGTTGAGTTAGAATTGGAAATTGAGTGGAGGTTATGTTATTGTTTGTAATTTAGAGTTTTTGGTGATCTTAATTGAATTCTTAGCATTTTGTGAATCTTATCAAATTCTTTACAAAACTGTTGTTTGGAAAGTTGGGTAGATTTCTAGAGAGATAAATCCAATTGGATTTTTAGTTCCAAAAGAACCAAAAAGATGAATTTTTTAGTAGGTAAGGATTGGTGAGAACAGTAGAGCGATTTGAGTAAAACATGTAAGCAAGTGAATTTGTGAGGTTTTATTTTATTACTTCTAAAATTTTCTTATGCAGCACTATGTCAAAATAGAAATTCTCCTAAAAGTGTGATGGGGGAAATTGATACAAAATTGATCATGGAAACTCTAACGAATGAGATGAGAAGAATGTTTAGAGCAAAGATGGATCAATTTCATGAGTAGATGGAGTAGAACTTTGTGCAGTCACGGATTGCTTCTACTAGGTGTAGGAGGGATAAAATGCCTAAAAGGGTAGTGTGTATGGAGGAAGATAAATGGGGTGAGAAGGATTGCAATTGAATCTAATCAAGATTCATTTATGGGTTATAGGAGGAATATAGGGAGAAGTAGAGGAGCTAGGAATGAGAAAGATAGCAACCTAGGAAACATAAAGATGAAAATTCCTTCCTTCCAAGGGAAGAATGATCCTGATGTATATCTTGAGTAGGAGAAGAAGGTGGAGTTGACTTTTGAGTGCCATAACTATTCTAAAGACAAAAAGGTAAAACTTGCTGCCATTGAATTTTTTTATTATGCAATTGTTTGGTTAGACCAACTTTTATTAAATAGGAGTAAGAATAGGAAACCACTAGTAGGCACGTGGGAGGAGATGAAAAGGATCATAAGGAAAAGATTTGTACCTATATACTGTTACAGGGAATTGTACAACAAATTACAAACCATTAAGCAAGGCAATAGTAGTGTAGAGGAGTACCATAAGGAGATGGAGGTTATCATGATTAGGGCTAATATTGAGGAGGATAGAGAGGTAACCATAGCTAGGTTCTTAGTTAGCTTGAATAGGGAGATTCAAAATGTGGTAGAGTTGCAGCACTATGTGGAGCTGAGGATATAGTTCATATAACTATTAAAGTTAAGAAGCAACTCAGGTGGAAGGGTAGTAACACCACATGTGCCATATCGAGTTCTTCAAATTGGAGAGCTAAAATAGGGGAGAAGAAGGAGAAATAGCCCTATTCCAAACCACCTCCATAATAAACATTAGACTTGGTATCTCACAGGACTGGAGGTAAATCTGATCCTTCTACTTCTAGGAATTAAGATATTAAATGTTTTAAATGTTAAGGTAAATGACACGTAGCTAATTAATGTCCAAATAGAAGAGTTATGGTGATGAAGGATAATGGAGAAATTGAAACTAATAGTGATTCAGATCATGATTCTATGCCACCAGTGGAAGATGATGATGAGATTGAGTTTCCTATTAAAGGGGAGTTGTTAGTAGTTAGAAGATCTTTGATTGTATAGGTTAGAGGAGAGTAAAATGTGCAACAGGAAAATAAGTTTCATATTAGATGCCTAGTTCAAAATAAGGTGTATAGTGTGATTATAGATAGTGGGAATTGTATAAATGCTACTAGCACAACTATGGTGGAAAAATTGGGGCTTCCTACAATTAAACATCTCTGTCCTTATAAATTGCAATGGCTAAATGATAGTGGTGAAGTGAGAGTCACAAAATAGGTGTTGATTTCTTTTAGCATTAGAAAGTATGGTGATGAAGTGCGGCGTGATGTAGTTCCAATGCAAGCTACACACTTGTTATTAAGGAGGCCATGGCAATTTGACAAGCAGGTGAAGCATGATGGATTCATCAACAAGTGTTCATTTGTATACAATTAGAAGTTTGTTACTCTTTGTCCTTTGAAACCTAATAAGGTTTATGAAGATCAAGTGAGGATACAGAAAGAGAGAGAGAAAAAGGGAATGAGTGGTAAAAATAAGCTGAGTGTTATTATAGAGGAAAATGAAAAGAGGGGAAAAAGATTGTGTTGAGAGAAAAACAGAGTGGAAAGAATTTTTTTTTGAGAGGGTCGGTGAGGTTAAAAATGGTGTTTTTTTTTTTTAATAATGAGATATGTTCAAGTCCACAAGAAGGCTAAGCTCAACATTGAGCAATACAAGTGATGAGATCCATGATGGGAGCCAAGCCAGAAGATGGAATGTGGATCCTCTTGAAGTGCCACCTGGACCGATCACAAGAAATCGAGCGAAACAATTCAAGGAAGCACTTAACGGGTTGATAAAGGATGTCCACGAAGCCGGAAAGGATTGGAGCAATCATGAAGTTAGAAAGGATTGGAACAACTATGGGAATGCCCTTGCTCTTGTACAAGTCATAAAGGATACGGGTTGACGAGGGCGTGTCTTTACAAGGCACGGCCGTGTAGGAGTCTGAAGGTTACACAGAATCATACATGGTCATATACATGGCTCAAAGGCACGGCCGTGTATGGTGTCAAGAATATCTACAGAAAGATACACGTCTAGAAGTACACGACCGTGTATATATCCAACGCTGGCTCCAAGGCCGCCGGTCTTCATTCCAACGTCGCCGGCCTACAAGTCCCTGTTTTGTTATTTTTATGCAACTTATTGAAGTTATGTTGTTTTGGGCTTTATTGTTACGAATTGTAAACCCTACTATAAAGCTTCTAGGGTTTAGAACAGATAGGAACATAGAATATACAACATTGAAGTTTAAAAAACACTTTTAAGAGAATTCCTCTCTTAGTTCTTTAAAGAACTACTCTAGAACTTATCGGATTTTCTTCCGTGGTGTTCATCCCGACTTATCAATCAGTCTTTCATCCCGATTGTGGCGTCTACATAATATACCAAGGTTCTTTTCTCACCTATAGGCAACGGGTCGCGGTTTCCACTCGATTGTTTGGCATCTTGGGTAGCAATTCTGAACGTATTGGTATTGGGTTTCATCACACGTTGGCGTGGTTCATATCAACGGGAAGCAATGTACCTAACGAGCTAACAAAGGGCGTTGTCAAGTACTCTTTAAACTCAGAGATTGGGTTTAGGCACACATGAGTCAAAAGTGATTCCCAGCACAAAGGCAATAAAAGCGGCTTCCAAGAGGTGAGGTTCCATTTTGAGTCCTCAAGTGCATCAACAACAACCTGTATAAATTGGAATTGCTAGGTAAGTATCAAACTAGTACTATTTTTAATATTACTAATTCAAGTCCTTATAATGTGGGTGAAGATTTGAAGACAAATCCTTTTCTAGAGGAGGGGAATGGTGAAGATCACATTAGGAGGATTGGTCCATGGATGATAATGTGCCTAGTATCCAATTACAACTACACAAAGCCAATTAGAGAATCAACTAAACACAATTCACAAAAGAATGGTGTGATTCCACTTCCACGTAAACCCTAATTGCATAAATCAATTTGCTTTGATACTAAATTATAATATACTCAATTGGAATTCCAATACTAATAAAAGAAACAAGCACAATTGATTCCAATTTCTAACTAAATGGCGAGAACCCTAGATTGAAAATTGAACCTTAATTGCGAGAAACAAGAACAACATAAAAGTAACTAATTTCATACTAGATATTACGCACTAGTTGGAATTAAGATGAACTTGTAATTTACTGATTTTACTCATAACAAATCCAAGTCCCATTCGCCACAACCCTAGAAGAAGTTGATAAGAGTCTTATGAAATAGAGAAAAGTCTCTCTCTTTACGTGAAATGGCAGCCCAATGTATGTTTCAAAAAAAGTCCCCCTCTAACCTTACTTTTGCATGTATTTATACTTACTCTAAATATAGTAAATTCAAGAAAACAATATTACAAATAAAAACCCATAAGTGACTGGTTTTAGCAACAAAGGACAATTATAAATAAACCCTCAAAAGTGGTTGGTTCTTCACTTCCATGGAACAATTGTTGGACCGGTGCTTTTGATTGATGTAAGTACATGAGTGACCCACAAATGACCTTTAGTAAATTTTACTCACCATTATAGAAAATCGATAAATTTACCTACTACAATGTGAAGACAAATTATTATTAGATAGATAAAATAATATGTGGATGTTTGAGCTCATTTGTTCAATTTGATTTCCCCACTGTTGGATCCAAAGGTTTGATTCTCATAAAATGATCAAAGATAATTTAAGAAGATTGGAGCAAGGAGAATGACCCTATTTAAAGTGTGGAACGCAAAGGCAAAAACCGAGGAAGAGATCAAAGGCTGACAGCTTTACAATCACTAAAGGCTATTGACCTCAACGGTTTAGGCCAATAGCCTAAGTGGGTAGCATAAAATTTCAATGAAGGCCAGCAAGTAAGCCACCGGCCTAAGCGGTCGACTTACATACAATTAAAGGCTGGTTAAAGACTTTTTTAAATCCACCGACTTTAGTGCCAACTTTGTAATATTTTAGGCCCCTGGCATATAATGTTTTCCTTATGTGCATTAAGGCTTTTTTTATGTCTTTTTGTTTAGTCTTTATTGTGAGATTATAAATAGTCGTCAAACACTCATTTATAAGGATCTTTTGGCAAAGTTTATCCACAAATTGAGAGTTATTTCTCTTTAGTTCTTGAAAGAACTAATTGAACTTATTGGATTTTTAAATCCGTGGTGTTCATCCAAACTTATCAATCGATCATGGTGTTATCACTTATACCAAGGTTCTTGTCTCGTTTATAGACAACAAGTAATGGTTTCCCTTCATTTGTGATCGATCATAGGTTGTTAGACATAATTCAGGATTTTGGGTTTCGGCACAAATTGTCAGGCTTCGCATCAATAAGACCTTAGATAACCTAATAGAATAAGAGAAATGAAGAGAATTATACTATTCTTAGGTTAGTACTAAGAAAGATGTATTGATGTTGTATAGATTTCAGCTTAGCTTAAATTCAAGACCAAATATGCTAAAGGCTAAGATTTCAAGTACATGTTTACCTTGTTTCGATGGTTGTGATTGCTAAGTAGTTATTAAATGAATCTAATATATGAATTTTGTAATGTAATGTAAAATATGAATAGAATGTTGCATGATGCTTGTGCTTAGCTCGATCTAAGGGCCCATAATGGTATATCCTTGATCGTTGCCAATCGTAGTTTTAATAAATTGAATTCTTGTTCCTAATCCTACTACGAAGCAATAGGTAAGCGCACCCATTGTAGCGTAATATAGCGAGTAAGCACAAGGTTGTCCCTTAGAGATACACCAACTACTAGTACTAACTCCGTTCCTATTATCTAACTGCCGCTTAATAATATTGGTTGAAACTTAATTACTCTAATCTTAAAACTAATAACTCACTAACAACAATGGTTCTGAAGATTTATTAATTAACAAAAGCAACCTAGATCTTATTCTACTCCTTCTTTATCATGTAATTCATTAGATTTATGAAGATTGGCATAGTTGACTTCTTATACTGTCGAATTCTCTAGTTAAGTTAACTACTTTCTCAAGTATATTAACCTATCTAATCCTAGGTTTATCAAATAGGATCTCTCCTTAGTTAATAGCAACCTAGAATTGCATAAAGCACATGAATTCGCATCAAAATAATCGATATAAACAGAAGACTCTTGTTTCCTATCTCTAGAAGAACAATCAAATCTCATTAATTGCATTAAATCTAATCATAAGAGCAATTTCTCAATTAACTAATATGATATCATGCATAAATTCATATTCCGGATCTATGAATCTAAGAAACAATTGAAGGGCATGCAATTAATCATAAGAAAGTCAACAACTTCGCATTAAAAACCAAATCTTCATCACATGACAGAGAAGTTTTGAATAAAATCTAGATTTAAGGTCTACTCCTCCATAAATTGGACAAAATAAATGCAATTACTAGAAGAATAAATAAAATTCATAGTCACAACCCTTAAAGATGGAATCTTCTTCTTCGTGGGTCTTCAATCTGCTTTGGAATCAACAGAATCTTCTTTCCCCTGCTATTATGAGAGTAAAAGCAAGTACAAAATTTGTAACCTCTATTCTAGGGCAACTAACTGTCAATTTATACATGTACCCGGGTTGGATACATACATGAGCGGATACACGAGTAGTGTATCTCGTTCGTGTATCTCATGCTTGCTTCCAAGTGTCCTTATGTGAATATACACAAGCAAGTACATGGGAGTGTACATTGGTCGTGTATTTGAAACATCGTTGAACAGCAGCAAAACTTAGATACACAAGCAAAGTACATGGGCATGTACTTTGCCCGTGTACTTTCTAGACATCCACTTCAGTATACACAAGCAAAGTACATGGGTGTGTATCTCGCTTGTGTACTTTCCAGAATTCTTTTCTTCACATATATTGTATCCAATTCCTTCCAAACTTGATCTGACTCTTCAAAACTCCTTCCCTTAGCTCCAAAATACTCTAGAAGATCCTGAAATTAACATTCATTCCATTAAGCATCCTTTTCTTCAACAAATCATCTAAAAATTCAACAATAAAGCACAATTTCATTACTCTAGATAAGGGTATTTTTCGACTTATCAATCTTTATGGAGCACCTCTTATAGGAATCAAAATCTAATAAGATCTATCATTAGGGCAAGAACTAAAGGATTTCAAATCTTGGCGATAAGGGCCAATTTTGAGCAAATCGACCTTGGAATTATTCGTTTACTAACCTCTTTTATCTTGTTCAAGGATTATATATTCCAACAGGCACACTTATCTGGCTTTATAGGGCGATGGACAAACTCACTAAAACTCAGCTTGTGGTTCATCCATGGACCGACCTAAACCGATGATGAGCTGGGCCGATGAATCCTATGGAAGAGTTAGCATCTTGAAGACTAATTTTTATATATATTTGTTAATTACTTGGACTAATTATGTTGTAATCATTTTGGGACACTTTTACTTGATTGTAATTGATTTTTAGGACCGGCCACCTTAAAAGTAGCATAGTTGTAATCTTATGTACTTTCTAACCCTAAAGGGAGCAAGTATAAATACTTGCTTAAAGTAAGGTTTGAGGAGGCCATTTTTCGGAATTAGACAAACACTTTTTTGTGAGGAATAGGGTTCTCCTAATTGTCATTAGACTCTTATCAATTTGAATCCCAATAGTTGAAATTGTGGCGAGTGCAACACTTGAAATTATAAGTAAAATCAATTTCATTTTGTTGTCATTTCTTTTCTTCTCTAGTGTATAATGTCTAGGGGTGAATTGCGATAGTTCTTGGTCAGATTTGCATCATAATCATTGCGGGATAAATTGAGTGTGTTGGATTACTTTTCATAGTGTTATTCATCAATACTTACTTATCATTGTTTCACGTGGAATGCCTTTTTCTTAAGATGAAATCATGGTTTTTATTGCTACTCAATCTTGATATTCACATATTGATTCAAGTTTGATTAGTATATATATTGAGGATTGTTCATTGTTTATTGATTCTGGATCCATTTATATCTTTGGAATTCACTCAATTCTCCAATTGTTGATTCGAAATTAGGGATTGCTTTTAGGGTTGAATTTTTATTCCATTTAATTGTGCTTAAATCCCTTTTAGGCACATCATAATTTGTTATTAGAGCTTCATCATACTTCGAATTAAGATTGATTACACCATTGTTTAAGAATCATCATAAACTTTGAGGATTTGATGCCATTGTTCATTTGATTGGAAGCTAGTTTGATTGACATTGTTTGTTTGTCTTTCAAATTAGTTTCGCATGTGCTTAATCTTGGTTCTAGGCACATCACCTTTTGGTATCAGAGCTTAAGGTTTAAGTGGAGGGATTTGCAATTTGGAATTCGAAAATTTAGGGTTCTTATTACCTTGATCCAAAAATTGTGCAATGAAGAATTGAATTATTTCAATTGTGTTGAAGAAGTGATTTCCTTGTTGTTAATTGTTGTGGATGTGGAGTACTCCCCATATTATTTGTTTTCTTAAGTTGACTTTGATTGCTTTAAAGGAAATCATCATTATCATCATTTGTGGGAAGTGAAATTTGAAGGCTATGAAAGTGTTGTTTTGTAATCCTTGCTGTGTGTTATAGTGTTGTGTGTGACAATTGTGAATTTAGAATTAGGGATGGCATTTGCAATTTCCATATTTGAGTAGTGTGTAAGAATGGAAGTTATTTGATTTCAAAACAAGCATTAAGAGTGAAGGAGTTAATGTGTGTTTGTTTGAATTTGAAAATTACTTCTTACTAAATGTAGAAGGGTTGCAATTAGTGAAGTGGTTTGATTTTCAAATTTAAATTGCTGTCTTTTATGTAAGTTGTGGTTTGGAATTGTGTTTGAAGTGAAGAATTTGCAACGTGTTGTCCTTGAGGAGGAGTAGTGAATTGATGAAGTTTGTGTTGCATGTGGTGAGAAGATGGTGTTGCATCGTAAGTGTTGTTGTTGTTATTGTTTGAATTTAATGCATTATATATGTAAGAGTGAGTAGCGGTGTGACTTATTGTGTATGTAAGTGTGTGTGGCGGTGTGAATTTGTGGAAGTTTTGTGGGAAAGGTGCTACACATTGAGGCTAAGGTGTGAGAGTGTAGTGCATGGATAGCAAACCGTAAAGGGGAAGAGTGGTGTTTCAATTGTGAAGTAGAATTGCGTAATGTGTGCATTTTCGGAAATTGGAGGAATTACAATTATTATTTTTATATTTGAAATTAGAATTGAAAGTGTAAATTAAGAGGTCAATTTGAAATCTCAAATACGCATTAAGTCATAGTTAATTGTGTATCTTTTGAATTTGAAAAAAAGCCTCTTACCATTTGTGGAATATTGCAATTATTGAACTCATTTTGAATTTGAAATTTAACTTGCCTTTGTTGTTGGAGTTACGGTTTGATATTTGTGTGGAAGTGGGGAAAGTGCACCATGGCTTGAAGAGGAGTGTATGTGTGTAGTGTTGTATTTTTGTAAAGTTAGTGAAGGGTGTGTGTGTATTTTTGATGTGGTTTTGTATGTGTTGATTAGAGAATTGCTGCTAGTGGCGTGATTGGTGGTGGAACTGTGAGCAAGGGAGTTTTGTGACTGTAGAGTTGTGTATTTGTGCTCGTGTTAAGGTGATGCAATTGGTGATTTATTATAGTGTGAAACCTTAACAAGAAAGGAAGGTTTTGAGTAGTAGAATTTAACATTCAAACAAGTCATTAAAGTGTGAAAGTAATTGAACTAGTAACTTAAATACTTGTAGTTGAATTTAATTCTATCTACTTGAAAGTAGTTGAGTGTACTTCACTTGTAGCTTGGTTATATACTTAGACATGGAAGTGTGAGGATAATTATTGTGTTGTTGGGTTTGAGCACAATCATGTCTAGTGAAATGCTTCATTATACTATTGTATTGCATCGAACATTGACTACATTTGCTACTAAGGATGAAGAACAAAGGGAAAACTTGTTCCATACCTCTTGTAAGGTACAACAAAATTTTTGTGTCCTTATAGTCGATGGTGGTAGTTGTACCAATGTGGTAGCAACATTGTTAGTATCGAAACTAAAACTTGCTGCTACTCCGCATCCTAAACCGTATAAATTGCATTGGCTTAGTGAATAGGGGAGTTTGCATGTGACCTAAAGAGCTAGGGTACCTTTCAGTCTAGGGGATAAATACTATGATGAAATCGAGTGTGATATCCTACCTATGTGTACATCCTATATATTGCTTGGCAAGCCTCGGTTATATGATAGGAGGGTCTTACATGATAGCTTCAGGAATACTTATGTATTCTAAAAGGAGGGAAAACGAATTATTCTGAATCCGATGTCACCTTCAGAGGTTCAAAGGGTTCAACAACAAATTAGTAGACCATCAATGGGCTATGAGCGATCGAACAAAGCTTTAGAACACAAAATTTATCAGATGCAGATGTGCTAACCTTTAGAGGATCCTGATGATCATAGTCTGATGAGCCGACTACCAGAGGACCAAACTATTTGGGGACAATTATGTTCACCTTTAGAGATACTAGAGGCTCATGAGCAGTTAAGTAAACCATTGGAGGATTCTGAGGGTTAGAGTCAGATGAGTCTATAATCAGAGAGCCAAACTGTTCGGAGACAGTTGTGTTCACCTTTAAAGGTTTCAGAGGGCAGTGTGCAGTTGGGCCAACCATTAGAGGGCTATGAAGATCAGCGCCATACAGATAAATTAGAAAAGGAGGAAACAATATCAGTGGAATGGGTTGAGATAGGGGATACCTTAGTGGATAATGGGTCATTATTTATGTTGTAGATGAAATACATCTTGGAAATGGAGGAGAGAAAACAATCACCCCCTATAGTATTTCAGATATTGGGATTCTACAGAGATACTTCTTCAGATGGATTGCTAGGAGAAAATAAAGTCTCTATTACATTTGATCTATTAGATTTGAAGACAAATCTTTTTTAGGCCCAAGGAGATGATAGGAATCAAAATCCGACAAGACCTATCATTAGGACAAGAACTAAAGGATTTCGAATTTTGGCAATGACGGCCAATTTTGAGCAAATTAACCTTGGAATTATTCATTTACTAACCTCTTTTATCTTATTCATGTATTATATATTCCAACACGCACACTTACCAAGCTTTACAGGGCGATGGACAAACTCACTAAAACTCAGCTTATGGGTTATCTATGGACCGACCTAAATCGGTGATGAGCTAGGCTGATGAATCCTATGGAAGAGCTAGCATCTTAAAGACTAATTTTTATATATATTTGTTATTTACTTGGACTAATTATGTTGTAATCATTTTGGGACACTTTTATTTGGTTGTAATTGAGTTTAGGATCGGTCACCTTAAAAGTAACATAGTTGTAATTTTGTGTACTTTCTAACCCTAAAGGGAGCAAGTATAAATACTTGCTTAAAGTAAGGTTTGAGGAGGCCATTTTTCGAAATTAGACAAACACTTTTTCGTGAGGAATAGGGTTCTCCTTATTGTCATTAGACTCTTATCAATTTCAATCCCAATAGTTGAAATTGTGGCGAGTGCAACACTTGAAATTGTAAGTAAAATCAATTTCATTTTGTTGTCATTTCTTTTCTTCTCTAGTGTGTAATATCTAAGGGTGAATTGAGATAGTTCTTGGTCAGATTTGCATTATAATCATTGCGAGATAAATTGAGTGTGTTGGATTACTTTTCATAGTGTTATTCATCAACATTTACCTATCATTGTTTCACGTGAAATGCCTTTTTCTTAAGAGGAAATCATGGTTTTTATTGCTACTCAATTTTGATATTCATGTATTGATTCAAGTTTGATTAGTATATATATTGAGGATTTTTTATGGGAAATTTTTTGGCACTATCGACTTTTTCAGAACCTAATTTGGATGATGATCCAAATTGCTCATATTTTACCTTATGTCTTTTATTCTAATAAATGTTTAAGAATAATCTTACAGGTACAATGATAATTCTCCATGGGATGCCAATATGTCCTATAACAGTTGTTGGATACAGAACGTTTTCAGGATGACAATCAAAGACCCGCTGCGATTGTTTTCTATTCCAAGGCATTAGATAATGAAGACTTATGTTATTTTGTACCTTGTAATTGTTTTATGAACTATTTTGGTTGTATTTTGGTTTTGGGACACTTTTATTTCCTTGTAATTTTCATTCAGGACTAGCCACCTTAAAAGTGGCAAACTTGTAATTTTGACCACTTTCTAACCCTAGGAGTAGCAAGTATAAATACTTGCTTAAGAGAGGGTTTGAGGAGGCCATTTTGCATATTAGAATCATACACTTTCATGTGTAGAATTAGGGTTCATCCTTAGTTCAAAACTCTTATCAATTTCAACCCAAGAATTGGAATTGTGGCAAGTGCAATGAAGGGGAATTGTGAGTCATATCGATTCCATCTTTATTGTATGTTCATTTCTTCTCTAGTGAGTCATATCTAGGGTAGATTTGAATCTTTCTTGGACATATTTGTGGTTGTATTTCATGGACAACAATCTTGTAAGATTGATTGTTCTTTAAGTACTTGAATTATATATATCATTTTAGTGATTGGCATAGTTGGAAAGGTTTGATTTCACGGTTTTTGAGCTTGTCTTTTCATCCATTTCACGTGTAATTATCTTGTTCTTATTGTTGATTAGTGAAATTTACCATTAGTGGAAGTTAATTGAATCTTTTGAACCATTGGATTGCATCAAAGTTCCATTAGGGTTACGCAATTTCCTAATCATTGGACCGGTTTTGTATGAGACTTAAGACTTGTTTTCTTGAGTCATTTGATTGTCTTGAAAGTGGTTCTGAGCATATCATCTTTTGGTATCAGAGCACAATTTGAGAGAAGGGATTTATGGTTGTTTGATTTCGTGATATTCATCTTCAATTAGGGTATTCAATTTGAACCCAAATTGTGTTGTGTAATTTGTGAGTTGCGAAATTACCTTGATTGGGAATTTTAATTTACTGTTTGTTGGAGTTGGATTGGGAAGGTTGTTGTATCATCTTCTGATTAATAATTTTCATGGACGGAAGGAAGAATAGAAGTGTTGTTAATTCAACAATTTTGTGAACTTGAAAAAATTACCTTGTTCTTGCCGTGACTAGTTGTGGCATGAGAGAGGTTGTGAAGTTTGTGTTGTGATTTCGATTGTGTAATTCTGAATTGGAGAAGTGCAATTTATAGATTTGCATTGAGTTGAGTAGTAAGGAATCTATTTGAATTCAAACACATTCCATTAAGTTATGGGAGTTAATGAGTGTTATTTGAATTTGAAATTCATTACTTACCAATTGAGAAAGGCTTGTAATTAGTGAAATGGTTTGAACTTCAAATTGGAGTTGCTGCCTATTGTGGATTTTCGGATTAATTTGTGGAAAGTGGCATATTTGTTTTGTTATCATCCTTGCCATGGAAAGTGGAAGCATACTTCTTGTTATTGGCACTTGTGTTGTTGCTGTGGAAGTGAAAGCATATTTATTGTTGTTGTCACTTGTGTTGTTGCAACGTGGTGAATTGGTGTTGTGGTGAAGTGAGTGCACCGTGTTGTATTAACGTGTTGTGGAGAAGAGTACTATACGTGCGTTGTAATAACATACTTGAAAGGCTAAGTGGTTGTTTTTTTTTTTTCTCTTTTATAGTCACTATTGTGTGGTGTTAAAGGAAGTGTAGTTGTGGAGTGTATGCCCTTGCTTCAAATTGTTTTTGAGGATCAGTATACAAGAGTCTACAACTATGTCGAATGACAGTGTAAATGGGGGAATTGGTGATAAAGTCAATAGTCAGGTTGGTAGAGGTCAGGGTCGTAATGTGGCAAGTAGGAGAACTTTGGAAGAACAACTCCGGGATCTTACTATCATAGTTGCTACACTGGCAACTAGAATTGACAGAATGATATTACCATAACCACCAGTGGTAAACCAGTCGGCACCACCTCGAGTAGCTCCATAGAATCCTCATCGAGATAGAGTAATGGGAGATGGGAATTTGAATAGAAGGATGGGTGAGGAGCATCTTCCATACAGGGAAGAAAGGGATGATAATTTTGGGGCAAACCTAAATTAGAATAGGGATTTCAGGCCACCTCGAGGCTTAGAATAAGTGAAACTACAGATGTCATCTTATGATGGCAAGGGATTAGTAGATGAATATTTATATTGGGAGGACAAGGTCGAAGGTCTCTTTGAATGTTATGAGATCGATGATAGTACTAAGGTCTGATTGGCTGCTGTCAAGTTTGTAGGGTATGCTGCACTCTGGTGGAAGAATCGGATTATCAACAGGTGTCAGGATGGAGAGGCTGAGGTTCAGACCTGGAGGGATATGAAAAGATTATTGAGGAAAAGGTTCATTCCTGAGCACTACAAATAGGAACTATTTATACGACTGCAGACATTAAGGCAGGGAGGCAAAACAGTGGATGATTATGTGCAGGAGTTTGAGACCCTTATGATTAGGTGTGGGTCCATCGAGCCTCCAAAACAAACTATAGCACATTTTGTCTTAGGTCTAAAATATGAAATAGTGTGTGTTGTTGAACTGCAGTACTATAGTACACTTGATGAGGCTATTCAGTTGGACTTAAAAGTAGAGAGACAAAGGAGGTCCAACTTCTTTAGGGCTCCAAGCAGTAGGCCTAGTATTATTACTAGACCCATATTAGCTGATGGTCGATTAGGGGGAACAAAGGCGGTAGGTGAGGCAGTGAAGGCAGTAGATAAGACTACCCCAACTATTATAAGAGAAGATTTACCCACTGGGAAGGGTAAAGAGGTAATGGCTCCAAATGCGAGGCAGATTGTTCCCGAATCTACTAGTGGGAAGGCGTGCCAGATAAAATGCTTCAAATGCATGGGATTTAGGCATATGGCAACACAGTGTCCAAATAAGAGGGTGATGATTGTTATGAAAGACACTGGGGAGGATATTGAGGATGATCATGACCAGATTGAACCTACAGATCTACCAACAGCACTGTAGGAATATTATGATGATCAAACTGCAGACACGCCTAAAGAGCATACAGGAGGAAAATATCTATCCCTTAATGTGTTATGCAGGGCTTTATCTATATCTCCTAATTCATACGAAATCAGTTTGCTCAGATTCCTAACTGATACGAACCACGCCAACGTGTGATGAAACCCAATACCAATATACTCAGAATTCACTACCTAAGATGCCAAACACACTCAAGTGGAAACCGCAACCTATTGTCTATAAGCGAGATAAGAACCTTGGTATAATATGAAGACGCCACAATCGGGATAAAAGACTGATTGATAAGTCGGGATGAAAGCCACAGAAATAAAATCCGATAAGTTCTAGATTAGTTCTTTAAAGAACCGAGAGAGGAATTCTCTCAAAAATGTTTTTTCAAACTTGTATGTTGTATTTTCTATATCCTAAATGTTCTAAACCCTAGGAGCTTTATACTAGGTTTTACAATTCGTAACAATAAAGCCCAAAAATGACATCACTTCAACAAGTTGCGTAAAAATAACAAAACAAGACATGAAGGCCGACGGCCTTGGAGCCGGCCTTGAGCTGGTGTTGGAGATATACACAGCCGTGTACTTCTAGACGTATATCTTTCTATGGATTTTCTTGACACCATACACGACCGTGCCTTTTAGCCGTGTATTTGACCGTATATGATTTTATGTAACCGTCAGACTCCTACACGGCCGTGCCTTATAAAGACACGCCCTCTTCAACCCGTATCCGTTATGACTTGTACAAAAGCAAGGGTATTCCCATGGTTGTTCCAATCCTTTCCAACTTCATGATTGCTCCAATCCTTTCTGGCTTCGTGGACATCCTTTATTAACCCGTTAAGTGCTTCTTGAATCGTTTCGCTCGATTTCTTGTGATCGGTCCAGGTGGCACTTCAAGAGGATCCACATTCCATCTTCTAGGTTGGCTCCCATCATGGATCTCATCATTCCCCTCCTCTTGAAAAGGATTTGTCCTCAAATCATCACATGCATCAAAAGGACTTAGATCAGTAACATTAAACGTAGCACTTACTTAATACTTACCTGGTAAATCTATCTTGTATGCATTATCATTGATGCGCTCAAGAATTTGAAATGGTCCGTTGCCTTTAGGAAGTAATTTAGATCGACGCTGCACAGGAAACCGCTCTTTGCACATGTGAACCCAAACCCAGTCTTCAGGTTCAAAAATAGCTTGTCGACGACCTTTGTTGGCTTGTTTCACATACTGCTATGTTCTTCGCTAAATGTTTAGCCTTACCTTCTTATGGATCTGTTTAACAAATTCTTCTTTCTTCTTGCCATCTAGATTAACATACTCAGATATAGGCAAAGGTGATAAATCCAAAGGAGTTAGTGGATCAAAACCATACACAATTTCAAAAGGAGTAAACTTAATAGCAGAATGCATTGTACGATTATAGGCAAATTCAACATGCGGCAAACAATCTTCCCAACTTTTAATGTTCTTTTTAATGACAGCCCTCAACAAAGTAGATAAAGTTCGATTTACTACCTCAATTTGACCATCAGTTTGTGGATGACAAGTAGTAGAGAACAATAACTTAGTTCCTAACTTAGCCCACAAGGTCTTCCAGAAGTAGCTCAAGAACTTAGCATCTCTATCCGATACAATTGTTTTAGGCATTCCATGTAATCTCACAACTTCCCTAAAGAACAAATTAGCAATATTGCAAGCATCATCTCTTTCGTGACAAGGAATGAAATGTGTCATCTTAGAGAATCTATCCACAACTACAAAAATAGAATCTCGACCATGTCTAGACCTGGGTAATCCTAACACAAAATCCATGGAAATATCTACCCAAGGCTCATGAGGAATGACACTAGACCCATATAACCCATCTAATAAGTCATCTAAGCGAGGAATGGGATAACGATACTTTATCGTGATGTTGTTGATGGCGCGGCAGTCAACACACATTCTCCATGACCCATCTTTCTTAGGCGCCAAAATCACAGGCACTGCATATAGACTCATGCTTTCTCTCACATACCCCTTCTCCATTAATTCATTGACCTGCCTTTGGAGTTCCTTTATCTCCTTCGGATTGCTCCTATAAGCTGGCTTGTTTGGAATCGATGCTTCAGGTACAAGGTCAATCTGGTGCTCAATACCACAAATAGGTGGTAATCCCTTTGGAATCTCCTCAGGGAAGACATCTTCAAAGCCCTGCACAATAGACACAACCACACTAGGCAAAGAGTTAGATAGTTCATTAGTATTCAAACATGTTTCCTTAAAAACCAGCAACAACATAGGTTGCTTCATCACTAACGCTCTCCTCACTACACTCGCTCTTGCTACACAACTCTCCTTTTGTAAGGTTGTACTCTCCTTTTCACTCACTACCAAAGTTAATCCCCCTTCAACTTGGTCTCTCACACTCTTTCCAGCCTTCCTCTCTTTTTCCTTTTGAGATCGACTTTTATATTCCTTTTCTTTCTCACTGTCTTTTGCTCTCTCACTCTCCCTATGTTTTTCACTCACCTTATGTTTTGCAAAAGACTGTTGTAGCTGCAATTGATCCTCATACACCTGTTTAGGTGTTAAAGGTTTAAGATTAAAGCTTTTCCCTTAGTGAACAAGCGTATACTTGTTAGAAAAGCCATCATGAACAACCTTCCTATCAAATTGCCATGGCCTCCCCAACAACACATGACACGCTTGCATTAGTACTACATCGCATAACACCTCATCCTCATACCTACCAATTGGAAAAGCAATCAAGGCTTGCTTACTCACCTTAGTCTCACCACTATCATTCAACCACTGCAATTTATATGGACTAGGGTGTTTAGTAGTCTTGAGTCCCAACCTCTCGACAATAAAATTACTCACCACATTGGTTCAACTTCCTCCATCAATGATCAAACTACAAATATGGTCACCTAGATAACATCTAGTATGAAAGATATTCTCTCTTTGCATCTCCTCTTCTTCCTTCACCTGTACATTTAAAGCTTGCTTCACTACTGCCACTAACCTCCCCACTGCAGGCTCCTCATCATCACTAACGTCCTCTAATGGAGGCATATCATCTTCTTCACTATCCCCCTCAGTCTCATACTCACCATCATTACGTAGAATCATCACACGCCTATTTGGACATTGACTAGCAATATGACCTCTACCTTAGCATTTAAAACATCTAATGTCAGGATTTCTAGGAGTAGAAGAATCAGGTTTACCTTGGTTACTAGGAGTAGAACCCACTTGCCTTTGCTCTCCTTTCAGTTTGGTGGGTAAAGGCTTTTCTTCCTTCTTCCATTGGTTCGTCTTCCAAGTGGATGAACCAGTACCCTATTGAAACCGTACATTACTACTACCTTTCCTCCTGTGTTGGTTCTCAACCTTTATAGCCATATGAACCATATCTTCCAATTCTACATAATGCTGCAATTCAACGACATTTTGAATTTCTCTATTCAATCCAGTAAGAAACCTAGCCATGGTGGCCTCTCTATCCTCCTCTATATTCATCCTAATCATAGTGACTTCCATCCCCTTGAAATACTCATCCACACTTCCGCTTCCCTGCCTAAGAGTTTGCAATTTGTTGTGCAATTCATGATAGTAATACGCAAGCACAAACCGCTTCTGCATCACCCTCTTCATCTCTTCCCACGACTCAATAGGTGGTTTGCCATTCCTTCTTCGATTCAACATTAGTTGATCCCAACACACTATGGCATAATCCAAAAATTCAATGGCAGCAAGTTTCACTTTCTTTCTCCCACTATAGTTGTGACAATCAAACACCATTTCTACTTTCTTCTCCCACTCTATGTATGCCTCAGGATCATTCTTTCCTTGGAAAGGAGGAATCTTCATCTTTATACTACTCAATTGATTATCCTCTCTATTCCTATCTTCTTTATCTTCCCAATCCCTAGTTCCTCTATTCCGACCACTATATCCTCTATAACTCCCAATAGAAGGTTCATCAAATTCATCATCCGACATTTCATCTCTACCCCTTTGTACTCTCCTAGAACGACTCTCCCTCTTACGCCCTTGGAAGATGTTTTTAGATTTCTCCAGTCTTTGCTCTACCGTCTCATGAATTTGTTCCATCCCCTCCTGAAACATTCTCTTCATCTCACCCCTCAACGCCTCAATCACTAACCTAACATCAAACCTTCCCCTCTCACTTTTAGGAGAATGTTGTCTCGACATAGTTCCTGTAGAAAAGATTAGTACTAACACAAATATATATATAATTAAGCCTCACGATACACTCCCTTACGTGTTTCGCTCAAATGATGATACCACACAGTCACTCGTGTATTCTCACAAACAATGATGATATCAACTCGCCAATTCCTCTTCTCAATTCTCTTAGAACTAACCCAAACTACATCAATTCCCTTCCATAGAATTCAAAACAACTCTAGGGCTCGAAATTTTCCTCTTTTTCTTTCTGATTTTTTTTTGTTGCCTTTGTTTATTTCTCTTGATCACGTTCCCTTTTTTTCTTTTTCCTTTATCGTGATTCTTCCTTCTTTTCTTTTTGGTAACAAAATTGAATAGTAGGTACTACACTTTCAATAGACAATTAACACTATGAAATTGAATACGAACAATTGATATGAACGATTGGAGTTAGGGTTTTGATGTTACCTTCCTCAAACCGAACTGATGTTTAACAAACCTAAGCTCTGATACCAAACTGATACGAAATCGGTTTGCTCGGATTCTTAACTAATACGAACCACGCCAACGTGTGACGAAACCCAATACCAATACGTTTAGAATTCGCTACCTAAGATTCTAAACACACTCAAGTGGAAACCGCGACCCATTGTCTATAAGCGAGACAAGAACCTTGGTATAATATGAAGATGCCACAATCGAGATGAAAGACCGATTGATAAGTCGGGATGAACGCTAAAGAAATAAAATCCGATAAGTTCTAGATTAGTTCTTTAAAGAACCAAGAGAGGAATTCTCTCAAACGTGCTTTTTCAAACTTGTATGTTGTATGTTCTATATCCTAAATGTTCTAAACCCTAGGAACTTTATATTAGAGTTTACAATTCGTAACAATAAAGCCCCAAAACGACATCACTTCAATAAGTTGCGTAAAAATAACAAAACAAGACATGAAGGCCGGTAGCCTTGGAGTCGGCCTCGAGCCAGCGTTGGAGATATATACGGTCGTGTACTTCTAAACGTGTATCTTTCTATGGATTTTCTTATCACCATACACGACCGTTCTTTTTAGCCGTGTATATGACCGTGTATGATTCTATGTAACCTTCAGACTCCTACACGGCTGTGCCTTGTAAAGACACGCCCTCTTCAACCCGTATCCATTATGACTTGTATAAGAGCAAGGGCATTCCCATGGTTGTTCCAATCCTTTCCAACTTCATGATTGCTCCAATCCTTTCCGGCTTCGTGGACATCCTTTATCAACCCATTAAGTACTTCCTTGAATCGTGTTGCTCGATTTCTTGTGATCGGTCTAGGTGGCACTTTAAGAGGATCTACATTCCACCTTCTGGCTTGGCTCCCATCATGGATCTCATCATTAATACTAGTGATATTCCGAGGGAGAACATATTTCACTCCTCCTGCAGAATCAGAGGTAACCTTTGTGTACTCATCATCGATAGTGGTAGTTGCACGAATGTTATATCTGCTGTGTTGGTAAACAAATTACAACTGTCTACTATCTTACATCCTAGTCTTTATCACTTGCATTGGCTGGATAATAGAGGTAGTATGCATGTTACCCTTAGGGCAAAGGTTCCTGTGAATGTCGGGCAGAATTATCATGATGAGATCCTATGTGATATAGTCCCAATGCATGCATTTCATTTACTGTTGGGTCGACCTTGGTTGTATGATCAACGGGTGATACATGATGGGTTTGAAAATACCTACATGTTCAGCATGGGCGAGTCACGCATAGTTCTATTACCGATGACTACATCTGAGGTCTAGGGGTTTCAAGAATAGATTAGAAATCCATCCACTACCATTGTTAGCCGGAAGAGTAGGACAATAGAGATATTAGGGTTCAATTCCATAACTAATCCTCTAGATTTGAGGGCAAATCTTTTAGAAGCACGAGGAGATGATGGGAAAATATCTAGCACTATCGACTTTTTCAGAACCCGATTTGGATGATGATCCAAATTGCTCATTTTTACCCTATGTCTTTCATTCTAATAAATGTTTGAGAATAATCTTACAGGTACAATGATAATTCTCCATGGGATGCCAATATGTCCTACAACAGTTGTTGGACACAGAACGTTTTCAAGATGACAATCAAAGACCCGCTGCGATTATTTTATTTTCCGAGGCATTGGATCATGAAGACTTATGTTATTTTGTGCCTTGTAATTGTTTTATGAACTATTTTGGTTGTATTTTGGTTTTGAGACACTTTTATTTCCATGTAATTTTCATTCAGGACTAGTGATAAGTCGCAAAATACCCTTATCTGGAGTAATGAAATTTTGCTTTATTGTTGAATTTTTAGATGATTTGTTGAAGAAAAGGATGCTTAATGGAATGAATGATAATTTCAGGATCTTCTAGAGTATTTTGGAGCTAAGGAAAGGAATTTTGAAGAGTCGGATCAAGTTTGGAAGGAATTGGATACAGTACATATGAAGAGAAAGAATTCTGGAAAGTACACAAGCGAGATACACGCCCATGTACTTTGCTTGTGTATATTGAAGCGGATGTCTGGAAAGTACATGAGCAAAGTGCGCGCCCATGTACTTTGCTTGTGTATCTAAGTTTTTCTTCTATTCAATGATGTTTCAAATACACAACCAATGTACACTCCCATGTACTTGCTCGTGTATACTCACATAAGGACACTTGGAAGCGAGCATGAGATACACGAACGAGATACACTACTCGTGTATCCGCTCGTGTATATATCCAACCGGGGTACATGTATAAATAGACCGTTAGTTTGCCCTAGAAAAGGGGGTTACAAATTTTTTATTTGCTTTGACTCTCATAATAGCAAGGGAAAGAAGATTATGTCGATTCCAAAGGAGATTGAAGACCCACGAAGAAGAAGATTCTATCTTTAAGGGTTGTGACTATGAATTTTATTTATTCTTCCAGTAATTGCATTTCTTTTGTCCAATTTATAGAGGAGTAGACCCTAAATCTAGATTTTATTTGAAACTTCTCTGTCATGTGATGAAGATTTGGTTTTTAATGCGAAGTTGTTGGCTTTCTTATGATTAATTGCATGCCCTTCAATTGTTTCTTAGATTCATAGATCCGGAATATGAATTCATGCATGATATCATATTAGTTAATTCAGAAATTTCTCTTATGATTAGATTTAATGCAATTAATGAGATTTGATTATTCTTCTAGAGATAGGAAACAAGAGTTTTCTGTTTACATTGATTATTTTGATGCGAATTCATGTGCTTTATGCAATTCTAGGTTGCTATTAACTAAGGAGAGATCCTATCTGATAAACCTAAGACTAAATAGGTTAATATACTTGAGAAAGTAGTTAACTTGACTAGAGAATTCAACAGTATAAGAAGTCAAATACGCCAATCTTCATAAATCTAATGAATTACATGATAGAGAAGGAGTAGAATAAGATCTAGGTTGCTTTTTTTAATTGATAAATCTTCAGAACCATTGTTGTTAGTGAGTTATTAGTTTTAAGATTAGAGTAATTAAGTTTCAACCAAGATATTTAAGCGGCGGTTAGATAATAGGAACGGAGTTAGTACTAGTAGTTGGTGTATCTTTGAGGGACGACCTTGTGCTTACTCGCTATATTATGCTACGATAGGTGCGCTGGCCTATTGCTTCGTAGTAGGATTAAGAACAAGAATTCAATTTATTAAAACTACGATTGGCAACGATCAAGTTTTTGACGCCGATGCCGGGGATATGCCAATATTAGAAACACTTTTTACTTATTAATTTAACCAATTTATTTCTTTGTTATCTTTTTTCCCTTTTCTTCTTGAGAATTTGGAGCTCATAATTGATTTGTATTACATTTACAGTGCATGACCAGAAGTCACTCAAAGGAACATGCTGTTTTTAATCTTGAACTAGAGAAAATTATTCGTCGTTATCAGAAAAAGCAACACTCGACTGAGTCAACATCATTTGGTATTCAAGGAGAATCACTTAAGGAAGAAATGGCTGATCAAGTCAATAATCGTGCTCAAGAGCTGAATTAAGGAAATGTTGTTGTGGATCCCCCGAATCATCAACTGGTTGATAATAGAGATGGCCGAGTTAATGAGCCACCTAAAACCAATTCTGATTTTACCAGGCCAAACTTGATAGGCGTCAGCTCTAGCATAGTCCGTCCTCTAGTGGAGGCAAATAATTTTGAACTTAAGCCTGCCATGATTCAAATGGTGCAGCAATATACTCAATTTGATGGTTTACAGGATGAAGATCCAAATGCGCATATCCAACTCTTTCTGGAGATATGCGATACCTTCAAATTTAATGGAGTTAATGATGATGCGATGCGCCTCAGGCTCTTCCCATTCTCTTTGAAAGGCAAGGCTAAGCAGTGGCTGAATTCTATACTGAGGAACTCCATTACTACAAGGCAAGGTCTAATTAAGAAGTTTATGGACAAATTCTTCCCTCCTTCAAAGACCGCTAAACTTCGAGCTGAGATTCAATCTTATCATCAGTATGACATGGAGACGTTGTATTAAACTTGGGAGAGATTCAAGGACTCAATACGGAAATGCCCACACCATGGGATCCTAGAGTGGCTTCAAGTTCAGATATTTTATAACGGGTTGAACTATCAAACGAGACAAATAGTAGATGTCGCAGCTGGTGGCACCTTGAACCATAAAACTCCGGAAGAAAGTTTGACTCTTTTTGAAGTCATGGCCGCGAATAATTATGAATGGTTACATGGTAGGGGTAGAGAAAAGAAGGTGGCAGGCATTCTTGAAGTGGATGTAGCTACTTCTATCATGTCCAAAGTTGAGGCTTTATCTAGAAAGATCGACGGGTTGGCTATCTCACAACATCAGTTGGCTATTGTGGAACCCTCAGGTGGTGAGGAAGGGTAAACAGAGCAAGTGGATTATTTAGGAAACCCAATTCGGCCCCAGAACAATCCATACAGCAATACTTATAACCCAAGATGGAGAAATCACCCAAATGTTTCTTGGACTAACAACAGTAATATTCAGAAGGGCAATCCGAATCCTCCACCAGGTTATCAGAGGCTAATGGTCCAGAGTTCCAAACCGCCACTTGAAGATCTACTCACAAAATTCATCAAGGATTCAGAAGACAGATAGAAGTCCTTAGATTTGATTCTGAAAAATCAAGACTCGGCTCTGAGGAATCATGAGGCATCAATACACAATCTTGAAAACCAGGTCGGTCAGATAGCTAAGCTTCTATCAGAGAGATCTCAAGGTTCACTACCGGGAAATACGGAAACCAACCCTAGAGAACATGTTAAAGCTATCACATTACGAAGTGGTAAGGAACTACAACCAAAGGTTCAAGAAGAAGAGAATCAGGTGACTAAACCAGCAAAAGAACAAGTAGTTCTCAAAGAAGGGGGAAAGCATTCAGAAAAATCACCTAAAGAGAAATCATCACCTCCATTAATCCTATAATACAAGCCCAATGTTCGTTATCCAGCACGACTCAAGAAGGACAGAACAGATGAGCACTATGGCAGATTTTTAGAGATATTCAAACAATTGCATATCAACCTTCCACTGGTTGAGGCATTATCACAAATGCCACGATATGAAAATTTTTTGAAAGAGTTTCTATCGAACAAAAGGAAGGTTGAAGAGTTCACCACTGTAACTTTAGGAGGAGAATGCTCTATGGTAATTCAGAACAAACTCCCAAAGAAGTTAAAAGATCCTGGGAGCTTTACCATCCCTTGCTTGATAGGGAATTTATCTGAAGAACGGGCATTGGCTGATTTGGGAGCCAGCATTAATTTGATGCCATACAAGATGTTCCAGAAATTGGGTATTGGAGAGCTGAAACCAACCAAAATGAGTCTTCAGTTAGCCAATCGATCAGTCAAATTCTCGAGAGGAGTCATTGAAGATGTATTAGTGAAGGTGCAAGACTTCATCTTCTCGGCGGATTTCATCATCCTTGACATGGAAGCAAATGTGGAGGTCCCTCTTATATTGGGGAGGCCATTTTTGGCTACTACTAGAGCCATAATTGATGTTGGGGATGGGAAGTTAGTGTTGAGAGTGGGAAATGAAGAGGTCATAGTGAAAATGCCTGGCGTCCTTAAACAAAGCCTGCACCATGATGATACATGCTATGCAATCGACTACCTCGACTTCGCAGTTTCGGATTCATTGCAAGACCTGTTGATTGGTGATGCATTGGAATTGTGTTTGATGAATGGGGAGAAAGAGCAACCTGAAAATATGGCATTTAGAGTAGTTGTCAATCAGCTTAATAATAATCCTGAGTTGAGAGAAGAAAGAAGCTTTGAAGGTATATATAAATCCACCATTCAGAGATCAAAACCTTAAATTGAGGAACCACCTGAGCTAGAATTGAAACAACTACCAAACTACCTTCAATATGCATTTTTGGAAGAAGATTCTAAACTTCCAGTCATAATTGTGTTAAATCTAGATCGAGATCAGCAGGAAAGGTTATTGCATGTCCTGGGGCAACACAAGAAAGCAATTGCATGGAAAATTGCAAATATAAAGGGGATTAACCCATCGTTTTGTACACACAAAATTTTGATGGAAGATTGTGTCAAGCCAGTGGTACAACCACAACGCCGACTTAATCCAAATATGAGAGATGTTGTAAAAAAGGAAGTCATCAAATTGCTTAATGCAGGAATGATTTACCCGATTTCTGATAGCTCATGGGTGAGCCCCATTCAAGTAGTTCCGAAGAAAGGCGGTATGACAGTAGTACTGAATGAAAAAAATGAACTCATCCTGATGAGAACTGTCACTGGATGGAGAGTTTGTATAGATTACCGCAAGCTAAATGACACAACTCGAAAGGATCATTTTCCTCTTCTATTTGTGGACTAAATGCTTGAAAGGTTAGTTGGTCATGCATATTACTGTTTCCTCGATGGGATGTCTAGATATTTTTAGATTCCTATCGCACCTGAAGACCGGGAAAAGACGACATTCACATGCCCTTTTGGGACCTTCGCTTATCGATGCATGCCTTTCGGATTATGCAACGCTCCAGCCACCTTTCAGCAATGCATGATGGCGATTTTTGAGGATATGGTAGGAGACAAGATGGAAGTATACATGGATGATTTTTCTGTTTTCGGGAATTCTTTTGATGTGTCTACACCATCTTGAGTTAGTGTTGCAATGTTGTGAAGACACTAACCTGGTCCTAAATTGGGAGAAGTGTCATTTTATGGCAAAAGAAGGTATTATTTTGGGCCATAAAATATCCAACAAAGGCATAGAAGTGGATGAGGCGAAGATCGAAGAAATTTCTAAATTGCCCCCACCATCTTTAGTTAAGGCAATACGAAGTTTTCTTGGCCATGCAGGGTTCTATCGACGATTCATTAAAGATTTTTCAAAAATTGCTAGGCCGATGACAAAACTCTTGGAGAAGGATACCTCCTTTGACTTCAACCAGGAATGCATTGACGCATTTGAAATCCTCAAGCAAAAACTCATCACTGCACCTATCATGGTCACCCTAACATGGGACGTTCCCTTTGAGATTCTGTGTGATGCTAGTGACTCAGCTGTGGGAGCTGTTCTGGGTCAGCGAAAGGACAAATGCTTTCAACCCATTCATTATGCTAGCAAAACTGATGGGTGTCGAGTTCAACAAAAATAAAACCTACTCCTAGACAATTATATGATTTTCATATAGTGGTGAGTAGGGTCAAATCTACAGGGATTGGTTAAATATATTTATATTCAAAGAGAATAAAGAGGAAAAGAAAAATGGGGGGTTTTGTTTGTGAATCCAAATAAATTTAAAACAAGATAAGAAAATCGAATATTGATAAAAGCCTAGCCAAAGGAATCAAGATAGTTTAATTCTAGGAATTGATCATCAATGTAAATGTTTTCTATTCATAGTTCTAGATAAACTGGTTATGGTTATTAACAAGCTCTAATAACCTATCTCTCCTTACTTCCTCGATAACCAAGACAAGCTCTTTGAATTATTTCTCTTATTGATTAGACAACCCTAGACAAGCTCTTAGGATTTAATCTATCAATAGCATTAAAATCTAGAGATACCACCAATTCATGCCAATAGATTATAAGATAACCTATTTAAACTTGATCATACACCTCCATAACATGAATTCGATCATCTATTTTATAACCAAACATGTTATTGTGTCACTAAGACTAGAACAATCAAACAATTACGGATTTGACGTGATAGTTGACAATATATTAACTTGCTAATTGAGTAGAAGAGCTCTAATTCATACCAATCAACAAAGATAATAATGACAAAACGTTCAGAAGATATACAAATACCCAAAAACAAAGAATAGAATAAATACGAATCAATTAGATCTCACAACTCATGGAGAATTAAACATCTATGACCCTTTGGCTAGAAAAGTAGCTTAGCTACACATGTTCATAAGAAAAACGGAAATAAAAAGTAAAAACATGATGAACCCGGTTGCCTGCTCTACCTCCTTCTTTCCTTCTTGTCTCCAAGATGATCCAAGGTTCTTCAAGATCCAAAGATTTCAAAGATGCCTCTAACCCTCTAGGGTTAGTTCTATTTATATTGTTAAAGGAATGGCAGGTGATCTTTCGCTAGCAAGATACGAAAATATCTTTCCTTTTCAAGTAGATTTCGAGAAGTGAAGATTCGTCCGCCTGGTACGCCCTACCACACGGCCGTGGGTCAAGTCGTGCCTTCCTCTGTGCATAATTCACGTATTATCTTCCGTGTCCAGTGTGTACCACGGCCTGCACCATGGCTAGATTTCCAACTGTGCCTTCCTCTGTGCATAATCTACAAGTCTTCATCCGTGTCTAGTGTGTACCACGGCTACAACCACGGCTAGATTTCAAGCCGTGCCATCCTCTGGTTGATGTTCCACAATTTCTCATCCTTAGCACGTCTTTCATCTCAACTTTCACCACGGCTTCAACCACGGCTTCAAACACGGTTTCCACCACGGCCAGATCACGAGCCGTATCTCTCTCCCTCTCATGCAGTGTGTAGCACGGTTTGCACCATGGCCATGCCTCAAACCGTGCCTCGTCTTGTCTTTGATCCTACTTGTAGATGACTTCTTTAATTTACTTGAATTAGCACCCTTGACTCCATTTAACCTGATTTATCACCATAATAGAATTAAGTACCATTTCCTTATGATTTCTATAAAATCAATAATAATTTAACACAATTTATACTATAAAGATTGAGTATAAAATGGCTCTATCAAAAACACTCACTCCTACACGAGAAAACTATACAACCACTGAGAAGGAGTTGCTGGCAGTTGTCTTTGCCTTTGACAGGTTCAGACCATATCTCATCTTATCTAAGGTCATCGTATACACAGATCATTCCGCCTTGAAATTCTTGCTGACAAAACAGGATGCAAAGCCACGCCTCATTCGGTGGATTTTACTTCTTCAAGAGTTTGATCTTGAGATAAGAGATAAAAAGGGTGCCGAAAATCTAGCAGCCGACCACCTGTCACGTTTGGAGAATCCCTGTTTAGAAAGACCGAACGAAGTTGACATTAACGATGAGTTCCCTGAGGAACGATTGTATGCCATCAAGACCGTTGAAGATGATATCATCCCATGGTTTGCTGATATTGCCAATTACCTAGTGGCAAGGGCCCTTCCTAAAGATATGAATAAGCAGCAGAAGAAGAAATTTTTCACCGAATTGAAGCACTACTACTGGGAGGATCCACATTTATTCAGAATTTGTGTTGATCAGATGATTCGAAGGTGTGTTTCCCATGAAGAAGGATGGAAAATCTTATTCCACTGTCACAGTGGGCCAATGGGAGGACATCATAGTGCTAATAGGATGGCGCACAAAGTATTGGAAGCAGGATTTTACTGGCCATCATTGTTTAGGGTTGCTCAGAGATATATAGCTCAATGTGACCGATGCCAGAGGGATGGTAACCTATCAAAAAGGAATGAAATGCCACAACACTACATATTAGAGTGTGAAGTATTCGATGTGTGGGGCATCGACTTTATGGGGCCCTTTCCTCCTTCCTTCGGAAATAAATACATATTGGTAGCTGTGGATTACGTCTCTAAATGGGTAGAAGCATAAGCCTTGTCGACTAATGATTCCCGGGTGGTTGTTAAATTCTTGAAGAAGCTCTTCTGTAGATTCGGGATCCTATGGGCACTCATAAGTGACAGAGGTACACACTTTTGTAATTCGCAAGTTGAAAAGATTCTTAAGCGATATGGGGTGACTCACCGTCTTGCTACGCTATATCACCCCCAAACTAGTGGGCACGTGGAGGTTTCAAATAGGGACTTAAAGCGTATCTTAATGAAGTTCGTGTCTCACCATAGACGAGATTGGGTCGAGAAGTTAGATGATGCTTTTGGGCATATTGGACAGCTTACAAAACCCCTCTTGATACTACTCCATATTGATTGGTCTACGGGAAAGCTTGCCATTTACCAGTTGAGATTCAGCACAAGGCATTTTGGGAGATCAAATCTGGTAATTTAGATCTCAGAGGTTGGGAGCACATCGAAGGATGCAACTTAATGAGCTAGATGAATGGAGGCTCATGGCATATGACAATTCATATATATATAAAGAGAAAGCTAAGAAGTTTCATGATGCTTGGCTACCACGGAATGGACATTTGATGAAGGGCACTTTGTATTACTTTTCAACTCTAGGTTGAAATTGTTCCCTGGGAAGCTTAAATCAAGATGGTCGGTCCATTCTGGGTAAAAAAGGTTTTTCCCTACGGCAAGTTGAGTTGGAACACCCGGAGAAAGGCATTTTCAAGGTGAATGGTCAAAGGCTTAAGCATTACTTTGGGGACCAAACAGTTTTGGAAGAAAAGGAGGAGTTGAACCTCATTCTCATCTCCATTTGAGCTCCATCGATTCATTAGTCGAGCTAACGACGTTAAACAACAGGCTTCTTGGGAGGCAACCCATGTTGCTTAGGTAAGTCTTTTTTTTCTTTTCTTTTTTTTTTCTTTATTATCATCCTTGTTTTGGAGTAACTTTTGTAGGACAGCAAGCTACAGAGGGGTAACCAAGTTTGGATTCTATGAAAGTCACCTTAATAGAGCTTCTTTTAAGCTCTAAGTGTGGGGAAATTAGGATGGGAGACCTTTTCAAGGGAATGCAAGATGAAGTGATGACAGGTATGTACTTTGATCTCACAACCGGGTACACTAGTGGTGTATCCGTTTCTCACACATGCTAGAGGGTGTCTAAATTAACTTTGCAATACAAAAGGGGAATACGTCATGGTGTGCCCTCCCGTGCACTTCAAAATATGCTCATTGTGTACATATTAGAGATATACGAATAAAGTACACGCTCGTGTACCTGTCGTGTATCTGACCCACAAAAGGCATAATTCGATACACGAACAAGGTACACGCTCGTGTACCTGGTCGTGTATCTGACCCACAGAACACCCCCTCTATATATAGGAACAAGGTACACGCTCGTGTACTTGGTTGTGTATTTGACTCACATAATGCTCTCCCATGATACACGAACAAAGTACACGCTCATGTACCTGGTCGTTATCTAACCCTTTAGAATGTTCTCCCATGATATACAAAAAAAGTATACGCTCGTGTACTGGTCATGTATCTAACCTACAGAATGCTCTCCCACGATACACGAACAAGGTACACGCTCATGTATCTAACCCACAGAAAGGAATCTAAAGTACACGACCGTGTACTTGGTCGTGTATCTAATTTTTTTGTCCGTACTATAAAAGGACTCCTCACTTCACTTTGCCATTTACACGACCCATTCTCCATTCGTGTATCTGACCTACTCACTCCCACTCTACTCCTCCATACCATGGTTGTTCTTTCCATACCATAAATTTCTTCTGTTTCAAGGACTCAAGGTAAGTAAGTTTTCTCTTCTTCTTCTTCAATACTTATTGCAATATGGTTGTTGCTTGGTTTTCTTTTAAGACTACCATACATGCTTGCATCTATGATGATGGTATGATGAGTGATTTCGCATTTTAGAAGTCGATTGTTGATAGATCTATAGACATTTTGAACTCTCTGAATGCATGTATGATTCATGTCATGAGTGGCTGCCAAACAAGTGAATCGACATTAGGGTTTGAACATGAATATTTGGGACTTTGATTTTGTGGGTTTCTAGAACAATGTTGTTGTGTTTCTTTTCTGATCTTCTTCTTAAAAACCAAGTTATGGGCCATTTTTTTTTTTTTTACGTTGACTAAACTATCACACCTAGCTTCTTAGAATCAAGATTCGAACTTTATCTTTGATGATGCTTTGGGTTGTTGTAGTTACATTTTTTGCCTTTAAGAAGCTAAATTGATAATATACAAAGCCACAAGACTTGATTCTAGCATTTCTATGGTAATTTGTGCATGTATTAGATGGGTAGATACACAACTAGGTATACGATCGTGTACCTTGGTTATGTATCTCAACTGTGCTATCTTCCTCCTTTTTCGGAAACCCAATGCAAGTCCTACATTTTCTTTATGTAATTAACGACCTAACCTATTTTGAGACCATTGTGATTGATTCAGATGGGCAAAAAGACTTGTGCAGTTAAACCGAAGTTTACCAAGAAGAAGAAGACCACCCCTCTAAGAGGAAGCGGGATAGTGCTAGTTCATCCTCCGCTCCACCCCCCGAAAGTTGTGGAGGAGCCATGGAGTAAGAAGCGGTTTGAAATTTCTCAGAAACTATTTGGTTCACACCAATATTTGGATTGGTGCATGCTGAAGGGTATGGATTAGTTCAACCAATCAAGGAGATCCTTCCACCGGACCATGAGAGGTCCTTTTACCATTCAAGAACAGCGTATAGGGATGTTACTCTTGAGTTCCTATCCACTATGCAGATACAGAAGAAGAAATTGAAAAAGGTTGAGACAACTCTTTTAGTTTTGAAGTGTACGGGCAATAGCACAACTGTACTATCCTCAGTTCTGTTCTCTAATGGATTCTACACTGAAACTTTTACCCGAACACCTGAGTTTCAGGGGTTTACATTGTCGTTGGCCTCCCAACATTAACAATAGGTATGTTAGGAGGAGTTGACTAGAAACCCGAATCAAGAGTACTTTCCATCCAGCTCCAAGGCCTCTCTAATTAAGGATGATTGCCTCAAAGTTTGTCATTGGCTCTTGACAAAGACAATTGGAGCCCAAAAAGCAGTAAGGGAGTTGTCAATAACTTTGAAATCTTCTATCTTTATAGCATCTCCCACAGATATCAAATTAATACCGGTTGGAGTTAGCCTTTTATATATGGAGACAGGCACATGACTCTCATCTAATGGGATTTACTGTGGCAGCTTCATCACTCATTTGCTGAAGAGCATGGACATTTTCCAAGACCTGGGCTAGAGGCTGCCAAGTGCAATCAAGAAAGAATCTCTAATGGGCGTTTGCTAAGTGGGGAGTGAAAAAAATCACAGGAACTTCCCGCACTTCTAGCAAGCCGCATCCTTCTGCACAATCTTCAAAGCTGCTCCTTCTTTGTCTTCACCTGGTGAGTCTTCTATTCCCACATCGGAGCGGGTACTTGACCACTTGGCATCCATTGAGAAGACCAAGGTGAGATGAAGTTCAACTACAGGGTTGAGAAAGAAAGAAAAAAATTTAGAAAATTTGTAGTTCACGCTTTCCAAGTCGTTGGCTAAGTGCTTCCCAGCGGGGCAAGCCAGTTTGCCCACTTATGCCTCTTCCTCTGAAGCTGAAGAGGAAGTTGAGGCCAGCGGTGATAAAGACAAGGAAAAGAGGGAGAAAGTGAAGAAGATACTAAGGAAACCACTGAGGAAGTGGAACCAATCATTGCCAAGGGTGAGGAAAGTGATGATGAAGAGGATGAAATAGATGAGAATGAAGATGATGAAGATGAGGAGACTAGTTCGGAATGATGAATGACTTTAAGTTAACTATTTTATTCTGCATATTCGAGGAGCTCTTTCTATTGAGCTAGACTCTTCCTTGCTGATGACTGTAATAATGACTGGTCTCTATTTACTCTTTTACCTTTCGTTTTTGTTGTGTTGAACTTTGCTGATCTAGGTGCTATCCTGCGAATGCAACTGGTCCCATAACTTTCCTGTGCGAACCTCATCGATATAGATGATCGAATTTGCTAGATGAATATCATACTGTTAATCTCGGATCTAGTTCTTTTTTTTTATCTCTTTTTTATTCGTCTGAATGATAAACTTGGCAGTCAATCTAGTGTGAAGATACTAAGAAATTGATAGGTTTGCTGAATTGAGAGTCTTAAAAAATTTCCTATTTTGTTTTTCTCTTTTTGCTGATAATCGAATTTTGAATCATGATTGCAATTTACATAGTATTTTAGCATTTGTGAATGAATTCCTCTAAAGAGTGTTGTGCATGTCACCTTTATTTCTTTAGAACATTGATACTTAGTCAAAGTTATGGGATAAAATCGTTATGAAACTCAAAGATCTTAAGAGCCATTTAATCTTTCATGAAAGGGCAAATGAAATGATTCTCTTGGTGATCCTTCTTAGAAGGTCTCTTTAAAGTAATAATTTAATGAAAGCATGTTATACTTGAAAAATAAAGGATTGGTTAGTATGGGCAGGCTTTGGTCCCTCAGAAGAGCGAAGTTTGACCCGCTACTAACTAGTCAAAATAATAAGTTAAGGTAATAGAGGTTCGATGGGGTTCCTTTAAAACCTGGTCACCTAAGGTCGTCTGGCCTAAGATCGGCCGACCGAGGAAATTACCGTAATAAAATGAAATACCATAAAGGCAAAAGTTGAGAGGGTCTTGTAACTCGTGTAATTAAGCCCATAGGAACACCCTCAATTGAGGGGATAACGTTTGTTAACTTGGGTGACGAGCCTAGGATTATTGGCTAAAAACACGTTACATGGGTTGCAAGATCCTAAACAAAAAGAAAAAAAAGGGGGATGAAACCAGTGAACTATTACAAAGAATAAAATCTTTGAAGAGATCAACCAAAAAGGAGGAGGAATCTAGGGGAAACATAGATGCAATGTATTTTCATTATTGATTGCTTCACTAAGAGAGATAATTGAGAAGATATTAGACTTTTTAATGGTGGTTGAAATGTACCACGTTTCCTTTTGCTTTGATTGATCTTGTGTCTAATTTTGATCATGAAAGCCATTGTTAAAATGACAAGGGTAAAGATTGGTCTACTCTGATTAATCCTAAAAACTTGATTAAAGTATCTTTGTTACAATACTTTCACGACAAGGTGAGAAGCACACTCATTAGATTGAGGGATTGCATTGAGCTTTAAAGATTAAAATTCATAAATGTTAATGTGTGAGTAGTATTATTTGGTAACGACAATCATGATTAATGAGAAGTTTGATTAATTTTTTATTTTTCTTGAGGACAAGCAAAGACTTAAGTGTGGGGAAGTTTAATAAGTCGCAAAATAACCTTATCTAGAGTAATGAAATTGTGCTTTATTGTTGAATTTTTAGATGATTTGTTGAAGAAAAGGATGCTTAATGGAAGGAATGTTAATTTCAGGATCTTCTAGAGTATTTTGAGCTAAGGGAAGGAGTTTTGAAGAGTTGAATCAAGTTTGGAAGGAATTGGATACATTACATGTGAAGAAAAGAATTCTGGAAAGTACACAAGCGAGATACACGCCCATGTACTTTGCTTGTGTATATTGAAGCGGATGTCTGAAAGTACACGAGCAAAGTACACGCCCATGTACTTTGCTTGTGTATCTAAGTTTTGCTTTTGTTCAATGATGTTTCAAATACACGACCAATGTACACTCCCATGTATTTGGCCCGTGTATATTCACATAAGGACACTTGGAAGCAGCATGAGATACACGAACGAAATACACTACTCGTATATTTGCTCGTGTATATATCCAACCGGGGTACATGTATAAATAGACCGTTAGTTTACCCCAGAAAAGGGGGTTACAAATTTTTTATTTGCTCTAACTCTCATAACAGCAAGGGAAAGAAGATTTTGTCGATTCCAAAGGAGATTGAAGACCTACGAAGAAGAAGATTCTATCTTTAAGGGTTATGACTATGAATTTTATTTATTCTTCCAGTAATTGCATTTCTTTTGTCCAATTTATGGAGGACTAGACCCTAAATCTAGATTTTATTTGAAACTTCTCTGCCATGTGATGAAGATTTGGTTTTTATGGAAGTTGTTGGCTTTCTTATGATTAATTACATGCCCTTCAATTGTTTCTTAGATTCATAGATCCGAAATATGAATTTATGCATGATATCATATTAGTTAATTGAGAAATTGCTCTTATGATTAGATTTAATGCAATTAATGAGATTTGATTGTTCTTCTAGAGATAGGAAACAAGAGTTTCTGTTTACATCGATTATTTTGATGCGAATTCATGTGCTTTATGCAATTTAGGTTGCTATTAACTAAGGAGAGATCTTTTGATAAACCTAGGATTAGATGGGTTTAAAATATACTTGAGAAAGTAGTTAACATGACTAGAGAATTCGACAGTATAAGAAGTCAATTACGCCAATCTTCATAAATCTAATGAATTACATGATAGAGAAGGAGTATAATAAGATCTAGGTTGCTTTTGTTAATTGGTAAATCTTTAGAACCATTGTTGTTAGTGAGTTATTAGTTTTTAAGATTAGAGTAATTAAGTTTCAACCAACATATTTAAGCGGCGGTTAGATAATAGGAACGGAGTTAGTACTATAGTTAGTGTATCTCTGAGGGGCGACCTTGTGCTTACTCGCTATATTATGCTACGATAGGTGCACTTGCCTATTGCTTCTAGTAGGATTAAGAACAAGAATTCAATTTATTAAAACTACGATTGGCAATGATTAACTAGCCACCTTAAAAGTGGCAAACTTGTAATTTTGACCACTTTCTAACCCTAGAGTAGCAAGTATAAATACTTGTTTAAGAGAGGGTTTGAGGAGGCCATTTTGTAGATTAGAAGCGTACACTTTCACGTGTGGAATTAAGTTCATCCTTAGTTCAAAACTCTTATCAATTTCAACCAAGAATTGGAATTGTGGCGAGTGCGACGAAGGGGAATTGTGAGTCATATCAATTCCATCTTTTTGTATGTTCATTTCTTCTCTAGTGAGTCATATCTAGGGTAGATTTGAATCTTTCTTGGACATATTTGTGGTTGTATTTCGTGGACAACAATCTTATAAGATTGATTGTTCTTTGATTACTTGAATTATATATATTATTTTAGTGATTAGCATGGTTGGAAGGGTTTGAGTTCACAGTTTTTGAGCTTGTCTTTTCATCCATTTCACATGTAATTATCTTGTTCTTATTGTTGATTAGTGAAATTGACCATTAGTGGAAGTTAATTGAATCTTTTGAACCATTGGATTGCATCAAAGTTCCATTAGGGTTACGCAATTTCCTAATCACTTGGACCGGTTTTGTATAAGACTTGAGACTTGTTTTCTTGAGTCATTTGATTGTGCTTGAAAGTGGTTCTGAGCACATCAATGTTTTCATTGTTTATTGATTCGGATCTATTTATATCTTTAGAATTCACGCAATTCTCCAATTGTTGATTCGAAATTAGGGATTGCTTTTGGGGTTGAATTTTGATTCCATTTGATTGTGCTTAAATCCCTTTTAGGCACATCATAATTTGGTATTGGAGCTTTATCATACTTGGAATTAAGATTGATCACACCATTGTTTAAGAATCGATCATAAACTATGAGGATTTAAGCGCCATTGTTCATGTGATTGGAAGCTAGTTTGATTACATTGTTTGTTTGTCTTTCAAATTAGTTTTGCATGTTCTTAATCTTGGTTTTAGGAACATCAACCTCGATGATCGGTATGCTGTGTTATCTTTAGTGGAGTCATGTATCAAAATGATCTAAGGTGAATTAGGGTTAAATGGGGCCCACAACGATAGTTCCCACTAGGACAATATTGTGTGTATCGAGGTTATTTGTACCCTTGTACTATGACATTGATTATGATTGATATGTAAGTTGATGTGTGATTGTACAGTAGATTAACGTTCATAATGCATGTGTTATGAATGTGGTGTTTCATGTGCATTTGGATGTGATACTCAATGCTGAGCTTAGGCTCACCCCCTTCCTATATTTCTTTTTAGCTACAAGTGAGAGTGATGAGCAAGTAGAATATGATGACAATGGGAACTTAGTGGGACATTATATAAATAAAAAACAGGAGAGAGCATTATTACTATGTGGCTTGAGGAGCGAGGAAATTGGGAGGACTTATAATTTGGAATATTAGTAGTTGAATTGAAATTATGGAGATAATAATACAAGAAAATATTTGTTTATCTTAGGATTTTTGTTGCTATTAAATAATGAGAATTGGAATGACTTATCTAAGAATCGTTTATTTTATTGAAGTTATAGTAATATGATAGTTAATGGAGATGAGTAGGTTTTCAAGTATTATGAAGTTTTAGAGCATTAACGTGCTGTTTATAGTAGTGACACATGGCGAGTTGTGATAATCCAAGTTTTAGGGTGTTATAAATGTTTAATTTTTATTATTTTTTTCACCAAACATTTGATGTTTACAAAAATATCCTGAATGAGTTTCTCGCAATATGAATGATTTTTGCAAAGGTATTTGAGTTGCACATGGAAGAGTTGCGAGTAAAGTGATAAGTATAAATTAACACTTGTATTTTAGATGAATTCTATTTGTTTGTGTAATAAGTTGATGTTATCTTGAAGAATTTTGATACTTAAAAGAAAATATTTCAGTTTCAGGGATGAGGACCACTATTTTGAGAAGAATGACACGAAAGAACATAAAATTGCTTTTTGGAAGAAACAGGGGAAGTACACAAGGTGTATTTCCAGAGCACAGCCGTGTGTTTGGCTTGAAAAAACCAACAAAAGGTTACACGGTTTAAGCACACGATCGTGTATAACCATGGGTTGAGACCGTGTATATAAAAAGAGTCGGTCGTTTCAGAAGATTTTAGGGTTTCATGTATATATATACTCTCATTTTTCCAGAAAAAAAGAGGGGGGTGCGAAAGGGGAGTACGAAAGAGGAGGCGAAGGGACGCAAAAGAGAGGTTGAAGGGATGAAAAAGAAGAAGACGACACCAGTGGGCTCATGCATAGGGGTTTTTCTCTTTCTTTTTTTCATTCTGTTTCTTTGAATTGTAAATTGAAAATCATGAGTGGCTAGTTATTTCATACCTGAACCTTACGAATTATAATTGTCATGTAATATGGGATTGATTGCATAGTTAATGAATAGTGGAATTCTCTGAATTTATTCATGTTATTCATGTAGTGTTGCTAATTTGATGTATGGCCAACATTGAATTTGTACTAATTTCTTAGAAGATGATTGGAAAATCACTTGTTTGAATAGATCTTGCATGAATAAAGGAATTCATATATAATCTAGGGATAGAGAACATGAATTTTCCGTATTAGATTAAATTAGATAATTCGATCTACTTGAGGGTTCAAGAGTGTTAATGCAATTCTAATCGATTTTTGATAGCAGAAGGATCTTTATCAAAGTGATTAGGTTTAGGAGCTAATGAATCTGGGAAGAACATTGGCTTAGTATTAGATACTCCACAGTTTAGAGATAACCATTACTCGTTAACTAATTTATTGAAAGGGTGAAGTTACATGACAATTAAGGGAGTAGTAAGGCTAGGGTATGTTCTTAGTTATCGGATTTAGTAATCAAGTTATTGTGTTATTTTCAATTGCTATAGGTTTTGTTAAGTGTTCTTAATTTAATCTAAATCTTTCGAATTTGTGCGGTTAGATAATCGGTTTAGAGTTATTATTGGTACTTGCTGATCCCTGAGGATATGATACCCGAACACAATTCTATACTATTACAATCGATAGGTGCACTTGCCTATTTCATTGTAACATAGTCATAGAAACGGGATTTTTAAATTTGTGTGATTACGATCATCAACAAGTTTTTGGTGTCGTTGCCGAGGATTGGCGATATTAAGAAAGCTCAGCGCTGACTACTTTAACCCATGCATTTCTTTAGGTAAGTTTTTCTTTCTTTAATCCATTCAATTACTCTTTATTTCATTTAAGAGATTCTGTTAAATGGGTAGAGTACATGACTTTAGTCATGAGAAGGTTGGGGATACTACATGTTGGGAGTTCTTTTCAAGAACTCATGGTCCTGTGCGCATGAATGCCATTGATTTGAGTGCTTCTACAAAAGTGAATGCTAGATACGCGATTCTAATATCGATCCAGGGGAGTCTCGTTTCTCTTTTTTCTTTTATTTCCATTTTCTTCCCTCTTTTATGTAGTTCAATGTAACATTGGGGACAATGTCTAAATCTAAGTGGGGGAGAGGACTGAGATAAGAAGCATGAAATATAAGTGTTAATGAATCAAAATTATTAAGTTTCCCCACTTAGGATGTATTTAATGAATTACTAACAATCAAGAATTGCTAAGATTTCATTAAATTACTTATTATCTTATTTTATAAATACTTTGCTAGAATTACAAGTTGAAATCCAAGTGAAGAGAATTACATGTTGTTTAAGCAGTTATTTCGAGAAGTGAGAGTAAATTAAGATCTCTAGTAGGTTTAGTATGCTCTTTCTTTTGCTAATAATGTGAGTTATGCAATTCTGAGTAAAGGAGTAGAGGATACTTGTAACTTGGTGACTCCTTTTCACAATTGTTGGAATTGAGAACTTTGGGAGTAATTATCTCTAAAAAAAAAAAATCAAATTTAAATTTGATTGAGATGGTAGAGGTTCGAAGAGGTATCTTAAAACCTAATAGCCTAAGATCGTCTAGTCTGGGACTTACTGACCGAGGAAACCATTTCAATAGAAATAGATAGTTGACTTGACTCGAACAAGTAAATCCGAAGGACGCCCTCTACGCTAAGAGGATAACGTTCGTTAACTTGAGTGATGAGCTTGGGATTATCGATTGAAAGTTTGCTACATGAGTTGATTAACTAAGTAAATAACTTAATGGAAAATCTCCTAATCTTGTTTAAAACGATTAAAGAAAAGGAAAATCCAGGAGATAAGTAGACACAATGTGCCTTTACTCTTTATTGCATTACTTATAGGAGTGGTCAAGAAGGAAGTATATTCTATTTTACTAGTATTGATCTTCGTTTGGTTTCACTTTTGGGAATTTTTGTTTAAATAATGAGAGTACTAATTTAAGTCACTTGGATTAGCTTTGATAATTCTGGTATTTGTATCATGGAAACAACCAATGGTGGGATTGAGTAGAGATTGCATATTACAGGGTAAACTATGAGAATCAATGATGCAAAAAGAAATTCTTGATTGCTGAGTTAATGAAATTTTGCTTGAGGATAAGCAAACGTTTAAGTGTGGGGGAGTTTGATAAGTATAAATTAACACTTGTATTTTAGATGAATTTTATTTGTTTATGTAATAAGTTGATGTTATCTTGAAGAATTTTGATACTTAAAAGAGAAATATTTCAGTTTCAGGGATGAGGACCACTATTTTGAGAAGAGATATCGACTTGGATTGAAATCAGAGAAGAATACATGAAGAAAATTACTTTTTGAAGAAACAGGGGAAATACATGGACGTGTATTTCAGAGCATGGCCTGTGCCTGGCTTGAAAAAACCAACAGAAGGTTCATGGTTTAAGTACACGGCCGTGTATAACATGGGTTGAGACGTGTATATAAAAAGAGTCGGCCGTTTAGAAGATTTTAGGGTTTCATGCATATATATACTCTCATTTTTCTAGAAAAAAAGAGGGGGGTGCGAAACGGGGAGTACCAAAGAGGAGGCCGAAGGGACGCAAAAGAGAGGTTGAAGGGATGAAAAAGAAGAAGACGACACGGTGGGCTCATGCATAGGGGTTTTTCTCTTTCTTTTTTTCATTCTGTTTCATTGAATTATAAATTGAAAATCATGAGTGGCTAGTTATTTCATACCCGAACCTTACGAATTCTAATTGTCATGTAATATGGGATTGATTGCATAGTTAATGAATAGTGGAATTCTTTGAATTTATTCATGTTGTTCATGTAGTGTTGCTAATTTGATGTATGGCTAACATTGAATTCGTACTAATTTCTTAGAAGATGATTGGAAAATCTCTTGTTTTAATAATCTTACATGAATAAAGGATTCGTATGTAATCTAGGGATAGAGAATGTGAATTTTCCGTATTAGATTAAATTAGATAATTTGATCTACTTGAGGGTTTAAGAGTGTTAATGCAATTTTAATCGATTTTTGATAGAAAAGGGATCTTTATCAAAGTGATTAGTGTTAGGAGCTAATGAATATGGGAAAAACATTGGCTTAGTGTTAGATACTCCGCGGTTTAGAGATAACCATTGCTCGTTAACTAATTTATTGAAAGGGTGAAGTTACATGACAATTAGAGAAGTAGTAAGGGTAGGGTATGTTCTTAGTTATCGGATTTAGTAATCAAGTTATTGTGTTATTTTCAATTGCTATAGGTTTTGTTAAGTATTCTTAATTTAATCTGAATCTTTCGAATTTGTGCGGTTAAATAGTCGATTTAGAGTTATTATTGGTACTTACTGATCCCTGAGGATACGATACCCGAACACAATTCTATACTATTACAATCGATAGGTGCACTTGCCTATTTAATCGTAATAGAGAGTCATAGAAAAGGGATTTTTAAATTTGTGTAATTACGATCATCAACATAAAGCAAGATGAGATTGATAAGCATGATAAAGATATCGAACTCTTTGAAGCAATACTTCAGGCGCTTGGTGGGAAGGAGTCACTTCCTAAAAGAAATTGAAGTTATGTTAGTGAAGTATCATAAAATAACTACACTATAATTAGTCTCATTTGTAGCTCTTAATTGGCGATTTATCTATTCCTTAACAAAAGTGAACACTAGATCGAGCTTTCTTGTCCTTTTTTAGCCGAAAGGTTTTTTATTCATTGATAATGCTTTCTTCACTTGATTATTTTGTGAGAGCATCATGTATTGGAAGCTCACTTGGAAGGGCAAAATACAGAAATAAGCCCTTTAGAGTTTGCATATTGTGCAATTAAACCCTGAATTTCAGTTGTAAGCAAGTAAGCTCCTTTGTTTTCACATATGTCATAATAGTACCTCTGAATTTTGATTGAAATAAATGAAAAATCTTTGCTAATTTCCCTGACTAAACTATTTTTGAGCTTAATTTTTCAAAGTAAGCTTCCATTAAATGTTTAAATTTCTTAGACTTTTTTTTTTTTTCAAATTTAGGCCTTAACTGTACTATTAGTATTGTTACAATAAAAAAGGTTTAAGAGGGTCTCTTCGAACAAATATGGAAGTACTAGAATTTTATCGCACGCAACTAAAATTCACAAGCATAATTGCATATTAGGTAAAACTTTGAGAGCTTATGTATATATTTTGTCTCAGTGAATGCTAAGCTTTGCTTAAAAAGACATTTAACATCTGAGACCACCATGGAGCTACCTGGCAAATAGATCTAAGAAAAGAAAAGGAGGATAAAGACAATAAGGTAGCCAGTGTCTTATTTTGCTTTTGGCTCACGTATTGGATTACGTAATGCACCTATTCTTGTTGGCTATTGATGACAAATTCATACAAACTTACCCGTCAAAATATCCCGATAAATTACTTTCTCCTTTTCTCTTTTAATTTTAGAATCATATATGAATATTAGAAAAACAACAAGGAAATGGATCTCCTTTCAAATTTCATCTTTTAATTTTCCATAATAATTTATCAATTAATCGTTCAAATTACTTAAAATCTTATAATATCTTATAAGGTTATTTTTTTTAAATATAAACTATTAATTATATATATATATATATGATAAATTGAAAAAACTAAGAGAATTTATATTCGAAACATCTAAATCCAAGCAACCTAAAATATCCAAAGAGAGAGCCCCATTGAAATCGTCTTCTCCATTCATGCCGGGTTGAGCCAAGTGCGTGGTTATAGTACGTACGATGTTGATATGTCTCTCCATTTCTGCGAAGAAAACTTTTGATTCCATCCACGGCTTGTATGGCATTTACGTTTCCACGTGCTCCAAGCCGACAAATGTTGCTGTTCCTAGTGCGTTCACATCACTCGACTTCTGGCCACACAAGAAAGAGGTAACCCACCTGGCGCCCACCCTTTGAACGTGAGAAAAAAGCTACCTGAATTTTGGCGGTGCCTACTACGGATTGAACGAGGGTTCAAATGGAAAGGAAGCAAAATCATTAGAATAAATCCGCAATTGTGATTTAAAAGCAAGTTATTATTCTTTGGTTATATACTATTCGTCAACGGATTTAACGGTTCTTATTGATCTCATATTATCTGAGGGTAGAGAATAATGATTTGCTTTCATTTTTCTTTTTTTGTTTTTTTCTATCAACTGCTATTATTACAACTAAAATAAAAACTTACTTTAAATCATCAAATGACAATTTACTTGAATGCCGTCTCGAAAAAAGAAAAAAGAAAAATGAGAGAATATCTACAATAATTGAAGTGTATTGCATAATCTTTTCAATGTTGTTGATTGGGTAAAATCATACATTACTTCTAAAATAGTAACAATTAAATTACTAATTAATATTTTTGTCTCCCACATAGGTCGTTGCCACCTACTTCCTTGAAAGATGCTAAAAGTTTATTTCCAATTTTTTCCTTTAGTTTTTTTATGTTTTCAAATTTATAGACTTCTTTAGAAAAAAAATATTTTTTAAGCAACTTCAAATTACTGACATAGCATGCCACGTCATTGACATGTGGCCAAGGACATCCTAAACGTTGGATGTCAGTAGTGACAAATAATATGTTAGGGTTTGATTACATTTCGTCTTTAAAGCTTTAGGATTTAATTCTTGAAATTGACATTTTTAAAACTTGATTGAAAAAATTAGAAAAGCTTTGGGAATTTTGGTGTACTCTTTTTTAATTTCTCCCTTATTGTTTTCTTTAAAGATTTGAAGAGAATAAAAATATTTATATTACGCCTTCTTGAAGAATTAAGGAATAATAGAATTTTCATTAGATTTGAGTAAGCAGTTTTCATACATTAGAAGGCCACTAGCTAGTGATAGGTTGTTATAAAAACCCATCTTAATATATATGTAATTTAACCTTTATTAATAATAATTAATTGAAAATTAAAAAAAAAATCGATCAAATATAGAATTGTGATATTATTATAAACCAAAAACAAAGTAACAAGGAATTAAATAATATGGAAGATGTGGTCTTACTTATAATGAGGAAAAATACCTTAAGTTTTGTTATTTTAAAAAGTTTAGAGTCTAAAATTCTCTCATCTCCACAAATCACTATAAAAAATTTGAGTTATCACAACTAAACTATGATAGGGAAAGAGCTTTTCCTAGCCATCTTTTTTTTTTTAATAGTTTTACTTAACATAGAGAAGTATCCACATACGAAATTTTATTTCATCTTATTAAAGTTAATATTCCTTTTTCTATGTGTTTTGTAAATACTCAAAAAAATATTTTTTATTAACATTTATTTAATATAAAACTAGGGGCAAACAAGTCATTTTATAAAGAATTGAGGACAATTTGATCATTTTATGAATAGAATAGGGTGTATAAACCCCACATTAACCTAGTGCTCCTTTTTATATTTTCATAGTGATAGACATGAGAACACTCTCTAGAGAACTCAAAGGCAATCTAGGAAATTCCATAAGGTTCCAACTCATTTAATTAAGTAAAGGTTTCACTAATCAAATTGTCATTCCTAATTAAAGAATTTGGAATTTAATCGATGGTGATGTTATGATTAATCAGAATTTAGATTGAGGAAAAGGGTGGAACGAGCATAGAGGCAAGCGATTAAGGGTTTGATTTAAGGAATTAGATAAGTATATTAACCCACATAAATCATTAGAAATTACAAGTTTTATGATTCAATTAAACTTAAGATTGAAGAAATTAGAATTAGGAATAAATTGGAAAAGATAAAATGGGGTTTGTGAAGAACAACATGGTACATGGTCAAGTGTACACTCATGTACTTGCTTGTGGTAAAACATGCATTGTGTATAGAAAAGTACATGGCCAAAGTATACACCTGTGCACTTAAGCGTCTCAAATTATGAAAATCCATAGAAAGGTACATGGCTAACTACACCACCATGTAGCTAGGGGTGCAAAAATGACAAAATCCATATAAAGATACATGGCTATGTTACATGACTGTATATTTGGGCATGCCAAAAATACAAATCACATAAAAGGATATACGGACATTATACACAACCATGTATCTAACAATACCAAAGCACACATATTAAAGCATGATCATGTACTTAAAAATATTTTGTTTATCGATATATCTTACATTTATTCAAACTTCCATGCAAGTTAAAACACAGAGTGTAACCTAAGAAACTTCAATAGTAGAAGAAAGGAATCATGTAATAATTAAGTGAAGAGAATTAAGAAACTTAGATTATTCTTATATTAGTACTAAGAAAAAGTCACTAGTGTTTTTATAGATTACAAACTAGCTTTAAGTCTAAGACTAAATATGCTTAAGACTAAGACACTAGGTACATATAACTTTGATTTTTTATTATACTTGTTAAGATAATGGTAAATTGGATTAACTTGGATGGACCGGTTTAAGTGATTAAGTTGCCTATTGTATGTGTTTGGCTTGACCTATTGGCCTGTAGTGGCAGATTGTTAAGGGTTACCCTAATGATCTTTGTGTGACATTATACCTAGTGGAGTCATGCTTGGAAATGATCTAGGTTATTAAAGTTTAAGGTTTAAGGACTTATGAATGTTGGGGCTTGTAGTGGCAATTCCCAATACTGGGTTAAGGATTGAGCTTTTAAGTATGTTTGGCAGGGTCATAAGTATCTCATTGATACTTTGTGACTTAAGTAAAACATGAACTTGTTGTATGATGTTTCATAAATGCATAAATGTATGTGAATTATTTCATGTTTGATCATGCATATATGTTTGTGTTATAGGTTCTAGGTGTTAGCTTAACCCTTGGGAGTATTTTCTTAGATATAGATACTGAAGAAAATGTTGCTCATGAAAAGGTGTTAGGTTTGAATGTATTGGAGAGGGAAGAAGAAGGTTTACATTATTATTATGGAGATTAATTGAGGATTGATTAGCTAAAGCATATGAACTGTGATGAGACTTATTTTTGACTTTGAGAACTTGAGGGTTTATAATAGTTAAACATCTAATGTGACTTGAATTAATGCATTAAGATTTTTTTTCAAGAGTTTGAAGATTTAATTAGGATGTACTTATATCATGTTGAAAGTATAGAATTTATCTAATTGTGATTAATAGGAAATATAGACATAAATGGCATCAAAGTAGGGTTAAAAGTCTTAGTATATCATTATTTGGTAAAGGCATGTGGTGAGCTATAGTATTTTTGAGTTTAGGGGCATTACACATTCTCACTTGCTACATTCATTGATTTTTTTTTTGTATTTTAATGTGAAGATTTTCACAACTACATGAAGACCACGTAACACATTCTTGCAGTGCATAAGCCATTGTAATATCACAAAGACCTGTGTTGTTAAATCTAGGTTAATCCCTACGATTCGATTCAGTTTAACCTTGGTTCATTGAATGCATGATATGTGGAAGAGGAGAAACTTTTGTTTATTGTAGGTTTATATTTGATTCATAAGAATTTGCAAGGAAAGTAGACTCCAAGATTTGTGTTGAATCTTCTTTAAGAGAGGGAGTATGAAGAGATCTATAACCGACTTCAAGATCTGTGGCAAATAATAATTAAAATCTCTAGAAAATCTAAGAAGAATTACAATTCCACTACTAAATGGCTTCATAGTGGTGTCCCAATGACTCCAGCAAAATGTATTGTTTAGAAAAAATATATTTATGCCATTGAATGATACATCTATTTATGGCACTAAGTCTCTAAGCCTTAGGTCAAATCTAAGTTTATTAGGTTATTAATTTACATCATTTTGCATTGAGAATACTTAAGTGTTTAACTCGTAAATAGGTGTTGGTTGCAATTTTAGATATCATTCCATATTGAGTAATTTATTTCATCCATATTGTTCTTATTAAATTTTTTATGTGATTGTGATGAACCACTTTTGGTTAGAAGATTGCTATCATATCAATATTCTTATAATCATTTTTTTAATTAATTATAGATTGTAAATCATATCAATACTGTAATTGATTAACTAATTCGATCTATTAAATTGCACACAATATCTAAGTTGACAAATTATTTATATATTTTAATTTCAGTCCCATAATCACAATTATTATTAGAAACCTTAAAAGATCCAATTTTATATTTTGATCTATCTGTAATCATGCTTTGAATTCGGTTCTTGCATTTAGGACACGCCATATATGATTGGAGAAGTTCGCAATTTAGTGTGAACACCTCGTCGAAGGCTATCTTGACTTTTGAATCAAAAAGTGTCTATCATAGGATGCAAGGTGAATTGTGCACGTTATTATCATGCCAGTATCCTGCGTCTATGACTATCTTGCATTGTTGCTACATTGTATCCTTGCCTAGAATAGAGTGATGTCTCATATTCTTGTTGGCTATTGATGACAAAATCATACAAAAGTACCCGTTAAAATATTTCGATAAATTACATTCTCCTTTTCTCTTTTATTTTTAGAAACATATATAAATATTAGAAAAACAACATAAAAATGGATCTCTTTTCAATTTTTATCCTTTAATTTCCTTTGATAATTTACTAATCAATCGATGAAATTACTTAAAATCTTATGATATCATTATTTGCTTTTTTATAATTTAAACTATTAATTATATATATGAGAAATTAAAAAAAATTAAGAAAATCAAAATCGAAACAATATAAAATATCCGAAGAGAGAGCCAAGAGAAGCGGGCTGAGACTCCATTGAAATCGTCTTCTCCATTCATTCCGTGTTGAACCAAGTGCGTGGTCGTAGTACAAACGATGTTGATATGTCTCTCCATTTCTGCGAGGAAAACGTTTGATTCCATCAACAGCTTGCATGGCTTTCACGTTTTCACGTGTTCCTTGATGTTCACCTAGTGCCTTCACATCAGTCGACTTCTGGCCACAAGAAAGAGAGAACCCACGTGGCGCGCACTCCTTGAGTGTAAACAAAAGCTATCTGAGTTTTGGCGGTGGGTACTTACTGATTGAACGAGGGTTCAAATGGAAAGGATGGAAAATCAATGAAATAAATCCGCAATTGTGATTTAAAAGCAAGTTACTATTCTTTGGTTATATACTAGTCGTCAACGGATTTAGCGCTTCCTATTGATTCTCATATTATCTAAGGGTAGGGAATAATGATTTCCTTTCATTTTTCTTTTTTTCAACCAACTACTATTATTATAACTAAAGGAAGAGAACTTATTTTCAAATTACCAAATGATAACTTATTTGAAATAGACCTTCAAATGGATCAAATCATTTGTCTCTCACGTAGGCCATAGCCACCGACCTCCTCGGAAGATGCCGAAAGTTTATTATTTTCCTCCTTATTGTTTTCTTTAAAGAGTTGTAGAGAATAAAAACATTTGGATTATGTCTTCCCGAAGAATTAAGGAATAATAGAATTTTCATTAGTTTTGAGTAAGCAGTTTTGGTATAATAGAAGGCCATCAACTAGTGATAGACTGCTATAAAAACATGTCGCAATGTATAATTAGTTGAACCTTTATTAATAAGAATTAATTGAAAATTATAAAGAAAACATAATAAAAATTAAATCAATTAGATATAGAATTGTGATATTAATAGTATTGTGAGTGGTGTTATTGTAACTAGAAATAAAGTAACAAGGAATCAAATAATATGGAAAGTGTGGTCTTATTTATAATGAGATAAAATACCTTAAGGTTGTTATTTTAGATAATTTAGAGTCTAAAAACTCTTTCATCTTCAAAACATTATTAAAAATTTGAGTTATTGAAAAATTAACCAACCATGGAATCAATAAGACTCTTTTCTCTCCTCTATCTTTTTCCATAACACATGTCTAAATATATATACAGCAGAGGGATATCTTTCCATATCTTTTCTAAGCAACTAAATCCTACGAACTAGGAAAACAAAACCAAATCCTACAAACTAGGAAAACAAATCTTCCTCTACTAAAAAATAAAATAAAAATATACATACTATATTTACAAAATAAATCACAGAACAAATATTTCAATATTTACGGCCGTGTGCTTTCTAGTCATGTATCAGGCCGTATATGTTTCTGGGAGCTACCTAACATAACACACTGCCGTGCCTTCTGGCCGTGTATCAGGCCGTGTATGTTTCTAGGAGCTACCTGACACAATATACGGCCGTGCCTTCTAGTCGTGTATATTTCTGAGCTTCTAGACACAATACCCCCCCCTCAAGTTAGAGCATGGAGATCACAAATGCCCAACTTGCATAAGAGCATATCATACTCACGTTTCCCTAATGCTTTGGTAAAAATATCAGCAACTTATCTCGTTGTAGGAACAAAAGTAGGATAAATCGTCCCATCAAGTAATGCATCTCGAATGAAGTGACAATCCACTTTGATGTGTTTGGTGCACTCATGAAATACGGGATTTTGAGATATATGAAGAGCAGCCTGACTATCATAAAATAGCGTTGCTGGCTGCGTATGAATAACACCAAGATCAGATAAAACACTCTTCAACCACTTAACTTCACAAGTAGTCATGGCCATTGAACGATATTCTACTTCGACAGATGATCGAGATACAATATGCTATTTCTTTGTCTTCCATGAGATGGGAGACAAACCCAAAAACACCAACCATCCAGTAAGAGAACGATGAGTCAATCGACATCCTACCCAATCTGCATCACACCAACTAGTCAAAGTGAGATCGCCCGTACTACGCAATAAAATACCCTGACCTGGTTTAGATTTGAGATACCGAACAATGCGTAATGCTGCATCCTAGTGATCTTTTCATGGCTGCTGCATAAATTGAGACAAGACAATTACACAATAAGACAATTTGGGCTTGGTAAAACATAAATAAATCAATCGGCCAATAAGACGTTGATAAGGCTCTGGATTATCCAACAAAGGGCTGGTTGACAACATCAGTCGATGGTGTTGCTCCATCGGAACTCCCACGAGCTTTGCCCCTATTAAACCTGCTTCTAAAATAATATCTAGGGCATATTTGCGCTGACACAAGAAGAACCCTTCGGGATTACGAGCCACTTCCACCCCAAGAAAATATTTAAGAACACCTAGATCTTTCATGGAAAAACAGGTGCTCAAGTAATCCTTAAACTTCTGAATTACTGCACTATCATTCCTAGAAACAATCAAGTCATCAACATAAACCAAGATGTTTAGTCGTACCTCGCCTTGTTGCAAAGTAAACAAAGAGTAGTCCACATAGGATTGTGTGAAACCATAGATTTTTAAAGTAGTAGACAGTTTCGCGAACCAACACCGAGGGGCTTGTTTAAGCCTATACAAGGACTTCTGCAATTTGCACACCTTATCTCGTTTTGCAACTCGAAAACCAAGGGGTAACTGTACATACACATCCTCCTATAGATCTCCATGGAGAAATGCATTGTGGACATCCATCTGGTGAACCTCCCAGTTCTTAATTACAGCAATGGCTAAGAAAACACGAACAGCAACCATCTTTGCAATAGGGGCAAATGTCTCTGTATAGTCTACTCCTTCCTTCTAGTGATTTCCAAGTATAACCAAACATGCTTTATAGTGTTCCACCGTACCATCGGATCGATATTTGACTTTGTACACCCATTTACAGCCTAAGGCCTTCTTATTAGGTGGTAGATCAGTAATACGCCATGTTGCATTGTTTTCAAGGGCATCAATTTCTTACTGCATCGCAATCCTCCATTTTTCATGTCAAACCGCTTGAGAATAACTAGTAGGTTCCTGTTCACCATGTAAAGCTGCAAGAAAAGCTTTGTGCCATAAAGAAAATCTATCATAATTCACATAGTGTGCAATGGGATAGGGGTTACCTAAGGCATGTTGTGTTGCAGGATCCGGTAGGGATGGACTCAATTTGCAAACCATATGAGTAACAAAGTCTCATAGCAGTACTGAAGTCTTACGATTCCGATGGCTATGTCCCAACAATTCTTCATCACTAGGGACATTTTTTTCCTTACTTCTATCTTCAGTTGTAGAAGGAAGAGATGTTAATACTGCTATCCTATCACTTTGCTCAACTGGCACAGTTTAACATTGGGAGAAATGGTTGCAGTTTCTTGATCATGGGGTCTAGAAGGAGAGTTGTCATCATCTATAATCTCCCTTCTTTCGGTCAGACCCTCTTGGATACCAAAGGCATCATTAGTGAGGTCTACATCCCATGTAAACGTAGATTCTACTGGGTTTTGTGATGAAGACAACGTTTGAAAAGGAAACTTGTTCTCAAAAAATTTTACATCTTTAGACATGAAAAAAACATTTTTATCGAGATCATATAATCGCCACCCTTTCTGTGCATACGGATAACCTATGAAAACACATTTTCGACTTCTACTCTCAAATTTATCTCCTAACCGTCCTGGTTGTGGGCATAGCACAAAGACCAAAAAACTTTTAGGTGATCATAATTTGGAGTTTGTCCATACAACACATGATAAGGCGTCTTTCCTTCTAAAACACTAGAAGGTGTTCTATTAATCAAATATCCTGCGGTTAGCACACATTCTCCCTAAAACTCAATGGGGAAGTGTCCTTGAAAATGCAAGGCTCTAGCCACATTGAGAATGTGTTGGTGTTTTCTCTCGACCCGTCCATTTTGTTGAGGGGTACCAACGCATGAAGTTTGAAAAATAACACCCTTTTCACAAAAATAATTTTTCAATTTTTGAAACTCCGTTCCATTATCACTCCTCACAATTTTAACTCTTTTGTTAAATTGTGTTTCCACCATAGCAAAGAAGTTCCTTAGAGTTTGAGCTACCTCAATTTTGTCAATCAGAAGAAATATCCAAACAACACGGGAAAAATCATCTGCTACAGTAAAAAAATATGAAGCATCTCATGAGGACAAAATCCGGTAAGGACCCCACAAATCGCAATGTATAACTTCAAATATATCAGAAGCACGATGATGACTAATAGGAAATGGATCTCTAGATTGTTTTGCTCGTAGATAAATATCGCAACATTTATTCTTACTATCATTATCTTTATTATGAATCACACCAGACACTAACTTGGTCACTTTTAATGACGGATGTCCCAACTGCTATTGCCATATCTCCAAACTCCCTTCACTTTCAATCTTCATTGCTTGAACTCGTAGCACTCCCATCCCATCTTTCACCCGCACCAATCAGCATCCTCGAAGTGGGGTCCTGCATTACACACATGGAATTGGTGAAATAAACAATACATTTAGATGAATCAACAAGTTGTGATACCAAAATCAAATTGCATTCTAATCCAAGAACAAAGATAACATTCGTGATACATAAATCTCCATCAAGGACAAGTTGTCCTTCCTTCGTTACCATAGTCTTGCTCCCATCCGAAAGTCCAACAAAACACGGATCGATATTTTGCACTTTCTTCATTCCGTGCATACTTCCCGTCATGTGATGCAAAGACCCTATATCAATTATCCAATTGGAGAGCTTACCACTCAATGTTTTAGTAGTGTTTTTCTAACTATTGATTAGCTTCATCAACGAGGTCCACTGCTCCTGATCGAGACCGAGATTTCTCTTTATATCATTCCCAGCTGTTGCTGTCACTGTAGGTCCTTTATCCTTCATGCAAGTGCTACTACTGGACACATTATTTGCCTTTGCTGTTTCACGCCTTCGTTTAAAGCTTGCTTGATTTTGACGTTGTTAAGTGCTGTTGAAGCCTCGTCCTCACCCTATACTCCTTCCATTTCCCTTTGGTCGATCACCCCACCACTTAGGATATCCGAGGAGAGCAAAGCAATTATCTGCTTCGTGTCCTGTACGTTTGCAATGGGTACAATGCAACCCGCTTTTGTTTCTTGTTTCTCCTTTTCCTCTTATTACAAACGCCATGACATCTTGCCTCTCCTCTTTAGTTCGGGTTATGGTCCTAACCCTTTCCTTAGCAATCAGCATGGAATATGCCCCGATTAACATTAGGAAGTGGATCTTGGGCTAAGATATTACTCGTCACTGTGCCGTAGATATTTCCATCTAACCACATGAGCATAGCATGAACTCGTTCTTCCTCTCTTTTCTTTCAAATTCTGCTGTGAGATTGCAGGTAAACATACCGCACTTACATGATGGAATCTGATCATAGTTTGCTAGTTCATCCCATATTCGCTTTAATTTTCCAAAGTAATTCACCAAAGTCATCCCCCTTTGTTTGCATTCTGCCAATTCACTTTACAGTTGTTGAATGCGTGGACCATTAGCTATTGAGAACCTATCCCTAATGTCATTCCATAAATGTTCAGCTATTTCTTCGTGAGAAATAGTAGACCGAAGTGAGGATTCGATTGTACTATGAATCTGTGATATCAATAGAGAATTAATCATCCACCAATCTTTAAGATTAAATGAATTATCATTAGGTTTTTTTTATTGTACCATGAAGAAAACCATATTTTTTCTAAGCTCGTAGAGTTGTTCTCACAGACCGTGCCCATTCATCATAGTTTTCTCCTCTCAACTGTACTTGAGTGATCACCAATCTTGGATTATCTAATGAGGTAATATTGTAAGGAGAGATCGTTTTTCTTTAAGGAAGGATTTCTTCCTTGACCACACTTGTTTGTGATCCAACCATTGTTTTGTGTCTACAATGGCTCTAATACCATGAAAAATTAACTAACCATGGAATCAAGAAGACTCTTTTCTCTCCTCTATCTTTTTCCATAACTCATGTCTAAATATATATACAGTAGGGGGATATCTTTCCATAACTTTTCCAAGCAACTAAATCCTACAAACTAGGAAAACAAATCTTCCTCTACCAAAAAATAAAATACAAAATATACATGCCATATTTACAAAATAAATCGTAGAACAAATATCTCAATATTTACGGCTGTGTAACACGGCCGGGTCTTCTAGTCGTGTATTAGGTCGTGTATGTTTTTGGGAGCTACCTGACACAACACATGGCCGTATATGTTTCTGGGAGCTACCTAACACAATACACAAACGTGCCTTCTGGCCGTGTATCCGACTGTGTATGTTTCTGAGCTTCCAGACACAATAGTTATCATAGCTAAACTATGATAGGGATAGAGCTTTTAATACCTTTTATATATATATATATATATATATTTAGTTAACATAGGGAAGTGTTCCCATATGAAATTTTATTTGATCTTATTAAAGTGAAAAATCCTTTTCGTACTCATTCTCACTTGCTACATTCAATAATTATATATATATTAATGTGAAGATTCTTACAACTACGTAAGAACCACAAAACAAGTTCGTGTAATGCATAAGCCATTGTAATATCATAAAGAGCAGTGTTGTTAAATCCAGGTTGATCCCTATGGTTTGATTGAGTTCGAACCTAATTCAACTTCCAGTCGACATAGAGATTTCTTATGAGCATGAGCACCCTACCATAGATCACTTTTTGCAAGGCACGAGTCCTTATGGGGAGTGATTGACATAAATGTAAAACACATATTACAATGATGAGCTCTCTATAATAACACCAATTTCGTAGTGATCCTTGTACTCTATTTATGGTAAGGAGGGCACATCTTTAGCGCTATGTTCAGAAAAAAAGGGAAAAAATTACTAAAGAAAGAAAATGAAAGGAAAGAATTAGAGAGGAAAAAAAATTTTAAATTCCATTATTTAAATTAAGAAGGAATGAAAGTGGAGGAAAAATTAGTAATAAAATTATTTATTTCACTAAAATGTCAAACACCTCTATGAAATAACACTAGTTTTCATAATGAAATTTGCTTTGTATTCTATCTATGGTAGGAAGAGTACTTTTAGGACTTTTAGGTAATATTTAGATTGAAATACTAGATAGTATAAACAAACCTGGATAGTACAAAATAAGGAAAATAGGGTAGTATAACTTTCTTATGTCACCTCTAGTGCTTACAGTACTAGATAAAGATTTTTGTAATGTGCACTATTTTGATATATAAAGTATTATACTAAACATGATATATAAAGCATTGAATAAGAATTTTTATCCTTTTGTCAAATGAATTTGATTTTTGTACTATATTTTAGATGGCACAAAATATAAAAATTTTGTCTAATATTTTAAAATCATTTTTTTTTCAGTAATCAAGAAAATATACAAACAAAACAAAGAACAAAATGTTTTGTCCAATCCAATATCATAAATTTTTTATAGCCAAATGACAACTAAATTTCCACCCTTTAACACCCCTCAATTGTATGAAATTTACTTCTTATGCAAAGTTTTGGTCAAGAATTTTTGCTTTTTCACATGGAATGAATAGTAACACCAGTGATGATGATCATGATGACTATTTTTATTATATCACAACAACTATTACATCCCTTAAATCGGGCCGAACTGTATATTACGTTTCATTTTTCTTCTTAAATTGAACTTAACCATTTGTGGAAGTATTATTTACATAGAAATGTTAATAGCCGAATAGAAAGGCTCAACTTAGACAAAATGAGTAAATTGACTAAGAGTAGGCACTTTGGTGAAGACATCAGCTAGTTCATCCGTAGTAGTGACATGATGCAAAGCAAGAAAATCACGAACCAAAAGATCACAAATGAAGTGATCATCAATATCTATATGTTTAGTATGACCATGGAAACAAAGATTATGAGCTAGTTAGATGGAAAATTTATTGTCACAGAACAATGAAATGGGAAGAGAAAAGAAACTCGCAAGTCACGAAGAATATAAGAAGTCCAAAGTAAATCTTTAGAGGTAGTAGCAAGGCTACGATATTCAACCTCCATGGTGGATATTCTAACAATGGATTGCTTCTTAGATTTCCAAGTAACAAGCACATCTCCTAAAAAAAATGCAAAAGCTGGATAAAGATTTTTGATCAAAAGCAGAAGAACTCTAATCCACATCCAAAAATGGCACAAACATCTACAGAGTTAGACAAGGAATAAGAAAGACCAAAATGAATAGTCCCTTTAAGGTATTTAACAAATGTAGAGTGGCATTGTAATGAGACACAGAGGTTGACATAGAAATTGGCTAAGCTTATTGACAGCAAAAGCAATATTTGGCTATGTGATAATCAAGTATAACAGTAATCAAATAATGCTATGAAATGATGATGGATTAGTCAAAAGAGTACCATCATCCTTAAGAAGATGACTAGGCGGTAAAGGATGAGTAACCGGTTTACAACTAGTCAAGTGAGCATTTGCTAACATACTAGGAATAACTTGCATTGATGAACCAACATTCCTTTAGCTGAGCAACAGATTTCCAATCTAAGGAAAATTCGAGTTTCATTGAGATAATTAATTGGAAAATCTTTATACAACTTAGACTTAAGCTTGACAATCTCAAAAGGACTAGCCCTTATAAGAAGCATGTCATCGACATATAGTAGAATCACAAGAAAATAATTAGCCCCGTCTTTAGTGAATAAGGAATGATCACTTGAGGATTGGATAAAACCACGAGCAATAAGAAAACCCGATAATTCCTTGTTCTATTGATGAGAAGCTTGCTTAAGACTATAATGAGATTTTTTAAGGCGACATACTTGATGAGAACCAAGTATAGAATATCCTAGTGGAGGTAGCATATAAACTTCTTCATCTACAAAACCATGAAGAAAAGCATTGTTGATATCTATTTGAAACAAGGGCTAACCACGAGTAGCTACTACTGCTAGTAATATCCTAATGGTGCTGATCTTAGCAACTGGAGAGAAAGTGTCATGATAGTCTATGCCTTTGACTTGAGTATAACCTTTAGCAACTAAACATGCTTTATGCCTTTCAACGGTGCCATCAGGTCGATACTTGATTTTAAAAGTCCACTTGTAACCATTTGGTTTCTTACCCGATGCCAAATCCACAATATCCTAAGTATCATTATGCTCAAGAGCTTCTAATTCATTTTATATGGCAATTATCTATCCCTAATGTTTGATAGCTTGTGAATAGGTAAATGGTGCTTGGGAATTGAGTACGTTGGCTATAGAATGAATGGAATCAAGAGGATAGTTATGAAATGTTGGGTTAATAATAAGGGATAAGAAGGAATGATGGAAGTGGATACACAAGGATTAGTGGGATGATAAGAAATAGATTACAAAGTGTGGATGTAAGATTGTAACCACTGTGGTGATTGTTGAATACGAGAGGATTGACACAACTTAAGATTTTCTACAAGGATTGAAGATTCAGTAGATTGAGGCGAAGGACAAGTTGAAGTTGGAGGATCTAATGCTAGAGACTCAATTGGAGAAGAAATAAATAGAGCAGTAGCTAGAGAAGGATGAGGAAACAAAGGTTTGGTTTGATGTGTAGCAGGAAGTGAAGTACTAGGAGAACCATTTATGACAGCAAAAGGAAAAACATGTTCATGAAAAATAGCACCATAGTTGATGAAAATTTTTCTCTTATGTAAATCATATAACTTGTATCCCTTTTGACTAGGAACATAATCAAGAAAGACGCATTAGAAATCTTTAGAATCAAAATTATCTAGATGTAGAGAATGATCAATGGCAAAACACAAAAAACCCATTACCTGTAAGTGATGATAAGGAGGTTGTGTATTGAATAAAAGTTCATAAGGAGATTTCCATTATAGTTTGGAAGTAGGCATGAGATTAATCAATTATGTGGCAGTTAAGACACATTCCCCCCAAAAAGAATTGGGTATATGTGCTTTGAGACATAAAGCTTGAGCTATTTCAATTATATGTCCATGTTTATGTTCAACATGACCATTTTGTTGTGGTGTGTAAGGGTAAGACTTGTGATGAATAATTCCTAAGTCACAAAAAATAGATTGATAATGATGTGACAAGAAGTTAGCACCATTATCCATTCAAATGATCTTAGGAACAATATTAAATTGGTTCTTAATGAGTTTAAGAAACTTATCAAGAAACCTAACAATTTGAGACTTAGAATTCGTGAGGTAAGTCTAAGTACAAGAATTGAAGTCATCAAGTATAGTCAAGAAAAAATGTGCTCTAGTAATAGAAGTTATTGAATAAGGTCCCTAAATGTGTATATGTAGCATTTCAAAGAGATGAGTTGTTTTTGACATAAACTTAGGAAAAGGAAGTCTATGAATTTTAGCACTAGCACAAACATCATAGCATAGAGTTTGAATATCAAAATGTATACAACCAGAAACATGCTATAATTTTGACAAAGATATATATCCTAATCATTTATGTGACAAATGAACTAAAGGAATTACTAATATTATGCAGATATAACAAGTTATGGGAAAACTTTGGCACATAAAGAACGTTTTGTAAAGTAATATAGGAATTAAGGTGTATGGAACCACAAAAGTTGGATTGACTTAACTTGTCCATCAGGAGGTGTAATATGGTATTTGGCCCTTGAATCAATAATCCAAGTTCTTATGTCATTATTCACAAAACTATAACAAGAAGAAGATATTGTACCTACAAAATTGACAGAGCTTAAGGTGGAAGCATTGGCTTGCTATTTCTCCTTCATCAAATTCATGAGTTCTTTGCATAATCGATGTAGTAGCTTTTGATCAAAAAATCAAGCTACCTGCATTATTGCAATTAGTAGAAGAACTAGGAGGTATAATTGTTATAGGAAGATTCTCTACAACAAGGAGATTTTTATTCCCTTTTTTTATCACATTTGTTATATTTTATTTATTTTGATATATTTGATATTGAAATTTTATTCAATTAATCATTATAAAGTAGTCATAATTTAATAGAATTGATGGTAATTTTAGTTTTTAAATGTTTGAAAACATTAATGAATTAAACACAATAAGATAAAAAAGGAAAACTTTGGGGAATGAATACATATTGTTCCCTAAAACATGTAATAATCTATATATATTTTTCCTTAAAAGATGTAATAATCTATATATGATGTGCTCAAAAACAAGGTCAAGCACAATCAAATGAATCAAAGAAACAAACTCCAACTTACAATTACAGCCAATTCAAATGGATGAAAATTTACGTGAACCCTAATGGAATTTGGTGCAATTAAAATGTCCAATGATGCAATCAACATCTAATAATGATCAACTTCACTAAATAACTATAGAATTCAAGTGAAATCCACATGTATCAAATAAAAAAGGATTGATAAAAAAATCGTGACTTCAACTTCCTCCACAATTCCAATTCACATCACATAAGATGTTGATATCAAGTACTAAAAACAATCAATCTTTAACAAAATAATTGATCACAAATTGCAATCAAAATATGTCCAAGAAAATTCCAAAATCAACCCTAGATATGACTCACTAGTGATGAAATGGAAACACAACAAAGAAGGAATTGATATTACTTACAATTACCCTTTGTTGCACTCGCCACAACTTCAACTTTTGGAAATTGAAATTGATAAGAGAATTAGAACTAGGGAAACCCTAAGCCCTCTTACGAAAAATGTGAAGTTTATAATCTAAAAATTGACCTCCTCAAACCCTACTATAAGCAAGTATTTATACTTGCCACTCCCAGGGTTAGAAAATGGTCAAAAATTACAAGTTTGCCACTTTTAAGGTGGCCAGTCCTAAATGGAAATTACAATAAAAGGAAAGTTCCCCAAAAGAAAATACAACATAAAATAGTCTAAATAACAATTACAAAATAAAAGAAAATAGTCTTCATCATGCGAGCTCTTCCATTGGATTCGTCGGCCTAACTTATCACCGGTTCAGGTCGGTCTATGAATAACCTACAAATTGAGTCTGAGTGAGTTTGTCCATTGCCCTGTAAAGCATGATAAGTATTCCTGTTGGAATATAAAATACATGAATAAGATAAAAGAGGTTAGTAAATGAATAATTCCAGGGTCAATTAGCTTAAATTGGACCCTCATCTCCAAGATTCGAAATCTTTTGGTTCTTGCCCTAATGATAAGTCTTGTTGGATTTTGATTTCTATCATCTCCTTGGGCCTAAAAAAGATTTGTCCTCAAATCTAGCAGATCAAATGCAGTGGAGACTTTGTTTTCTCCTAGCAATCCATCTGAAAAAGTACTTCTACAGAATCCAAATATCTGAAATACCATAGTAGGTGATTATTTTCTCTCCCCCATTTTCAGGATGTATCTCATCTACAACATAAATAAGGACTCATTATCCACTAAAGTTGCCCCTATAGCAACCTGTTCTACTGAAACCATTTTCTCCTTTTTTAACTCATCTGTATGTCGTAGATCCTCAAGGTCTTCTAATGGTTGGCCCAACTGCTCATTGTCCTCTGAAACCTCTGAAGGTGAACACAACTGTCTTTGAACAGTCTAACTCTCTGATGATAGACTCATCTGACTCTGACGCTTAGAATCTTCCAGTGATTTACTCAACTGCTCGTGACCCTCTAGTATCTTTAAAGGAGAACATAACTAACCCTGAATAGTTTGGTCCTCTAGTAATCTGGTCATTTGACTATGATCATCAAGATGTTGGCACATCTGTGTCTGACAAATTTTGTACTCTAAAGGTTGGTTCGACTACTCATGGCCCACTGATGGTCTATCGATTTGTTGCTGAACCCTTTGAACCTCTAAAGGTGACATCGGATTCAGAATAATCCATTTTCCCTCCTTCTAGAATACATAAATATTCCTGAAGCCATCATGTAAAACCCTCCAATCATATAACCAAGGCCTACCAAGAAATATATAGGATGTACACATAGGCAAAATATCACACTCAATCTCATTAAAGTATTTATCCCCTACATTGAATGGTACCCTAGCTCTTTGGGTCACATGCAAACTCCCCTGATCATTAAGCCAATGCAATGTATACGGTTCAGGATGTGGAGTAGTAGCAAGTTTTAGGTTCGATACTAACGATGCTGCTACCACATTGGTACAACTACCACTATCAACTATAAGGACGCATAAATTTCCTTGTACCCTACAAGAAGTATGGAACAAGTTTTCCCTTTATTCATTATCCTTAGTAGTAAATGTAGTTAATGTCTGGTGCAATACATTAGCATAATGAAACATTTCACTAGACATGATTGTGTTCAAATCCAACAATACAATAATTATCTTCACACTTCTAAGGTTCAAGTATATAACCAAGCCACAAATGAAGTACACTCAACTACTTTCAAGTAGATAGAATTAAATTCAAAAACAAGTGTTTAAGTAACTAGTTTAATTACTTTCACACTTTAATGATTTGTTTGAATTTAAAATTCTATTACTTACTTTCCTTTTTCTTGCCTTGACTTCTCACTACTTAAATACACAATTGGCAGCAATTGAACACATACATAACATACCATTCACCACCATGCAACTTCCCTTCTACTCATGATCCCAATATGTTCATGCCACTAGCAATATCCTTGACAACACATATAATAACCAATCAATGTACACACCCTTCACTAAGTTTATGAAAACACAACACTATATACACTCCTCTTCAAGCTATGGTGCACTTTCCCTACTTCCACATAAATATCAAACCGCAACTTCAACAACAAAGGCAACTTAAATTTCAAATTCAAAATGAGTTCAATAATTACAATGTTCCACAAATGGTAAGAGGCTTTTTTTTTTTTTCAAATTCAAAAGATACACAATTAACTATTACTTAATGTGTATTTGAGATTTTAAATTGACCTCTTAATGTACACTTTCAATTTTGATTTGAAATCTAAAAATAACAATTGTAATTCCACCACTTTCCAAAAATACACACACTACACAATTTCACTTCAAAATTGAAACACCACTTTTCCCCTTTACGGTTTGCTATCCATGCACTATACTCTCACACTTTAGCCTCAACGTGCAGCACCTTACTCCACACAACTTCCACAAATTCACACCGCCACTCACACCACACATATACACGTTGTAACCACTTTAACCACCACTACATACACACAACACTTCACGGTGCAAATTACCTTTCACTCAACATACACCAAAACTCATGCCACATGCATACACTCTTCACTAATTTGACAAAAACACAGCTCCACAACGCGGCAACAAATTCAAATGAACATCCTTAGTGCACTTTCCACAAATGGTAAGATTCAATTTCAAATTCAAATAAAATGTAATCAATACCACTCAATAACTTCCTTAACTTAATGGATGTGTTTGAATTCAAATAAATTTCCTATTATCCCATACAATGCAAATCTGAAAATTGTACACTTCCACTTCCACAAACTATAACCAAAACTACAACTTCTACACAAGGTAAGGTAGCCCACTTTCAAATTCAAAAAGGAGTTCTATAAGTAGACAATTCCATTAATGGTAAGAAGCTATTTCAAATTCAAATGACACACAATTAAATAAGGACTTAATGTGTGTTTTGAAATTCAAGTCGCTTCCTTAACTCACACCTCAAATCTGGAAATTCAAATATGAAAATCACAAGCAATACTCTTCACTTCCAAAAATGCAATAACATCAATCCACTTCAACAATTGAACACTATTCTTCTAGACTTCAAATTTCAACTTCCTCAAATGATCACAAAGTTCATGTCCCTTTAATCAATCACGATAAACTCAAGGATTCCAAGAGTGTTTCAATCTCCAATTGTACATCCATGAATCAACAAGAGAACAAAACTCAACAATCACAACAACAAGATGCAATTTCATGCCAACAAATTTTCGGATTAAGGTGCTTCACAACAAACCCCTAAATTTCGAATCTCAATTGAAAAATCCCGCCTCTTAAACCTCAAGCTCTGATACCAAAAAGATGATGTGCTCAAAACCAAGGTCAAGCACAATCAAATGAATCAAAGAAACAAACTCCAACTTATAATTACAACCGGTTCAAATGGACGAAAATTTGCGTAAACCCTAATGGAATTTGATGCAATTCAAAGGTCCAATGATGCAATCAACATCCAATAATGATTAACTTCACTAAATAACTATAGAATTCAAGTGAAATCCACGTGAATCAAATAAAAAAGGATTGATAAAAAACCGTGACTTCAACTTCCTCCACAATTTCAATTCACATCACATAAGATGTTGATATCAAGTACTAAAAACAATCAATCTTTAACAAAATAATTGATCACAAATTGCAATCAAAATATGTCTAAGAAAATTCCAAAATTAACCCTAGATATGACTCACTAGTGATGAAATGGAAACACAACAAAGAAGGAATTGATACTACTCACAATTACCCTTTGTTGCACTCGCCACAATTTCAACCCTTGGAAATTGAAATTGATAAGAAAATTAGAGCTAGGGAAACCCTAAGCCCTCTCACGAAAAATGTGAAGTGTATAATCTGAAAATTGGCCTCCTTAAACCCTACTATAAGCAAGTATTTATACTTGCCACTCCTAGGGTTAGAAAATGTTAAAAAATTACAAGTTTGACACTTTTAAGGTGGCCGGTCCTAAATGGAAATTACAATAAAAGGAAAGTATCCCAAAATAAAATACAACATAAAATAGTCCAAATAACAATTACAAAATAAAAGAAAATGGTCTTCATCATGCAAGCTCTTCCATAGGCTTCATCAGCCCAACTTATCGCCGGTTCAGGTCGGTCCATGGATAACCTACAAACTAAGTCTGAGTGAGTTTGTACATCGCCATATAAAGCATTATAAGTATTCCTGTTGGAATATAAAATACATGAATAAGATATAAAAGGTTAGTAAATGAATAATTCTTGGGTCGATTTGCTCAAAATGGACCCTCATCTCCAAGATTCGAAATCCTTTGGTTCTTGCCTTAATAATAAGTCTTGTCGGATTTTGATTCCTATCAATATATAATAATTTTAAATCAAATTAATTTTCTTACTATAAAAGAGTAATTTCATCATAAAGAAAATTGATGTGAAATGCTCAATTTATTATTTGGGTAGGGGTTTTTCTTATTCTTGATTATATGTTCTTAGCAGTAACTTCTGTTCTTGTTTTCCAGTAGGCAACATTAGTTGATGCATTTTTGGTAGAAGCAGAATGGTTTGCTTCAAAGCATTCCCTAGCTACAGATAAGTACTTGAAGAATGCAATTATTAGATTTAGAGTACATATGTTGTTGGTTCACATATATTTCCTTTTAGGTGAAGGACTTAATAAGCAATGTGTAGATGATTTGAACAACATTGCATAAATTCAAGAAATAATTTCCTCTACAGCAACATTGCCTTACCTTTGGGATGAGTTGGGAAGTGCCAAGGTAAAAGGCAATATCTACTTGTGCTATGAAAAACCCATCACACCATGATAAAAATCCCTCCATCTCATTTTATACACTTAAACTATTATTTCGACAACGTATGATTAGAGAAGATAAGAAATTTAGGTTAAATTATAGTTACACTCTCTAAAAGCTTTGATGGAAGAATTCTAAATTTCTAAAATACCATAAATATACTTCCTGATATATATATATATATATATATATATATATTGAGTTTCCTCTGTTATGGTTCAAAGTTAATGTTTATATTTGTAGACAATTGTAATAATTTTTTTATGTCCAGTTATTTGCCAATTTAACTAGGATTGACTGATTAAATAATAACTGCATGGAGAGATTATTTAGATGAGATGATGAATAGGCCTAAAAAATTATACCTAGTATATATTTATATAAAGAGAAATTTAATATTATATTAAATAAAATACACTCAATTGTTAATATTTTTTAAGATAAGTTATATATTTTAGAATTCAAGATCTTTGTGAAAGTTTGATAGTTATTAGGGGAAGATCGAAGGGTGGGTTAAAGGGGGTCCTGGCCCATAAGCTAAGAAAAAAAAATTTAATTAAATTTATTTTAAAATTAAAAAATATATTATATTTATACTTAGTGTAAATTTTACCATTAAAATTACTATGGCCTAGTGGATTAATGGTTGTTTTTGTATATTCAAGGTTATGAGTTTGATTCTCATTAGAATCAATTTTACTTTTTTCATATTTTATTTATTGTCTATCTCTTAATAAATGATTTCTGTTCTTTTTTTTTGTTTTTTTTTTCTACTATAACATATAAAATTGAACTTCAATGAGTAAAAATGTAATTGTTAACTAAGTAAGTTCTCAATAGATAGTATTTCTTTATTAGTAGATTTACAATAAATAATGATTACATTAGATACTATAACTATTTCAATCATATTATATAAAATAAAGGTAAATAATAGTACTTTATATTATTTAAAGTATTGACATTTCCTTTCATTATTAATCTTATAAAAAGAAAGAAGCATTATTGAATAATCATTTGTCTAATCACTTATATTAAAAATTATAAATGCATATATATTTTTTATAACATTACTAATAAGATAATCTTGTAAAGTCAATATAAAAAATTATAAAATGTTATATTATTTTTTATAGTCTAGTAAAAATTTTTGTTCTTTTAACCTTTCCTAAAATATATTAGGTATCTATAGTCGATATATTAAAAAAAAAGTCTTATATAGAAAGTAAGTTATTCAATTTGATAACAATATCATATTCAAGCTATGGAGGAAATGATGTTAGTATAATGAATTTATTTATAGGATGAGGATCAAGAAGGACATGATAGGTCATACCTAGAATACTATGTCAAGGATAATACAAGCCTTTCACCTGAAGAAGCAAGAGAGCATACGAAGTATTTAAATTCAATGGCATGGAAGAGACTTACAAAAGAGTGCCTTTTCCCATAACCTTTTCTTGCATCCTTTTTAAATGCTTCTCTTAACGTAGCTAGGATGATCCCTTCAATGTACAATTACAACAATACCCACAAACTTTCACATCTTAAGGGAGACATGAACGTGCTATCATTTGGTTTAGAAGAAACCTATTTTCTAGATAATGACCTATAGGAAGAAAAAAAGTTTGTTTGCAAACATCACATCCATTTCTATCTTCTCCTTCAAATATATGCATCTATTCAACTTTTTGGCAATTTTAGATCCAAGGCTATTTCGAAGGGGTTGCCACATCAACATAGATCAACTAATATGTTTGATTACCACATCAAGTAAAAATCACCATTACTAGAAGGGTCAATTTTTGCCATTAGTTGTTAATCATTAAGTCATCCAATTATGTCTGTGCATAGAAAACAGAAGTGTTAAGAATTGCTATCCTTAATCAAGTGAAAATAGAAGAGCTATATATTTTCTTTGTTTTTTGTTTACTTTGATTTTATGTACTCAAGAGTCCAAAGATTATTGATTCAAGAGTTTGCATTAGATTCAAGAGGTATTTTATAGGTGATGAAGTGAATTGCCATCTAGCTAAAATATTTTGCCAAGTTCCTTGTTCAAAAGCAATGGTTAACTCATCAACCAACAATTGATCAAACCACTCATAAGAAGCTTTACTTGTTAGTAGATTCCTTTAGCTATATATATATAAGCATTCTAAGCATTCATTTCACTGCTAATTGAATAAGTGATTATAGTGATCTCATAATAAGGATCGCAAGATAATAATAGTAGCAAAGCTTAACAAGTATAATAGCAAGAAAAATAACTAAATAGTAGTGTAATGTCGTTAGTATTTGAAAAAAAGGGAGGAAAAAAAAAGAAGAAATAAAGAAAAGATTCTTAACATATTGTCATTGAAATATGTCGAAAATTTTGCTAGTATATAACAAAAAACAATTGGGAAAAAAATAAACAAAGGGATTGAAAAATTTATACAAAATGAACTCCCTTCTTTTTCTTAATTAGCTTTCATAGAGACATACCTAATGAAAGTAGGCCACAAAATCCTAAATTTTATCTTTATTTTTCATCATTAAGATTCTCAAAACAACCATTTTGATCAGAGTTTGTCTCCAAGAATGAGCCTTAGTTTTAAAATTGGGAAAGTTACAAATGAGGGAATAAATGCTTGGAATTAAGTTTTAATAGAAGATTGAATTTTTAATTTGTTAAAATAGAGAACTGATATTATATTAAGTGATTCAAATAGAAGATCTGGTCACGGTACCATTATAATACTATTAAATTGAGTTGATATGAAACATTTGTAGGGTAGTGGCAAAATACTCTATTTAAACCATTCAACATAACTTTGATTCTCTATTATAATTACTTAAAAATTTAATACTCTATTTTAACCATTTAATGTAACATTAATATTCTATTTTAACTACTTAAATTCCATCTTATATTTAAACCTAATTCCAAATATTACTCTCCTCACTTATAATTTTCCCTTTTAAAATTTGATACTCTATCATTACAAGACTCATTAATGGCAAAAGAGACAAGATTTACTTATGTCAAAGGTGAACTTTGATCAATATATACACTTGAAGGAAATGATGGTACCCAATCTTCTTCTTTCTCTTAACTTCCTTAGAGACCTTTCCTCTTGAATAAGACCTTTTATCATTTGTTTTTACCTTTATTTTACACTATTATTAATCCCAAGAAGGAAAATGGAATATGAGTTAGTCTCTAGAAAAATAAAATAAATAATGTATCTTTTGTTGGGCTTTCATTCTAATAATAATTTACTTGATGAATTTCAAGAGTGTATTACTAAATAAATATAGAATTTGTATCAAATCTATCAAATTTAAACTTTTAGATTAAACAACTATGGATAAAAATTTATCATGATGTCAAATTCAGGTGATCAAGAGTCTAAGTCTCTAGTATGTTGTAATGCCTCGAAACTCAAGCTGAGCTACTGCTTGCCATGTGCTCTTATTTCACAACACGTTAAGGCTCTGAATCAACTTTGATACACTTTAACCTGTAATTTCTATATAAGAGCATTTCATATATCATCAAAATTCAAATAATAGCTTAAACCCTATCAAACATCTAACGCAACAAAAGTCTTTAAACACAAAAATAACATCCCATAAAAGGATATTGTCTGTTACAATTAGATAACATAAATCTCCCAAAACTTAATTACCATAATAATAATGGTAATCTTAGTCTTCCTATCTCTATGGCTCACCCAATCCTAAGTCATCTTCTAGGTTCTCATCTTTCTCAACACCAGTATCTAAAAAATTTCCCCAAAAGGTAAGCTAATGCCTAGTACGTATAACACAAACACACATGCATGAACAAATATGAACAAGTGTCACACACATTTTATAGTACTTAAGTATAAACAACCATTTCCTTAATACATTGAGGTCCACAAGCATCGATAGGGTACTCATGACCCCCTTAACACACTGAACACACTGAAACATGATTTAGTGATGGGATTGCCACTATGGGCCCTATACCCATGATCCCTTAATCCTTAAATGTGGTGATGGGAACTGCCACTATGGGCCCCATACCCATGTATACTTAAATGTTAAACTTAGTGATGGAAACTACTACTACGAGCCCTACACCCATATACACTTAAACTTGGTGATGGGAATCGCCACTACAGGCCCCACACCTATGTCCACTTAACCTCTTAACTAACATTTAGCCTAGATCATTTCTAAGCACGACTCCATTAGAGATAATGTCACATAAGGATCATTAGGGTGCTCCCTAAGGATCTACCACTATGGGCCCCCAAGTCGAGCCAAGCACATACAACATACAAATTAAACACTTAAGCCAATTCATCCAGTTAAATCAAGTTCAATACATAAACTAACTTAAACAAGCATAGATTATCACATAAGTTATACGTACCTTAAATCCCAACCTTAAGCACTTCCCGTTCTTAGACTTAATCTAAATGGACATCTATACAATCAACAAGTTTTTCTTAGTATTTAATCTAAGATTAATATCATTCTTAATTTTCTTAATCCTATTCATTTAATTTCTCTAAGGCCTTACTAACTATCTAGGTTGCATGAATTAGTTTAATTTTGAAGTTAAATAATTATGAAATTACTTTATACTTAATTCAACACGGCCACGTTAGGGACCGTGTTGCTCAACACAGTAGGACCATGATTGTGTTAAGGGTTGTATATCTTTTGGTGTAAAACTTGGTTTCAACATGATTAGAACATGATCGTGTTGGGAGGTCGTGTTCTTCTTCATTCGATACGGTCTAAACACGACCACGCTGGGAGGTCGTGTCATCCTTGACTCAACATGGTTGAAACACGACCGTATTAAGAGGACATTCATCTCTTGGTGCAACTTTCATACTCAACATGGTCTAAAGACAACCATGTTGGGAGGCCATGTTACCCTTAACTCAATACGGTCGAAACACGACTATGTTAGGAGGTTGTATATCTCTTGGTGTACCTTTCGAATTCAAAACGATCGTGTTGATAGGTTGTGTTACCCTCGACAATTTCCATGAACCTTAATTCCTTTACTTCAAATTCTCCAAAACCCAATCCTGTCTATTCCTCAACTCAATTAAGTCTCTAAAATACGTAATTGCATCTAAATTACAAGGAATTTCATACTTACATCAAAATTCCACAAATCGCAACCTTGGCTCGTTGGTTTTCCGTTCTTGTATTGTCCCGACACACCTTTCATGTTCTATATAAACAACAACACTCGTAAACTACAATTTCCATAAATCGTAAATTGAAATTTGTATGGAATTCCTTACCCTTTTGTCTTTAGAATTTGATCACTCATTTTTCCTTTCATCTTTAAGGTTCCTATTAAGGGCGTCTATGTTGTCTGCTATGTTACTGTAAGAGAGTGAAAAGGAGAAATGTCAGGTCATTTAGGATTAAATACTCCTCATCACAAAATGTCCAAATTAGCCCTTCAAACCTTCCAAAATTCCATCCTTATCCTTAATTCTTTATGATAATACATATATTACATAAATAATATTTTCAAGTATTACATTCTCCCCTGTTTATAAAAGCTTTCATCCTCAAAAGTACCTGATTTTGGAAGAGTTCTAGCTACTTCTTCCTCATTTCTACTTCTAATTCCCACATCGCTTCCCTTTTTGTTTGGTTTGTCCATTGTACTTTCACATGAAGGATTGTTTTTTGCCTTAGCAACTGTTCTTTAGTGTCCAAAATCCTTATTGGGCTTTCTGAAGACGTTAGATTTGGTTGTACATTTAGTATTTTTAATGCCACTATTTGATTCGGGTCGAGTATATATATTCTCAACATGGATATGTGCAATACATCATGTACCCCGGCTAAATTCGTTGGAGGAGCTAACCTATAAGCTATTGTGCCTATTCTTTCTAAGATCTCAAACGGGCTTATATACCTTGGTTTTAGCTTTCTCCTCAACCCAAATCTGATTACTCCCTTTGTGGAGAAATCCTCAATAACACCTTATCTCTCACTTAAAATTCCAATGCGCGTCTTCTCTTGTTTGCATAGCTCTTCTATTTAGACTAGGCTATCTGAATTCTCTATTTTATGAGTTTCACTTTATCTACTACTTCTTATACTAATTCCGTCCCCATCATTTTTCTTTATCCCACTTCATCCCTATGTAGTGGGGATTTGCACTTTCTTCCATAAAGAGCTTCATATGGTGCCATCTGAATGGTTGCCTGGTAATTGTTATTATAGGCAAACTCTACCAGAGATATATGCTCATTCCAATTGCCTCTAAAGTCTAGTGCACATGCCCTGAGTAAATCCTCCAATATTTGTATATTCCTTTTAGATTGACCATTTGTCTATGGGTGGAATGTTGTATTGAATTTTAGCTTGGTGCCCAATGCTTTGTGTAAGTTGTTCCAGAATCTACTTACAAATCATGTGTTTCTATCATAAATGATTGTCACTAGCAATCCATGCAGTTTGAGTATTTCTTATATGTATACTTGAGTTAGTTTCTCTAATTTGTATCTCACTTTGATAGGAATAAAATGAGCAGACTTGGTCAATTTGTCCACTATAACCTAAACTACATCTTGCTTCTCCTTAGTATTTAGGAGGGTTGTAACAAATTCTATGGTCACATGCTCCCATTTCCACTCAGGTACTAGAAGAGGCTGTAATTCACTAGCTGGTCTTTGGTGTTCTCTTCTGATCTGCTAGCATTTAAGGCATCTCGCTACATATTTTGCTATTTCTCTCTTCATGTTTCTCCACTAATAACTATTCTTCACATCCTTGTACATTTTGATACTTCTAGGATGTATTGTGTAAGCGGAGTGATGTGCCTCTTACATTATCTCTTTTTCCAATTTTGCATCCTTTGGTATACATAGTCTCATTTTGTATCTTTAGGTCCTTTCTGCATTTAAGTTAAATTCTAATGCCTTACCTTATTCCATTATGCTCTTAAGCTCTTGAATGTCCTTATCTTCCATCTAACCAGCTTTAATTCTATCCATTATGGTTGGTTAAATCCTTAAAGTAGCCATTCTTACTCCTACTTCTTGTGTTAAAACTTCTAGCTCCAATTACACATGTCTTCTAATAACTCTTTCAATAAAGTGATGAGAGTGGCTATATTACCTTATTTCTTTCTGCTAAGGGCATCTACCACCACATTGGCTTTTCTTGGATGGTATTGTATTTCCAAGTTGTAATATTTGATTAACTCCAACCATCTCCTCTATCTCATGTTAAGCTTTTTTTGCATAAATATGTACTTCAGGCTTTTATGGTCGTTGAAGATTTTGCACTTTTCTCCATATAAGTAATGTCTCCATAGCTTCAAAGCTATCACTACAGCTACCAATTCCAAGTCATGAGTTGGGTAGCTCTTTTCATACGGCTTCAATTGTCGAGATGCATATGCTATTACTTAATCCCCTTACATCAATACACACCTTAACGCTTGAACTAAGGTATCGCTATACACTATAAACTCTTCTCCATTCTTAGGCAAAATCAAAACTGGTGCCGACACCAATTTCTCTTTGAGCCTTTAAAAGCTAGCTTCACATCTGTTATCCCATTTGAACTTCACATTCTTCTTTGTTAATCTAGTGAGAGGAGTCTCTATTTTAGAAAACCCCTCTACAAATCTCTTGTAGTAGCCTACTAGACCTAGGAAGCTTCTTACCTCTGTAACCATTTTCAGTATGTACCAGTCTACTATCGCTCTCACCTTTTCTAGGTCTACAGATATTCCTTCTCTCTCCACCACATGGCCCAAGAAGACTACTTTTTCCAACTAAAATTCACATTTATTGAATTTAGCATATAACTTCTCATCTTATAACTTGCCTAATACCAGTCTTAAGTGTTCTTCATGCTCCTTAGTACTTTTAGAGTATATTAGGATATCATTTATAAGGACGATTACAAACTTATTCAAGAAATCCTTGAATAGTCTATTCATTAAATCCATGAATGCAGCTAGTGCATTCGTTAGTCTAAAGGACATACCAAAAACCCGTAGTGTCCATATCTAGTCCCGAGTGCTGTTTTCTAGATGTCCTCTTCTTTTATTCTTAATTGGTGGTAGCTTAATCTCAAGTCTACTATAGAGAGCACCTAAGCTCCTTACAACTAGTTAAACAGGTCATCTATCCTAAGAAGAGGATATTTGTTCTTGATTGTGACCTTGTTTAGCTCCCTATAGTCTATATAGAGTCTCATGCTTCCATCTTTCTTCTTCACAAATAAGACTAGTGCACCCTAAGGAGAGACACTGGATCTTATAAAATTGTTGTCCTATAGCTCTTGTAATTGTTTCCTTAACTCTCCTAATTCCATTAATGCCATCCTATAGACTGGTTTTAATATGGGTACTGTACCCTATACTAAGTTGATGTTGAATTTTATTTCCCTAGTTAAGAGTAAACTAGGAAGATTTTCTAGAAACACATCAGGAAATTCCCTCACTATTGGTACTCCTCCCATCCTAACTTCTTCACTAGCCTCAACAAATATGGTTGCCATTACACTTTCCCCCCCACATCTTATAGGTAGGCAATCTAATGGGTCTGCACTTCTAACTTGTATTCAAAATATCCATCCCCTGGTATATTAAACTACACCACCATGTTGTAATAGTCAATTGTGGCATGATATTTTGATAGCTAGTTGACACCCAAAATAATGTCAAACTCTTTCATTTCTAATACTCAGAGGTCTACTGGCATCGCCCTACCATGTATTTCTATTATTACTCCACTGCATATCCTACTAATTCGTCCTCCTACTCCCAAAGGAGTACTAACAGCTAAGCAGTCGTTCATATTTTCAACATCCAAAGCACATGCATAGAAAAAATTTTAAACACACAGGACACAAACTCATTAGCATCGAATAGCACAAATGCATTGCAAGAGTGTACTGGAAGCATACCTACAATGTTTTCCACATCCAAGATATCTTGGTGCTTCTATTGATGAATGAAAAACACCCTGGTAGGAACTCTTTATCTAGGATTTCCTACCTATAGTCTACTTCTCTATTTTCTCACTAGAGGTCTAGTTGCCTATTAAACTAGCCTTACTTGGTTTCTGATTTGTCCATGAGGAGAGTTGACTACCATGTGTCCCCTCTGGTTGCATAGATAATAGAAGATTAGGAGAATTGATAGGAATAAAAATCTAACAAGACCTATCATTAGGGCAAGAACTAAAGGATTTCAAATCTTAGTGTTGAGGGCCCATTTTGAGTAGATCGACCCCAGAATTATTTATATATTAACCTCTTTTCTATTATTCTTGTATTATGTTTTCCAATAGGCACACTTATCATATTCGATAGGGCAAGGGACAAACTCCCTTAGACTCAGCTTATGGGTTATCTATGGACCGACCTAAACCGGCGATGAGTTGAGCCAATGGATCCTATAGAAGACCGGCATCATGAAGACCATTTATTTTATATATTTCTTCTTTTATGAACTATTTTAGTTATATTTTGGTTTTGGGAAACTTTTATTTCCTTGTAATTTTCATTTAGGGTTAGCCACCTTAAAAGTGGCAAACTTGTAATTTTAAGCACTTTTTAACCCTAGGAGTAGCAAGTATAAATATTTTCTTAAGAGAGGGTTTGAGGGGGCTTATCATTTTGCAGATTATACACTACCTTTCACGTGAGAATTAGGGTTCATACCTTGGTTCCAAACTATTATCAATTTCAATCCCAAGAGTTGAAATTGTGGCGAGTGCAACATCTTGAAATTGTGAGTTATATCAATTTCATTTTGTTGTGATTTCTTTTCTTCTCTAGTGTGTCATATCTAGGGTTGAATTGAGATATTTCTTGGTCAAAAATACATCTTATTGATCACGAATTCTTGTGCTTATTTGGAGTATTTATCAATTGTATTCGGATCAACATTGAAGAATCCACTTGAAAACGTGTTCTCCTTTATTGGAAAGGAATTCTTCTAATTGAAGTTTTCTTTTGAATTTGTGGAATATTTTCATGGATTACATGTGATTAGGGTGTTATTAGAAGAGATTATTCTTGTGGTATCACAATTGCAACATTGAACATTTGAATTTCATTGCATCTTCACTAGAGTCATGCAATTTTTGCCCTTTTTTTGGATCCGATTTTGTTGTTGACTTGGGTTTGTTTTCTTAAGTATTTGATTGTGCTTCTAAGTGGATTTAGGTACACCATCTTTTTGGTATCAGAGCTATATCATATTTGGATTTAGATTCAAACACATCATCATTGGAAATTTTGGTTACAAGTGTTAAGGATTTACGCCATTTGAGGACTAGATTGATTGTCATTGTTTGTGTGTCTTTCAATCTTGTTTTGCATGTGCTTAATCTTGGTTTTAGGCACATCATCTTTTTGGTATCAGAGCACATGTTGAGAGAAGGGAATTGGTTTCATTTGATTTCGTGGAGTTAATCATCCATTAGGGTTGATTTAGTGAAAACCGCAATTGTGTTGATTGTTGTGGTTTTAAGCTTGTGAAATTACCTTGTCTTGGAGTTTAATTTGCTGTTTGTTGGAGTTGGATTGGGAAGGTTATTGTATCATTTTGTGATTGATAATTTTCGTGGAAGGAAGGAAGAATTGAAGTGTTGTTAATTCAACAATTGTGTGAGCTTGAAAAAAAAAAAATTACCTTGTTATTGCCATGACTAGTTGTGGCATGGGGAAGGTTGTGAAGCTTGTTGTTGTAATTCCATTTTGCAAATTTTGAATTGGGGAAGTGTATTTTATAGATTTTCATTGAGTTGAGTAGTAAGGAATCTATTTGAATTCAAACACATTCCATTAAGTTGTGAGAGTTAATGAGTGTTATTTGAATTTGAAATTCATTTCTTACCAATTGAGGAAGGTTGCAATTAGTGAAGTGGTTTGATTTTAAAATTTGAATTGCTGACCATTTGTGTAAAGTTGCGGTTAGAACTTGTGGGAAGTGGAGTACATTTTGTTATTGCAACGTGTGGAAGTGGAGTGTATTTGTTTTTGTAGCCATTTGTTATCATTGCTGTGGAAGTGGAGTGCAATTTGTTGTTGTTGCCATGGGTGTTGTGGTGAAGTGAGTGCACCATGATTGAGGTGTGTGTGGTGGTGCAAATTTGTGGAGTTTTGTGTAGTATAGGGTGCTGCACATTGTGGTTATTTGAAGTGTGAAATCAAGGCAAGAATAAGGAAAGTGAGTAGTAGAATTTAAAATTCAAACAAGTCATTAAAGTGTGAAAGTAATTAAACTAGTTACTTAAACACTTGTAGTTGAATTTAATTCTATCTACTTGAAAGTAGTTGAGTGTACTTCATTTGTAGCTTGGTTGTGTGCTTGAACCGTGGAAGTGTGAAGATAATTATTGTCTTGTTGGGTTTGAACACAATCATGTCTAGTGAAATGTTTCATTATGCCAATGTATTGCACCGGACATTGACTACATTTACTACTAAGGATGACAAACAAAGGGAAAACTTGTTCCATACTTCTTGTAGGGTACAAGGAAATTTATGTGCCCTTATAGTTGATGGTGGTAGTTGTACCAATGTGGTAGCAGCATCGATGGTATCAAAACTAAAACTTGCTATTACTCCACATCCTGAACCGTATACATTGCATTGGCTTAGTGATCAGGGAAGTTTACATGTGACCCATAGAGCTAAGGTACCATTCAGTATAGGGGATAAATACTTTGATGAGATTGAGTGTGATATTTTGCCTATGTGTACATCGCATATATTGCTTGGCAAGCCTTGGTTATATGATAGAAGGGTTTTACATGATGGCTTCAGGAATACTTATGTATTCCAGAAGGAGGGAAAACGAATTGTTCTGAATCCGATGTCGCCTTCAGAGGTTCAAAGGGTTCAGCAACAAATCAATAGACCATTAGTGGGCCATGAGCAGTCGAACCAACCTTTAGTGTACAAAACTTGTCAGACACAGATATGCCAACCTTTAGAGGATCCTGATGATCATCATCAGATGAGCAAACTGCCAGAGGACCAAACTATTCAGGGTTAGTTATCTTCTCCTTTAGAGATACTAAAGGTTCACAAGCGGTTGAGTAAACCATTGGAGGATTTTGAGGATCAGAGTCAGATGAGTCTACCATCAGAGAGTCAGAATGTTCAGAGATAGTTATGTTCACCTTTAGAGGTTTTAGAGGATAGTGAGCAGTTGGGTGAGCCATTAGGGGGCTACGAAGATCAGCACCATATAGATGAGTTAGAAAAAGAGGAAACAAAATCAATGGAATGGGTTGAGACAGGGGAGACATTAGTAGATAATGAGTCCTTGTTTGTGTTGCAAATGAGATACATCCTAGAAATGGAGGAGAGAAAATAATCAACTATTATGGTATTTCAGATACTGGGAATCTGTAGAGATACTTCTTCAAATAGATTGCTTTTAGAAAATAGAGTCTCTACTGCATTTGATCTGCCAGATTTGAGGACAAATCTTTTTGAGGCCCGAGGAGATGATAGGAATAAAAATCTAATAAGACCTATCATTATGGTAAGAACTAAAGGATTTCAAATCTTGGCGTTGAAGGCCCATTTTGAGTAGATCGACTCCGGAATTATTTATATATTAACATCTTTTCTATTATTCTTGTATTGTGTTTTCCAACAGGCACATTTATCATATTCTATAGGGCAATGGACAAACTCCCTCAGACTCAGCTTATGGGTTATCCATGGACCAACCTGAACCGGCGATGAGATGAGCCGATGGATCCTATAGAAGACCGGCATCATGAAGACCATTTATTTTATATATTTCTTCTTTTATGAACTATTTTAGTTGTATTTTGGTTTTATGACACTTTTATTTCCTTGTAATTTTCATTTAGGGTTAGCCACCTTAAAAGTGGCAAACTTATAATTTTTAGCACTTTTTAACCCTAGGAGTAGCAAGTATAAATACTTGCTTAAGAGAGGGTTTGAGGGGGCTTATCATTTTGCAGATTATACACTACCTTTCACGTGAGAATTAAGGTTCATAACTTGGTTCCAAACTCTTATCAATTTGAATCCCAAGAGTTGAAATTGTGGTAAGTGCAACATCTTGAAATTGTGAGTTATATCAATTTCATTTTGTTGTGATTTCTTTTCTTCTCTAGTGTGTCATATCTAGGGTTGAATTGAGATATTTCTTGGTCAGAAATACATCTTATTGATCATGAATTCTTGTGCTTATTTGGAGTATTTATCAATTGTATTCGGATCAACATTGAAGAATCCACTTGAAAACGTATTCTCCTTTATTAGAAAGGAATTCTTCTAATTGAGGTTTTCTTTTGAATTTGTGGAATATTTTCATGGATTACATGTGATTAGGGTGTTATTAGAAGAGATTATTCTTGTGGTATCACAATTGCAACATTGAACATTTGAACTTCATTGCATCTTCACTAGAGTCATGCAATTTTTGCCCTTTTTTTGGATCCGATTTTGTTGTTGACTTGGGTTTGTTTTCTTGAGTCTTTGATTGTGCTTCTAAGTGGATTTAGGCACATCGTCTTTTTGGTATCAGAGCTATATCATATTTGGATTTAGATTCAAACACATCATCATTGGAAATTTTGGTTACAAGTGTTAAGGATTTGCGCCATTTGAGGACTAGATTAATTGGCATTGTTTGTGTGTCTTTCAATCTTGTTTTGCATGTGCTTAATCTTAGTTTTAGGCACATCAAGAACTAACCTTTTATTGGAATGTTTACTAATGTACTCAATCTTCCCACAAGAGAAACATGCCCCATCTAGCCATTCGCACTCTCTTAACTCATGAGGTTCATAATATCTAGGACATTTAGCATTTGTGCCTATTGTAGTGAGTGCTAAAGGCACTTGCTTGATCTGGAGAGGAGAGGTTATAGCTCTAGGTGTTCTACTTTGTAGCAAGTGATGCCTTTTACCTTTGTATTGCCCCATTCCACTAAATGCAGGTGTTTTTCCCAAAGCTATTTCTATTCTATGACTCCTCTGTTCTTCTATAATTTTCTTATTCTACTTAAGGTACTTCTCTTTATCTACCATTTCAGCATATGTATTTAGCTGAAAGGGATTTACTACAAGTTGTAGATCTAATTCCAATCCTCTTAAGAACCTTCTAGCTCATGACCTATTATCATTGCATACATTTTCGAGAAGGAACTGAATGAGGCAATTCAACTCTGCTTTATACTCTTTAACTATTCGATTCCCCTATTCACAATTGTAGTATTCATTCTCCATTTTATCTATAGAGTTGCTGGGGAAATATCTCTGATAAAATAGATCCTTAAACATTGCCTAATTCATGCATTATCCTGCAAGTTGAGGGATCGAAGCCCACCATTTTGTTGTAGTTCCCTTCAGCATGAATGCAGCATAATTTACCTTTCTATCTTTTAGTATCTAGAAGGTAGAAAATTTTTTCTCAATTTCCTATACTCAATCCTCAACCTCAATTGGGTCATCCACTCTGGGGTTAAATTCCTTAGCTACTCTTATGAACCTATCAAAGTTGATGGTTTAATTAGCAATCATGTGTTGTGGGACATTAGGGGCTTGGTGTTGTTGTGCTACTAGTCCCACCAGGTGGTTCATAGTATGCAATAGCTACACTGTTTCTTCAGCCATTTGACCTCTTTCCCCTTGTGGTTGTAGGTTTTGAGTTTCCACCTCATTAGGGTTGTCATGCCTAACACCCCTTCCAATTCCTAATTCAGTAATTCTTCTTGGAGGCATTCTGTTTAAGAAGGGGCAACTGGACCTACTTATGTTAGTATTAGTCATGGTCAGTTTCATAGTGTATAAGTATATACACTTATATCACTATACATAGGTCTATTCATATATAAAGCTTAATAGTTAGAAGAAAACAAGTAAAGTAGTAATACGAGAAAATAATTCCATAATTAAGTAAACACCCTATATTTTACCCACTCTCTTATGTCTCACTATCCTATAGATCCACTACTTAATTCTTCTAAAGATCATATCTTAAGTTCTATTGTTTAAAACTTATATCTATTGATCATCGCTTAGTGCTAAGGATCATTAACATAATTCTCCTAAAACTTAATCACCATAATAATAATGGTAATCTTCGTCTTCCTCTCTCTATAGCTTACCCAACCCTAAGTCATTTTCTAGGTTCTCATCCCCCTCAACACTTGCATCTAAAAATTTTCCTCGAAGGGTGAGCTAATGTCCAACACGTATAACACAAATACACACACATGAACAAACATGAACAAGTATCACACACATTATGTAGTACTTAAACACAAACAACCATTTCCCTAATACATTTAGGTCCACAAGCATCAACAGGGTACTCATGACCCCCTCAACATACTTAACACATTAGAACATAATTTAATGATGGTAACTACCACTATGGGCCCCATACCTATGATCCCTTAATCCTTAAACTTGGTGATAGGAACTGCCACTACAGGCCCCACACCCATGTACACTTAAACCTAATGATGGGAATAGCCACTACAAGCCCCACACCCATGTCCACTTAACCTCTTAACCAACATTGAGCCTAGATCATTTCTAAGCATGACTCCACTATGGAAAACATCACACAAGGATCATTGGGATGCTCTCTAGGGATTTACCACTATGGGCCCCTAAGTCGAGCCAAGCACATACAATATATAACTTAAACACTTAAGCCAATCCATTTAGTTAAATCAAGTTCAATGCATAAACCAACTTAAACAAGCATAGATCATCACACAAGTTACACATACCTTGAATCCTAGCCTTAAGCACTTCCTAGTCTTAGACTTAATCTAAATGGAAATTTGTATAATCAACAAGTTCTTCTTAGTATTCAATCTAAGATCAATATTATTCTTAATTTTTTTAATCTTATTCATAATTTCTTTAGGGCCTTACTAGCTATCAAGGTTATGTGGAAATTAGTTTAATTTTGAAGTTAAATAATTATGAAATTACTTTATACTTAATTAAACATGGCCATATTAGAGACCGTGTTGCTCAACATAGCGGGAGCATGACCGTGTTAGAGGTCGTATATGTTTCGGTGTAAAACATGGTTTCAACACAATTGGAACATTACCGTATAGAGAGGTCGTGTTCTTCTTCATTCGACATGGTCTAAACACAATCATGCTAGGAGGTCATGTTATCCTTAACTCAACACGATCAAAGCATAACCTTGTTAAAAGGCCATGTATCTCTCTATGAAACTTTCACACTCAACACGGTCTAAATATAACCGTGTTGGGAGACTGTGTTACCCTTAACTCAATACAATTGAAACATGATCATGTTAGGAGGCTATGTATGTCTTGGTGTTGATACGAACCACGCCAACTCGTGGCGAAACCCAATACCAATACGTTCGGAAATTCTTTGCCTAAGACGCCTAAACACCTAAAGTGGAAATCGTGACCCGTTGTCTATAAGAGAGACAAGAACCTTGGTATAAAGTGAAGACGCCACAATCGGGATGAAAGGCCGATTGATAAGTCGAGATGAACGCCACGGAAATCAATCCGATAAGTTTAGTTTAGTTCTTGAAGAACCAAGAGAGGTGCCTCTCAAAAGTGTTTAATGTTCAAGATGTATATTCTAAGTTGTTCTAAACCCTAGGAGCTTTTATACTAGAGTTACAATTCGTGTAAAAAACAAGTCCAAAACGACGTAGTTTAGTTAAGTGACAATAAAACGCGAAACAGAACAAGCTGGCCGATAGGGGATACACGGCCTGTGTACACGCCCGTGTACTTTGGCCGTATACTATTCTGTGCAACTTCTGGCAATATACACGCCCATGTACTTTGGCCGTGTATTGTTCTAGGCAACTTCTAGCAACATACACGCCCGTGTACTTTGACCGTGTATCTGTCTGTAACTTCTGGAAACATATACGCCCGTGTACATGCCCGTGTACTTTGACCGTGTATCTGTCTGAGCAATCTTGAGCGTCCTACACGGCCGTGCCTTGAAAATACACGCCCTCTTCATCCCTTGTCCAATATAACTTGTATAAAAACAAGGGTCTTCTCATTGTTGTTCCAATCCGTTCCAACTTCATGATTGCTCCAATCCTTTCCGGCTTCATGGACAACCTTTATCAACCCGTTAAGTGCTTCCTTGAATTATTTTGCTCGATTTCTTGTGATCGGTCCAGGAGGCACTTCAAGAGGATCTACATTCCTTCTTCCAGCTTGACTCTCATCATGGATCTCATCATTTCCCTCCTCTTGAAACGGATTTGTCCTCAAATCGTCATCTACATCAAAAGGGCTCAAATCAGTAACATTAAATGTGGCACTTACTTGATACTCACCAGGCAAATCTATCTTGTATGTATTGTCGTTGATGCGCTCAAGAACTTAAAATGGTCCATCTCCTCTAGAAAGTAGTTTAGATCGATGCTGCACGGGAAACCGCTCTTTGCACATGTGAACCCAAACCCAATCTCCAGGTTCAAAAACAGCTTGTCGACGACCCTTGTTGGCTTGTTTCACATACAGCTCTGTTCGTCGTTCAATGTTCAGCCTTGCCTTCTCATGGATCTATTGAACAAATTTGGCCTTCTTCTTGCCATCTAAATTAACATACTCAGAAATAGGTAAAGGTGATAAATCCAAAGGAGTTAGTGGATTAAAACCATACACAATTTCAAAAGGAGAAAATTTAGTAGCAGAATGCACTATACGGTTATAAGCAAATTCAACATGCGGCAAACAATCCTCCCAACTCTTAATATTCTTTTTAATTATAGCCCTCAACAAAGTAGATAAAGTTCGATTCACTACCTTAGTTTGACCATCAGTCTGTAGATGACAAGTAGTAGAAAACAATAACTTAGTTCCTAACTTAGCCCACAAAGTCTTCCAAAAGTAGCTTAAGAACTTAGCATCCCTATATGATACAATTGTTCTAGGTATACCATGCAATCGCACAACTTCCCTAAAGAATAAATTAGCAATATTACAAGCATCATCCGTTTTGTGACAAGGAATGAAATGTGCCATTTTAGAAAACCTATCAACAACTACAAAAATAGAATCCCGACCATTTCTAGACCTGGGTAATCCTAACACAAACTCCATAGAAATATCTACCCACGGCTCATGAGGAATGGGAAGTGGGGTGTAAAGCCCTTGAGGTTAGACTCTAGATTTTTCTTGATTACATGTGACACATCGCTCACAAATCCTCTCAACATCTCGTTTCATGTGAGGCCAATAGAAGTGTTCCTGCAATACTCCTAATGTTTTTGCTAATCCAAAGTGTCCCATTAAACCTCCTCCATGAAACTCCCTCACAAGTAATTCTCTTAAAGAACAAATTGGAATGCACAATTTACTCTCCTTAAACAAGAATCCGTCATGTTTATAAAATTTTCCATGCCCACTCTTCTCACATTGCACATACTCCTCACAGAAATCTCGATCAACAGCATATAATTCCTTAATGTGCTCAAAACCAAGCAGTCTAGAACTAAGAGTAGAGATAAGAGTATTCCTTCTAGAAAGTGCATCAGCAACGACATTCTCTTTACCTTGCTTGTAGTGGATGACATATGGAAATGTTTCAATGAACTCCACCCAACGAGCATGCCTTTTGTTTAGCTTGTGTTGCCCCTTCAAATACTTCAAGGATTCATGATCAGTGTGGATCACGAACTCTTTCGGCCAAAGGTAATGTTGCTACGTCTCCAGGGCTTGAACCAATGCATATAGCTCCTTGTCGTAAGTAGGGTAATTCAAGGTTGCCCCACTTAGCTTTTCGCTAAAGAATGCAATCGGTCTTCTCTCCTGCATAAGCACTGCTCCAATACCTAATCCTGAAGCATCACACTCAATTTCAAACATTTTAGCAAAGTTAGGTAAAGCAAGTAACGGCACCTGAGTCAACTTATTTTTAAGCATCTGAAAGGCCTTCTCTTGTGGCTCTCCCCAGCTAAACCCCACGTTCTTCTTAATTACCTCTGTAAGTGGTGCTGCAATGGTGCTAAAATCCTTCACAAATCTCCTGTAAAAGCTCGCTAGTCCATGGAAACTCCGCACATTACTTACATTGGTTGGACTAGGCCATTCTTGGATCGCACGAACCTTTTCTTCATCAACCTGTATTCCCTGCGCACTAACAACAAAACCAAGAAACACCAGTTTATCTATGCAAAAAGTACACTTTTTGAGGTTAGCGTATAATTGTTCCTTTCGAAGCACTTCTAAAACATCCCTCAAGTGTGACATATGATCTTCCAAACTTTTGCTGTAAATAAGAATGTCATCAAAATAGACAACCACAAATTTCCCAATAAATGTCCTCAAAACATGGTTCATAAGTCTCATAAAAGTACTAGGTGCATTAGTTAAACCAAAAGGCATTACTAACCACTCATACAATCCATATTTCGTCTTAAATGCAGTTTTCCATTCATCACCTTCTTTCATTCTAATTTGGTGATATCCACTTTTCAGATCAATTTTAGAAAAGGCACTAGACCCATGTAACTCATCTAACATATCATCTAAGCGAAGAATGGGATGACGATACTTTACCGTGATGTTGTTGATGGCGCGGCAATCAACACACATTCTCCATGTCCCATCCTTCTTAGGCACCAAAATCACCGGCACTGCACATGGACTCATGCTCTCTCTCACGTACCCCTTCTCCATTAATTCATCGACCTGCCTTTGGAGTTCCTTTGTCTCCTCCGGATTGCTCCTGTAAGCTGGCTTATTTGGAATCGATGCTCCGGGTACAAGGTCAATTTGGTGCTCAATACCTCGAACAGGTGGTAATCCCTCTAGAATCTCCTCAGGAAAGACATCTTCAAAGTCCTGCACAAGAGACACAACCACACTAGGCAAAGAGTTAGATAATTCGTTAGTACTCATACATGTTTCTTTGAAAACCAGCAACATCATACGTTGCCTCATCACCAACGCTCTCCTCACTACACTCGCTCTTGCCACACAACTCTCCTTTTGCAAGGCTGCCCTCTCCCTTTCACTCACCACTAAAGTTGATCCCCCTTCAACTTGGCCTCTCACACTCTTTCTAGCCTTCCTCTCCTTTTCCTTTTGATCTTGACTTTTGTATTCCTTTTTCTTCTCATTGTCTTTTGTTCTCTCACTCTCACTCTGCTTTTCACTCACCTTGTGTTTTGCAAACGACTGTTGTAGCTGCAACTGATCCTCATACACTTGTTTAGGTGTTAAAGGTTTAAGGTTAAAACTTTCCCCTTGGTGAACAAGCGTATACTTGTTAGAAAAGCCATCATGAACAACCTTCTTGTCAAATTGCCATGGCCTCCCCAACAACACATGACATGCTTGCATTGGCACTACATCACATAACACCTCATCCTCATACCTACCAATGCAAAAACCAATCAGGGCTTGCCTACTCACCTTTGTCTCACTACTATCATTCAACCACTGCAATTTATATGGACTAGGGTGTCTAACAGTTTTGAGCCCCAGCCTCTCAATAATAAAATTGCTCACTACATTGGTGCAACTCCCTCCATCAATGATCAAACTACAAATGTGATCTCCTAAATAACATCTAGTATGAAATATATTTTCTCTTTGCACCTCCTCTTCTTCCTTCACCTGCACATTTAGAGCTCGCTTCACTACTGCCACTAGCCTTCCCATTGTAGGCTCCTCATCCTCACTAACATCCTCTAATGGTGGCATATCATCTTCTTCACTATCCCCCTCAGTCTCATACTCACCATCATCACGCAAAATCATCACACGCCTATTTGGACATTGACTAGCAATATGGCCTCTACCTTGGCATTTAAAACATCTAATGTCACGATTTCTAGAAGTAGAAGATTCAGGGTTACCTTGATTACCAGGACTAGAACCCGCTTGTCTCAACTCCCCTTTTGGTTTGATAGGTAAAGGCTTTTCTTCTTTCTTCCATTGATTAGTCTTCCAATTGGATGAACCATTACCCTGTTGCAACCGTGCATTGCTACTACCTCTCCTCTTGTGCTGGTTCTCAACTTTTATAGCCACGTGGACCATATCCTCTAATTCCACATAATGCTGCAATTCAACAACATTTTGGATTTCTCTATTCAACCCAGCAAGAAATCTAGCCATTGTAGCTTCTCTATCCTCCTCTACATTCGCCCTAATCATAGTGACTTCCATCTCCTTGAAATACTCATCTACACTTCTACTTCCTTGCCTCAGAGTTTGCAACTTGTTATGCAATTCACGATAATAATACGCAGGCACAAATCGCTTCTTCATCACTCTTTTCATCTCTTCCCAAGACTCAATAGGTGGCTCGCCACTCCTTCTTCTATTCAACATTAGTTGATCCCACCACACTATAGCATAATCCGAAAACTCGATGGCAGCAAGTTTTACCTTCTTTCTCCCACTATAGTTGTGACAATCAAACACCATCTCCACCTTTTTCTCCCACTCTAAGTACGCCTTGGGATCATTCTTCCCTTGGAAAGGAGGAATCTTCATCTTTATGCAACTCAATTGATCATCCTCTCTATTCCTATCTCCTCTATCTTCCCAATCTCTAGTTCCTCTATTCCGACTACTATATCCTCTATAACTCCCAACAGAAGGCTCATCAAAGTCATCATCCGACATCTCATCTCCACCCCTCGGTACTCTCCTAGAATGACTCTCCCTCTTATGCCCTTGGAATATGTTTGTGGATTGCTCTAGTCTTTGCTCTACCGTCTCATGAATTTGTTCCATTCCCTCTTAAAACATCCTCTTCATTTCTCCCCTCAACGCCTCAATTACTAACCTAGCATCAAACCTTCCCCTCTCACCTTCAGGAGAATGTTATCTCGACATAGTTCCTGTAGAAAAGATTAGTACTAACACAAATATATATATGATTAAACCTCACAATACACTCCCTTACGTGTTTTCACTCAAATGATGATATCACACAGTCACTCGTGTATGCTCACAAATAATGATGATATCAACTCGCCAATTTCCTCTTCTCAATCCTCTTGGAACTAACCCGAACTACACCAATTTCCTTCCGTAGAATTCAAAACAACTCTAGGGTTCACAAATTTTCCTCTATTTTTCTATCCGAATTTTTTTTTTTTGTCTCTGTTTTTGGCTTTTGATCACATTTCTCTTTTCTTTTCTTTTCCCTTCATTTTTTTTGTTGTCGTGATTTTTACTCTCTTTTTTTTTTTTTTTTTACAATCAACTAGTAAATACTACACTATCAAAAGACAATTAATATTGCAGAATTGAATGCTAACAATGGATATCAACGATTAGAATTAGGGTTTTTGATATTACCTTCCTCAGCCGAACTTGATGTTTTCACAAACCTAAGCTCTGATACCAAACTGATACGAACCACGCCAACCCGTGACGAAACCCAATACCAATACGTTCGGAAATTCGTTGCCTAAGACACCTAAACACCTAAAGTGGAAACCACGACCCGTTGTCTATAAGAGAGACAAGAACCTTGGTATAAAGTGAAGACGCCACAATCGGGATGAAAGGCCGATTGATAAGTCGAGATGAACGCCATGGAAATCAATCCGATAAGTTCGGTTTAGTTCATGAAGAACCAAGAGAGGTGCCTCTCAAAAGTGTTTAATGTTCAAGATGTATATTCTAAGTTGTTCTAAACCCTACGAGCTTTTATACTAGGGTTACAATTCGCGTAAAAAACAAGTCCAAAACGACGTAGTTTAGTTAAGTGACAGTAAAACGCGAAATAGAACAAGCTGGCCGACAGGGGATACATGGCTTGTGTACACGCTCGTGTACTTTGGCCGTATACTATTCTGTGCAACTTCTGGCAATATACACGCCCGTGTACTTTGGCCGTGTATCGTTCTAGGCAACTTCTGGCAACATACACGCCCGTGTACTTTGACTGTGTATCTGTCTGTAACTTCTGGAAACATACACGCCCGTGTACACGCCCGTGTACTTTGACCGTGTATCTGTCTGAGCAATCTTGAGCGTTCTACATGGCCGTACCTTGAAAATACACGCCCTCTTCATCCCTTGTCCAATATAACTTGTATAAAAACAAGGGTCTTCCCATGGTTGTTCCAATCCGTTCCAACTTCATGATTGCTCCAATCCTTTCCGGCTTCATGGACAACCTTTATCAACCCGTTAAGTACTTCCTTGCATCGTTTTGCTCGATTTCTTGTGATTGGTCCAGGCGGCACTTCAAGAGGATCTACATTCCTTCTTCCAGCTTGACTCTCATCATGGATCTCATCAGTTGTACCTTTCAAATTCAACACAATCAAAACATGACCATATTGATAGACCGTGTTACCCTAAGCAATTTTCACAAACCCTAATTCCTTTACTAGAAAATCTCTAAAACTCAATCCTCTCTATTCCTCAACTTAATTAAGTCTCTAAAATAAGTAATTGCATCTAAATTACAAGGAATTTCATACTTACATTAAAATTCCACAAATCATAACGTTGGCTCATTGATTCTCCATTCTCATACTGTCCCTTCATACCCTTCGTGTTTTATATGAACAACAACACTCATAAGCTACAATTTCCATAAATCTTAAATTGAAATTCGTATGGAATTCCTTACCCTTTGTGATAATACATATATTACATAAGTAAATAAATAATACTTTTAGCTATTACATATGTTATTTTACCTTTATTTAGTACCTCTTTTTCTAGTTGGAAAACGAAATTCTATGTTTTGATATATGTTCCTTTTGTTTTACTCCCTCGGCAAAAGGTATTAGTGCCTAGTGATATATGAATGATAAATTAAGATAAAAATTACAAGTACACATATAGATTTTTTTTCCTTTTCTGTTTTTCAAACATTCTCAACAAAGTAGTTTAAGCTATGAAAAAAAAGAAGAAAAAAGAAACTAATCAAATATCAAAATTTCATTTATTCATATCTACCATTAACCCTCCATAACTATTTGTAAAAACTCCACATAACTATCTTCTTGTAGATTTTAAAAATAGAACTAGAAAAGGTTGTAAATGAGTGGAGAAAGAGTGCCTTAGTTGATCATTATATGACTTTAGGCAATATAAGTACAAGTCAAAGGTGGGCAAAAGAGAGACATAGAGAGAGAGAGAGAGAGAGAGAGAGATGGTTTAGGCTGTAGTGCTCCATAAAGGTCTAATAAAATAAGCCTAAATTCATCACATCACTTGTGCATCAACAATTGGTTTGTGAGTAATAGATTGCAAAACTCTATTGGTTTATTAAATCATTATATATAATCGTATTAAAGATAAATATATAATAAATGGATAATTATAGGATTTAATGTCTCATAGTTTTTTAGGAACACCAAGAGAATTAGAATTCGCAACCAAAGAGTAAAATGAGTAGTAATTACATTTTTGTAGCTAAACTCATTCAAATTAGCTTATACTCTTGTTGTTAGACCATTTTGGCTTAGGCCTTGAAGCTTAGCTTGATCAGCCTCTTAAGTTACCATATTATCATGACTATTAGAAATTGGGATAAATATGGAAAGTACATTTAATTTCTAAGAGACATTCCATCATATTTTTACCACATAAGTATGGATATATTTTAATAAAATTCACTTGTCATAAATATGTCACAATGCCCTTACTATAAATAGTTAATTATTGAACCAAATAGTGAAATAAAAAACTCTCATATTCTTTTACACTTACTTGCCGTCACTATTTTATAGACATTTTTCTAACTTGAGAATTAACTTTTGTGTTGATAACTGACATTTGTTACTCCTTACAAGCTTGATCATCTACGACTTGCAAATTATGTAGCCCAAGATTCTCTATGGCAAGAGCAAGAATCAACAACTCTTATCTTGGAATGGATCATCTTAAAGAGTGTCGTGTTGAGTTTCTAGAAGGAGGTTGAATTGTCTACAAGGTAGAAACAAATTAAGCTATGGGGGTATTGAAGTTTGTTTTGGCATAGCCACTCTAATACCTAAGAGATCACAAGAGAAGAATAAAAAGAATATTGAGAATTTGAGAGTTTAGAAGTCCTCCACTTAGTTTTCTTTATCCTTTATTTATAGGTATTGTGGATGGATTTATCTTTGAAAGTGCATTAATTCTTAGGGCCCTCTCCTAATATGATGAGGGTGTAATTTTGACCAAATCCTTTCCTTATTTGTTTCATTCTCTTGCATTTTCCATTGCGAGGATAAGTGCAAAATCTATTTTGGAGGAGGTCTAGAACTTTAGATTGAAAGCCAAGTTGTGCGTTTCTAGGTTAAAATCGACATGAATTAAAGGAGCTTGAACAAAAGTCTAAGAGGGTAAAAATGGGCCTTGTGTGTGTGTGGGAGCCGAGGGGGGGGGGGGGGGGGGTGGGTTGGGATGGTGGGTTAGAGATTAGGGCAAGCTCAAAATGTTTTATCAATATAGAGATTATTGAAGTAACACATGTATACTCATATTACTAGCCTATCCAATGAGCTAACTACTAACTTACAGAAAACTGTAAGGGAATGAGCCAAAAAAAGAAAAAAAAAACATTTGCTCAATAAGTGGTAGGAGACTCACCCTTGCCATAATACAAAAATAACTATGGTTATCAATCAATTTAAGTGCAATGCATGAGCAGCTAGTATGAACTCAATATCATACATTGGCTCTTTGGTAACCAAAATGATGCTAATAATATTATCCCCTCATTAACCTAGGTTAGGGATAATCATTCAATACTTAAGTCTTCACTCTTGATAGAAATTTCTTTATAATCACCCAATGTTTAGTTCTTCACTCTTTGTAGAAATCTATATTTATAGCTAGCACCTTGTTGAACCCTCCCTTTACCACAATATCCCTAAAGTCAATTTACTAACCTAAAAAGTAGCAAACATAGACTATACCTAGCCTTTGTAATAACTACAAAGGAGAGCTAAGCAACCATTAGAGTATGCATTACGCAATGCACGTCTCAATTAATATTCTTTAACTTGATCATCTTATATCCAATTATTGATGAAAGAACACTATTGTAAACACCCAATATCAATGTAAAATGATAAAGGAACATTTTACTCATATTTTATAGTATGATTTATGATGAAATTCAATGGATTCTATGGAATTCACAAGAAGATGGTACTTAATATATGTATTTTGATTATTCATGTCTTTGAGGACTTAGATTCAAGATATGAGTGGAGTACATAGAAAGATGGTATGGAAAGCATTAGAAGTTGGACTATTTTTTTTTATCTAAGGTTGCCAGCCTTAAAGGCCTGCTTATGTTGAATCAAAGGAAACCGGCTTTAATACCCGACTTTCATCAAAGCTACCACTGGAGATCCAAGGCCACCGGCCTTCACATTCGGCCTACATTGAACGCCACCGGCTTTGAGCCTGCTTTAGGCCGACTTTCTTTTATGACAAATTGTCTCGTCCATCCTTTGATATAAGTAGCCCTTGTTGCAACAAAGGGAGGACCTTTTGCCAATTTTTCGACCTAGAAAGAGTTCTTTTGAGAGAATTTTGTATTCGAGCCTGAATTGATTCAATTGAGTGGAGAGGAATCATTCGTAGGGATTGAGTTAGTGGTTCTAAAAGCTTTGAGGAAGTTTTGCAATTGAGGATCTTCAAACAATCGTGTTATCAGATTGGTGATCTCTGAATTTCTGATTATTTATGCAATTGAGTGATATATTATCAGTTACAATGAATCATATTGCATGTGCTTCTATCAATTGTTATTTTGTTGTCATCTCCATGATGTTCTAAATTCTTTTGGTGGGAAGGGGATGAAACCCTAGATTGGTAGAATGATAATTGTAGTTATGCTATAGAATTATTAGGCATGTAGAATATTCATATTGTAATCTCTTTGCTGTAATTCTTTGTTTCTTAATTGAATCAGATTTATAAGAACGTTGATGACTCGGAAGGGGAATTAGGGTTCACAAGGAATTCTTGATAATGAGTAATTAACATATGCAGAAGCTGAGTTATTCACTTTTGTTAGAAATTATCTTAATATTAATGCAATGCTTCTAATTGATTTTTTCTCTAAGGGATTAGGAGAGATTGATTTGGGGTATTAGTCATTCATATAACTGGAAAGTTTATGATTGTAAATTTGAGTCCTCTATTAATTTGTATAGCGGAAGCTAATAGATTAATTTGGGGTTTTGTTAATTTCACATGAATATCCACATGATTAAGGATTATTATAGCATGATGGCAATTTGACTAACTTGTCTAGGGTGAATTCTTAATTCCCACCTTCTTAATTGAAAAGTTTATTTGTTCAAGATTCCCAAAATCATCAATTTGCATTTTATTTTAGTGTTCAATCAAATAGTGAAATCATCCTTCTTTCCATTGCCTAAATATCAATTTGAGCTAGTACAAGTCTAGTACTTTGTAGTCCTCATGGAATTAACACTTTTTTTTCACCACTTTATTACTTGATACGACTAGTGCACTTGCTGCAATTTACGCTCCCATTTTATATATACGTTTTGAGCATATCAAGTTTTTGGCACCGTTGTCGGGGACTATAAATATTAGACCTTTTAGTTCTATTGATAATTTAGGCGCATTTTACTGTTTACTTTGGTGTTTGTTCACTTTGCAGTTGTTCAATGCGTAGGAGTCTAAGTGCTGAATCGTTACAGTTTGATCTTGAAATTGACCACACCTTTCATTGGTTAAGAAGAGAGAACAGAGGTAGAAGGGTAGCACAAGAAATCAAGATGGGAGGAAACAACAATGGTTAGATAAAGGGCCTTCCTAGAGCTCTTAGAGATTATACTATACCTGTTGTTGTAGGTTCAGCGATAAGGAGGCCTACTATTCAAGCCATCAACTTCGAACTGAAGTCGTCACTCATTCAAATGGTTCAATCAAATCAATTTGGAGGGTATCCAAATGAGAGTCCTGATGATCATATAGTTGTATTCCTCCAATACTGCAACATAGTGAAGATGAACAATGTTGCAGATGATGTCATAAGATTACAGCTTTTCCCTTTCTCACTAAGGGATAAAGCTCGAGCTTGGTCTCATTCAATACCACAGGAGTCCATCACTACTTGGGCTAACCTCTCAACAAAAGTTTTAAAGAGATTTTTCCCACCATCCAAAACTGTAAAGCTTAGAAGTGATATCATAAACTTCACCAAGTTTAGTGGTGAATCACTCTATAAGGCATGGGAGAGATTCAAAGAGGTAATCAGGAAGTGCCTCCACCATAGGCTGCCAGACAATCTTCTTATTGAGATTTTCTATCTCAGTTTAGATGAGACATTGAGGTCACTAGTAGATGCGGCTTCAGGAGGTACACTCATGGGGAAGAGTTATGTTGCAGTGAGTGCTTTGACAAAGGAGATGGCCTCCAGCGCTCACAATAGGTAGAATGAGAGGAACAAGTCTAAAATGGCATCTGTTGATGAAAGAGAGACTATCGCACAGTTAACTGCACAAATATCAGCTCTCACCACTCACGTAAGTAAACTCACTTCCACTCAATCTTTTCACGCTAACCTGGTTGCTTTTTGTGAGATGTGTTCAGGACCGCATTCGACATTTGAGTGTATGTCAGGGAATGCTTCTGCTTCATCTAGTGGTGAACAGGTGAATTATGTCAACAATTTTCAACGGAGCAAGCAAGGACCCTACTCCAACACATATAATCTAGGGTAGCGTAATTACGCAAATTTTTCATGGAGGAACAACAACAACACACTCAAGCCGCCACTTGGATTTCAGAAAACAGGTCCTACCCCAACTGCTCCACCCCAGCAGAGTCAATCAAAGATGGAAGAGCTCATGTTGAGCTACATGCAAAAGACAGATACCATGCTGCAGAATCAACAAGCTATAATCAGGAATCTAGAGGGTCAGATTAGCCAAATCTCTCAATAGCTAAGCAATAGACCATCTGGGTCTTTACCTAGAAACATTGAGGAGAACCCCAAAGGTATCAATGCAATAATGTTGAGGAGTGGTAGGGAGTTGGTGAAAGTTGACACATAAGATCAAACCACAGTAGAGAGTTCAAAGACAGATAAAGGGAAGAAAAAGGTAGAGGAACTAAAGCAGAACTCAGCACAGGTAAAACCTTATGTTCCTCCTGTACCTTTTCTAGGAAGATTGAAGCAACAATAGCTGGATGCCTAATTTGCCAAATTCCTTGATGTTTTCAAGAAGCTACAAATCAACATCCCTTTTGCTGAAGCACTTTAGCAAATGCCATCATATGCTAGGTTCATGAAGGAGTTACTTACAAAGAAGAGGAAGATTGAGGGGAATGAACCAGTGATGCTTATAGGGGAATGTTCAATGATCTTACAGAATGATTTATCTAATTTTCCAAGAAAACAAAGAGATCAGGGGAGTTTTATTGTTCCTTGCACCATAGGCAATTTTCATTTTGATAATGTTCTTATTGACTCTGGTGCAAGTATAAATTTAATACCTCTATCTATTTTCAAGAGATTGGGACTTAGAGAGTGCAAGGGAACTCATGTTACCTTGCAACTTACTGATAAGAGCATCAAATACCCAAGAGGGATTGTGGAAAATGTCTTAATGAAAGTAGATAAATTCATCTTTCCAGTTGACTTTATAGTCTTGGAGATGGAGGAGGATAAAGAGGTACCTATGATCCTTGGCAGACCATTCCTTGTAACAGGTAAAGCCTTAATTGATGGGGAACAAGGTAAGCTGATGAGATCCATGATGGGAGCCAAGCTAGAAGATGGAATGTGGATCCTCTTGAAGTGCCACCTAGACCGATCACAAGAACTCAAGTGAAACAATTCAAGGAAGCACTTAATGGGTTGATAAAGGATGTCCACTAAGCTAGAAAGGATTGGAGCAATCATGAAGTTGGAAAGGATTGGAATAACCATGGGAATGCCCTTGCTTTTATACAAGTCATAATGGATACGGGTTGAAGAGGGCGTGTCTTTAGAAGGCACAGCCGTATAGTGAGTCTGGAGGGTCCATAGGAACATACACGGCTGTGTATACACCCAATGTCGGCCGTGTAGTGAGTTTGAAGGTTCCACAGGAACATATACGGCCATGTATACACCTCGCACCGGCCTTTAATGCGCTGTTTGTTATTCTTTTTCAACTTTATGATGCTATGTCATTTTGGGCTTTATTATTATGAGTTGTAAACCATAATATAAGCTTCTAGGGTTGAGAATAGAATATAGAATACACAACTTTGAAAGTTTGAAAAACACTTTTGAGGGAATTCCTCTCTTGGTTCTTTAAAGAACTAATCTAGAACTTATCGGATTTCTATTCTGTGGCGTTCATCCCGACTTATCAATCGTTCTTTCATCCCAATTGTGGCATCTTCATAATATACTAAGGTTCATGCCTTGCTTATAGGCAACGAGTCGTGGTTTCCACTTAAGTGTGTTTGGCACCTTAGGTAGCAAATTCCAAACGTATTGGTATTGGGTTTCGTCACACGTTGGCATGGTTCGTATCAATTTGGTATTAGAGCAAACCGATTTTATATCAGTTTGGTATCAGAGCCTAGGTTTGTTAAACATCAGTTCGGTTTGAGGAAGGTAACATCAAAACCCTAACTCCAATCGTTCATATCAATTGTTCGCATTCAATTTCATAGTGTTAATTGCTTATTGAAAGAGTAGTACCTACTATTCAATTTTGTTACAAAAAAAAAAAAGGAAGAATCACGACACAAAAAAAAGGAAACGTGATCAAGAGCAACAAACAAAGGCAACACAAAAAAAAATTGGAAAAAAAAAAACAGAGGAAAATTTCGAGCCCTATAGTTGTTTTGAATTCTACGGAAGGGAATTGGTGTAGTTTGGGTTAGTTCCAAGAGAATTGAGAAGAGGAATTGGTGAATTGCTATCATTATTGCTTGTGACAATACACGAGTGACTGTGTGATATCATCATTTGAGCGAAACACGTAAGGGAGTGTATTGTGAGGTTTGATCATATATATATTTATGTTAGTACTAATCTTTTTCTGTAGGAACTATGTCGAGGCAACATTCTCTTGAAGGTGAGAGGGGAAGATTTGATGCTAGGTTAGTGATTGAGGCGTTGAGGGGTGAAATGAAGAGAATGTTTCAGGAGGGGATGGAACAAATTCATGAGACGGTAGAGCAAAGACTAGAGCAATCTAAAAACGTCTTCTAAGGGTGTAAGAGGGAGAGTCGTTCTAGGAGAGTACAAAGGGGTGGAGATGAAATGTCTGATGATGAATTTAATGAACCTTCCATCGGGAGTTATAGGGGATATAGTGGTAGGAATAGAGGAACTAGGGATTGGGAAGATAGAGGAGATAGGAATAGAGAGGATAATCAATTGAGTAGTATAAAGATGAAGATTCCTCCTTTCCAAGGGAAGAATGATCCCGAGGCGTACTTAGAGTGGGAGAAGAAGGTAGAGATGGTGTTTGATTGTCATAACTATAGTGGGAGAAAGAAAGTGAAACTTGCTGCCATTGAATTTTCGGATTATGCCATAGTGTGGTGGGATCAATTGATGTTGAATAAAAGAAGGAATGGTGAACCACTTATTGAATCTTGGGAAGAGATGAAGAGGGTGATGAAGAAGTGAATTGTGCCTATGTATTACTATCGTGAATTGCACAACAAATTGCAAACTCTTAAGCAGGGAAGCCGAAGTGTAGATGAGTATTTCAAGGAGATGGAAGTTACTATGATTAGGGCGAATGTAAAGGAGGATAGAGAGGCTACCATGGCTAGGTTTCTTGCTGGATTGAATAAAGAAATTCAAAATGTCATTGAATTGCAGCATTATGTAGAATTGGAAGATATGGTTCATATGACTATAAAGGTTGAGAACCAACACAGGAGGGAAGGTAGTAGTAATGCACGGTTTCAACAGGGTACTGGTTCATCCACCTAGAAGACTAACCAATGGAAGAAGGAACAAAAGCCTTTACCCACCAAACCGAAAGGAGAGCAGAGGCAAGCGGGTTCTACTCCTGGCAACCAAGGTAAACCTGACTCTTCTACGCCTAGAAATCGTGACATTAGATGTTTTAAATGCCAAGGTAGAGGCCATATTGCTAGTCAATGTCCAAATAGACATGTGATGATTCTACGTGATGATGGTGAGTATGGGACTGAGGGGGATAGTGAAGAGGATGATATGCCACCATTAGAGGACGCTAGTGATGATGAGGAGCCTGTAGTAGGTAAGTTAGTGGTAGTAGTGAAGCGAGCTTTGAATATATAGGTGAAGGAAGAAGAGGAGGTGCAAAGAGAGAATATCTTTCATACTAGATGTTATCCAAGTGATCATATTTGTAGTTTGATCATTGATGGAGGAAGTTGCACTAATGTGGTGAGTAATTTTATTGTTGAGAGGCTGGGAATCAAGATTACTGAGCACCCTAGTCTATATAAATTGCAGTGGCTAAATAATAGTGGCGAGACTAAGGTGAGTAAGCAAGCCTTGATTGCTTTTTGCATTGGTAGGTATGAGGATGAGGTGTTATGTGATGTAGTGCCAATGCAAGCGTGTCATGTGTTGTTGGGGAGGCCATGGCAATTTGATAGGAAGGTTGTTCATGATGGCTTTTCTAACAAGTATATGCTTGTTCACCAAAGGAAAAGCTTTAATCTTAAACCCTTAACACCTAAACAGGTGTATGAGGACCAGTTGTAGCTACAACAATTGTTTGCAAAATATAAGGTGAGTGAAAAATAGAGGGAGAGTAAGAGAGCAAAAGACAGTGAGAAAGAAAAGGAACACAAAAGTCAATATCAAAAGGAAAAAGAGAGGAAGGCTGGAAAGAGTGTGAGAGACCAAGTTGAAGGGAGATCAACTTTAGTGGTGAGTGAAAAGGAGAGCGCAGCCTTGCAAAAGGAGAGTTGTGTGGCAAGAGTGAGTGTAGTAAAGAGAGCGTTAATGATGAAGCAACCTATGTTATTGCTGGTTTTTAAAGAAACTTGTTTGAATATTAACGAACTATTTAACTTTGTGCCTAGTGTGGTTGTGTCTGTTCTGCAGGACTTTGAAGATGTCTTCCCTGAGGAGATTCCAAACGGTTTAGCACCTATTCGTGGTATTGAGCACCAGATTGACCTTGTACCTAGAGCATCTATTCCAAACAAACCAGCTTATAGGAGTAATCCAGAGGAGACAAAGGAACTCCAAAGGCAGGTCGATGAATTAATGGAGAAGGGGTACGTGAGAGAAAGCATGAGCCCGTATGTAGTGCCTGTGATTTTGGTACCTAAGAAGGATGGGTCATGGAGAATGTGTGTTGACTGTCGTGCCATCAACAACATCACGGTAAAGTATCGTCATCCCATTCCTCGCTTAGATGACATGTTAGATGAGTTACATGGGTCTAGTGTCTTTTCCAAAATTGATCTGAAAAGCGGATATCACCAAATTAAAATGAAAGAAGGTGATGAATGGAAAACCGCATTTAAGACAAAATATGGATTGTATGAGTGGTTAGTAATGCCTTTCAGTTTAACTAACGCACCTAGTACTTTTATGAGACTTATGAACCATGTTTTGAGGACTTTTATTGGAAAATTTGTGGTTGTCTTTTTGATTATATCCTCATTTACAGCAAGAGTTTGGAAGACGATATATCTTACTTGAGGGAGGTCTTAGAAGTGCTTCGAAAGGAGCAATTATATGCTAACCTCAAAAAGTGCACTTTTTGCACAGACAAACTTGTGTTTCTTGGTTTTGTTGTTAGTGCACAAGGGATACAGGTTAATGAAGAAAAGATTTGTGTGATCCAAGAATAGCCTAGTCCAACTAATGTAAGTACTGTATAGAGTTTCCATGGACTATCGAGCTTTTACAGGAGATTTGTGAAGGATTTCAACACCATTGCAGTGCCACTTACTGAGGTAATTAAGAAGAACGTGGGGTTTAGATGGGGAGAGCAACAAGAGAAGGCCTTTCAGACGCTTAAAAATAAGCTGACTCAGGTGCCATTACTTACTTTACCTAATTTTGCTAAAACGTTTGAGATTGAGTATGATGCTTCAGGATTAGGTATTGGAGTAATGCTCATGCAAGAGAGAAGGCCAATTTCATTCTTTAGCGAGAAGCTAAGTAGGGCAACTTTGAACTACCCTACTTATGACAAGGAGTTATATGCATTAGTTCGAGCACTGGAGACTTGGCAACACTATCTTTGGCCAAAAGAGTTCGTGATCCACACTGATCATGAATCCTTGAAGTTCTTGAAGGGACAACATAAGCTAAAAAAAAGGCATGCTCGTTGGGTGGAGTTCATCGAAACATTTCCTTATGTCATCCACTATAAGCAAGGTAAAGAGAATGTCGTTGCTGATGCACTTTCTAGAAGGTATGCACTTATCTCTACTCTTAGTTCTAGACTGCTTGGTTTTAAGCAGACTAAGGAATTATATGCTGCTGATCGAGATTTTCGTGAAGAATATGTGCATTGTGAGAAGAGTGGTCATGGTAAATTTTATAAACATGAAGGATTTTTGTTTCAGGAGAGTAAAATACGCATTCCAAATTGTTCTTTGAGAGAATTATTAGTCAGAGAGTCTCATGGAGGAGGTTTAATGGGGCATTTTAGAGTAGCTAAAACATTAGGGGTATTACAGGAACACTTCTATTGGCCTCACATGAAACGAGATGTTGAGAGGATTTGTGAGCGATATGTCACGTGTAAGCAAGCAAAATCTAGAGTCTAACCTCAAAGGCTTTATACCCCACTTCGCATTCCTCATGAGCCTTAGGTAGATATTTCCATGGATTTTGTGTTAGGATTACCTAGGTCTAGACATGGTCGAGATTCAATTTTTATAGTTGTGGATAGATTTTCTAAGATGGCACATTTCATTCCTTGTCACAAAACAGATGATGCTTGCAATATTGCTAATTTGTTCTTTAGGGAAGTTGTGAGATTACATGGTATGCCTAGAACAATCGTATCTAATAGATATGCTAAGTTCTTGAGCTACTTCTGGAAGACCTTGTAGGCTAAGTTAAGAACTAAGTTATTGTTCTCTATTACTTGTCATCCACAGACTGATGGTCAAACTGAGGTAGTAAATCGAACTTTATCTACTTTGTTAAGAGCTGTCATTAAAAAGAACATTAAAAGTTGGGAGGATTGTTCGTCGCATGTTGAGTTTGCCTCTAATCGTACAATGCATTCTGCTACTAAGTTTACTTCTTTTGAAATTGTCTACTAACTCCTTTGGATTTATCACCTTTGCTTATTTCTGAGTATGTTAATCTAGATGGCAAGAAGAAAGCAGAATTTGTTAAACAGATCCATGAGAAGGCAAGGCTAAACATTGAGTGAAGAACAGAGCAATATGTGAAACAAGCCAACAAGGGTCATCGACAAGTTATCTTTGAACCTAGAGACTGGGTTTGGGTTCACATGCGCAAAGAGCGGTTTCCTGTGTAGCGTTGATCTAAATTACTTCCTAAAGGTGATGGACCATTTCAAATTCTTGAGCGCATAAATGATAATGCATATAAGATAGATTTACCAAGTGAGTATCAAGTAAGTGCTACGCTTAATGTTACTGATCTGAATCCTTTTGATGCAAGCGAAGATTTGAGGACAAATCCTTTTCAAGAGGAGGGGAATGATGAGATCCATGATGGGAGCCAAGCTAGAAGATGGAATGTGGATCCTCTTGAAGTGCCTCCTGGACCGATCACAAAAACTCGAGCAAAATGATTCAAGGAAGCACTTAACGGGTTGATAAAGGATGTCTATGAAGCCAGAAAGGATTGGAGCAATCATGAAGTTGGAAAGGATTGGAACAACCATGGGAATGCCCTTGCTTTTGTACAAGTCATAACTGATACGGGTTGAAGAGGGCATGTCTTTACAAGGCACGGCCGTGTAGTGAGTCTGGAGGTTCCACAGGAACATACACGGCCAGAATACACGACCGTGTATACACCCCGCGCCGGCCTTTAATGCGTTGTTTGTTATTTTTTTGCAACTTTATGATGCTATGTCGTTTTGGGCTTTATTATTACGAGTTGTAAACCCTAATATAAGCTTCTAGGGTTGAGAATAGAATATAGAATACACAACTTTGAAAGTATGAAAAACACTTTTGAGGGAATTCCTCTCTTGGTTCTTTAAAGAACTAATCTAGAACTTATCGGATTTCTATTCCGTGGCGTTCATCTCGACTTATCAATTGGTCTTTCATCCCGATTGTGGTGTCTTCATAATATACCAAGGTTCTTGCCTCACTTATAGGCAACGGGTCGCAGTTTCCACTTGAGTGTGTTTGGCACCTTAGGTAGCAAATTCCGAACGTATTGGTATTGGGTTTCGTCACACGTTGGCGTGGTTTATATCATAAGCTTACTTTGAGAGTTATGGATGAACAAGTCATGTTTAATGTGTATGAAGCTGCAAAGAAATTTGATGACTGTAAATCCTACTACACTATTGATATTGTTGATGAGCTTTCCTATGAGTTCATGGAAGAGAATGTAGGTGTGGACACAATGGAGTCGGTTCTCAAGGATTTAGATGATTAGAGTGATGATGAGGATGAACCCCAAGAAGAACGTGCTGAACAAGTTTATGAATTCAAGACTCGACACAATGAGGAGCTGGGGACCACTGAGAAGAAATCGATGCAATCATTGACACAACCCCCGGTTCTTGAACTTAAACCTTTTCCTGGTCATTTAAAGTATGCTTATCTTAGAATGAATGATACTTTGCCAGTAATTGTTTCTTCTTCTTTGATAGATGATTAGGAGCACCAGCTCCTAAGAGTTTTCAGAGAACATAAAGAAGCCATCGGGTGGACTATTGCGGACATCAAGGGAATCAGTCCTTTGATTTGCACTCACAAAATATTGATGGAGGCCGAGTGTAAACCCACAGCTCAACCAGAGACGACTCAACCCTACTCTTAAGGAGGTAGTCAAGAAGGAAGTGCTTAAGCTACTAGATGTAGGTATTATTTATCCCATCTCTGATAGTAAATGGGTTAGTCTAGTTCAAGCAGTGCTAAAGAAAGGTGGCATGATTGTGGTAAAGAATGATGCCATTGAATTGATCCCAACCCGTATTGTGACAGGGTGGCGAGTTTGCATAGATTATAGAAAATTGAAAGATGTCACCCTAAAGGCCACTTTCCCTTACCTTTCATAGATTAGATGTTAGAAAAACTCGCAGGGCATAATTATTATTGTTTCCTTGATGGTTATTCTGGGTATAATCAAATTCATATAGTGTCTGAGGATCAGGAGAAAACCACATTTACTTGTCCCTATGGTACTTTTTCCTTTAGGAGAATGCCCTTTGGCCTCTGTAATGCACCTGCTACTTTTTAGAGGTGTATGATGTCTATATTTTCTGACATGTTAGAGAATTTTATTGAAATATTTATGGATGACTTCTCTGTTTTTGGGAAGTCATTTGAATCATGTCTGACAAATTTAGGTTGTGTGCTCAAAAGATGTAAGGAAACTAACCTACTTCTAAATTGGGAGAAATGCCATTTTATGGTAAGAGAGGGAATAGTGTTAGGTCACAAGGTGTCAGAAAAAGGGATTGAAGTTGACAGGGAAAAAGTGGAAGTAATAGAGAAGTTACCGCCACCCACTTCAGTAAAAGGAGTTAGGAGCTTCCTAGGACATGCTAGCTTCTACAGGAGATTTATCAGGGACTTCTCTAAAATCACTAGACCTCTGTGTAACTTACTTGGAAAAGACTCTGCTTTTGTGTTTGATGAAAATTGTTTGCAGGCATTCAATATATCGAAGGAGAAGCTCAGCTCTGCACTAGTGATTGTTGCACCAGATTGGGAGCTTCCATTTGAGCTAATGTGTGATGCCAGCGACTATGTCGTGGGGGCAGTGCTAGGGCAAAGAAGAGGTAAGATCTTTCATGCTATATACTATGCAAGTAGAACCTTGAACGAAGCCTAGAAAAACTATGCCACAACAAAAAAAGAGCTATTAGCAGTGATATTTGCTTGTGACAAGTTTAGGCCTTACTTGATAGGTTCTAAAGTAATAGTATACACAGATCATGCTGCTCTTAAGTATTTATTTGCTAAAGCTGATGCTAAACCCAGGTTAATTCGTTGGATTCTATTGCTGCAAGAATTTGACTTAGAAATTAAGGATAAAAAGTGAAGTGAAAATGTAGTTGCTGATCATTTATCCCGTTTGGAATATGATTGTTTAGAACCACCCATCAATGAAAAATTCCTTGATGAGCATTTACATGCAATAGACATCTATGAATTACCTTAGTATGCCGACATAGTTAATTACTTGGTTATCAAAATCATACCATATGGTTTGTCATTCCAATAGAAAAAGAAATTTTTGCATGATGTGAAGAATTATTTTTAGGATGAGTCGTATTTGTTTAAATCATGTGCTGACTAGGTAATTAGACGATGTGTGCCTGAAATTGAATAGCTTAGCATAATACAGCACTATCACTCTAAAGAAACAGGAGGTCACTTTGGGTAGAAAGAACAGCAACAAAAAATTTTTCTTGTGGATTTTATTGGCCTAGTTTGTTTCATGATTGCAGGAACTTCATTATGACTTGTGCTCAATGCCAAAGGACTGGCAATATTTCAAGAAGACATGAATTTCCACAAAACAATATTCTTGTAGTTGAGCTTTTTGATGTGTGGGGAATAAACTTCATGGGTCCTTTTCCCCCTTCTTTTTCAAATAAATACATACTCTTAGCTATTGATTATGTGTCCAAATGGGTAGAAGCAGTTACTCTACAAACTAATGATGGTAGGGTAGTTCTTAGATTTTTGAAAAAGAACATATTTTCAAGATTTGGGGTACCTAGAGCTATCATAAGTGATGGGGGATCGCATTTTTGCAACAGGCAATTTGAAAACTTATTGTCAAAATATGGAGTTACTCATAAAATTGCCACCCCTTATCATCCACAAACTTGTGGATAGGTTGAGGTGTCCACTAGGGAAATAAAGCGTATCTTAGAGAAAATTGTCAATGCATCTGGAAAGGATTGTTCTTTAAAACTTGATGATACATTGTGGGCTTATAGAACAACTTTTAAAACCCCTATTGGAATGTCCCCCTACAAGATTGTTTATGGTAAATCATGTCACCTACCTGTAGAGCTTGAGCACAAGGCATATTAGGCTATAAAATACCTTAACTTTGAGTTGCAAGCTGCAGGTGAAAAGAGGTTGCTCCAATTAAATCAGATGGCTGAGATGAGAGAGGAAGCATATGAAAATGCGAGGATTTATAAGGAGAGAGCAAAGTGATGGCATGATAGGAACATCTTACAACGAGAGTTCTTGCCTGGTCAGAAAGTCTAATTGTACAACTCTCAATTGAAGTTGTTTCCAGGTAAGTTGAAATCCCGATGGTTTGGACCATTTGTTATTACCAATGTTTTTCCTTATGGTGTCGTTGAGTTGAAAGCAGAAGATAACCGCACTTTTAAAGTAAACGGTAGTCTTCTCAAGCATTTTTATGAATGGTACAACATTGATAAAGAGACCACTTCTGTAAATTTGAGAAATCCATCGTGAGGACCATAAAAGTCAGGCCAGCGACTATAAACTAAGCGCTTTATGGGAGGCAGCCCATGAACACTAGGGAAGTACCAGTTTTTCCTTTTATATACTGATATTCCTTCCTACTTTTGAGCTGCCTTAGGAACAGTGAGGGCACTTTTCAATATAAGTGTGGGGAAGGCATATAGGAAATAGAATTAGAATGGAGTAAATGATTGATGTGTAAAATCTAGGATTTAATCTTATGACATCCAATGCCTAAACTTCTCTGTCACTTGAATGATAATTGTCCTCAAGTATATGGAAAATTTAAGGCAAAAAAAAAAAAATTTGTGAAAATTGTTGATTGAAATCTAGATAGTTTAAAAATAGTATTGTTGATAACATCTGTTATGTTTTAATTGAAAATTTGGATTTGCTTTGGTGCCTTACTCACCTACTGTTGTGATGAGAATACGAAATTAAAATCAAGTAGCAAAATCCCAATAATACAAAATTCCCCTTGTTTTTAGCTCTAGAATTGGATTTTTGAAAGTGAGTCAAGTCCTTAAGGGAAAGATAAACAGGTCTACTTCGAGTCGCTTCTTTAGCTTGCATATTTTCTTGAAAGTTACTTTGAAAGCTTGTCAACACCTAATGAAAGAGGTAAGGGAAACTTCTCGCTTAGTGACTCCTTATAAAAAAAAAAGTCTTAATTCTGTTACAGCATTTAAACGAAAGGAGTTGCCTTACTCTAATGACTTAGGTAATTGAGTTAAGAGTATCCAAACTTGAATGCTAGAGTGAGGGAGAGTCCGATGGGGTCCCTTTAAAACCTGGTCACTTGGGTGATGAGCCCGGGATGTGCCAACTTAGTGATCTCACTATAACGATAAGGGCAGAGAAGTAAAAGTTCAAAACATGAACTTATATATATATATACATATATATAAAGAGAAGAGTTTTAGTGAATGCCAATCAATAAAGTACATGGGACTTATAATAAAAAAGAGAGAAAATCTAGGAAAGGAATGGATACCATATGCTTTCATTTTGTGTTGACTTGTTCAAAGAAGTGATGGGAAGGATCATATACTTGCTAATGGCCAGTGAAGTTTAAATGGGTGTTTTTCTCTATAAGATTGAGTATTTACTTTTAAATTAAGATTCTTTTGCTAAACACTCAGGCATACGTTTGTTTTGTTTAGATTGGATATTTAATTTTAATTATAGTACTCTAATTACATAAACCTAGTTAGTTAGAGTGGTAGGCACCGAAATTGCAAGTTATGATCCGTGAAAGAAAAGATGCTTGTATTTTGTGAAAGTCATTGTTTTATACTCTATATTTTAGATTTCGTCATTGGTTTTATTTTGCTTGAAGACAAACAAAAGTTCAAGTGTGGGGAAGTTGATAAAGGCACATTTTACTCATATTTTATAGTATGATTTATGATGAAATTCAATGGATTCTATGGAATTCACGGGAAGATGGTACTTAATATATGTATTTTGATTATTCAAGTCTTTGAGGACTTAGATTCAAGATATGAGCGGAGTACATAGAAAGATGGCATGGAAAGCATTGGAAGTTGGACTATTTTTTTTATCTAAGGCCGCCAGCCTTGAAGGTCGGCTTATGTTGAATAAAAGGTAGTCGGCTTTAATAGCCGTCTTTCATCGAAGCTGCCATTGGAGATCTAAGGCCGCTGGCCTTCACATCCGGCCTACATTGAATGCCGTCGGCTTTAGGCCGGCCTTCTTTTCTAACGAATTGTCTCGTCTATCCTTTGATATAAATAGCCCTTGTTGCAACAAAGGGAGGACCTTTTGCCAATTTTTCAACCTAGAAAGAGTTCTTCTAAGAGAATTTTGTATTCGAGCCTGACTTGATTCAATTGAGTGGAGAGGAATCATTTGTGGGGATTGAGTTATTGGTTCTTAAAGCTTTGAGGAAGTTTTGGAATTGAGGATCTTCAAACAATTGTGTTACTAAATTGGTGATCTCTAAATTATTGATTATTTATGCAATTAAGTGATATATTATCAATTACAATGAATTGTATTGCATGTGCTTCTATCAATTGTTATTTTGTTGTTATCTCCATGATGTTATAAATTCTTTTGGTGGGAAAGGGATGAAACCCTAGATTAGTAGAACGATAATTATAGTTATGCTATAGAATTATTCGGCATGTAGAATATTCATATTGTAATCTCTTTGCTGTAATTCTTTGTTTCTTAATTGAGTCAGATTTATAGGAACGTTGATGACTCGGAAGGGGAATTAGGGTTCACAAGGGATTCTTGATAATGAGTAATTAACATATGCAGAAGCTGAGTTATTCACTTTTGTTAGAAATTATCTTAATATTAATGCAATGCTTCTAATTGATTTTTTTCTCTAAGGGATTAGGAGAGATTGATTTAGGGTATTAGTCATTCATATAACTGGAAAGTTTATGATTATAAATTTGAGTCCTCTATTAATTTGTATAGTGGAAGCTAATAGATTAATTTGGGGTTTTGTTAATTTCGTATGAATATCCACATGATTAAGGATGATTATAGCATGATGGCAATTTGACTAACTTGTCTAAGGTGAATTCTTAATTCCCACCTTCTTAATTGAAAAGTTTATTTGTTCAAGATTCCCAAAATCATCAATTTGCATTTTATTTTAGGCTTCAATCAAATAGTGAAATCATCCTTCTTTCCATTGCCTAAATATCAATTTGAGCTAGTATAAGTCTAGCAATTTATAGTCTTCGTGGAATCGACACTTTTTTTTCACCACTTTATTACTTGATACGACCAGTGCACTTGCTGCAATTTACGCTCCCATTTTATATATACGTTTTGAGCTTATCATAAAAATGTGGATACTTCATAACATAATATGCATAGTTATCTTAGGTATTCATTTTTTAGATCAAATTAAACATATGCATAGCACATGCATAAATAATGTAGTTGCATGCACAAGCAAGCACATTAGTTTATCTGCTGCATAAATAATGTACTTGCATGCACAAGCAAGCACATTAGTTTATCTACTCTAAACAAAATGCACTTACTTTAGAACAACCAACTTACCTTGGCTTCTAGCTAGTCATTCTTAAAACTTTCTAATAGTATTTAGGATATGGCCTATTGATCCTATAAAAGATAAAATAGTAATTAAATATAACACTTGGGTGAGATGAGCCTAAGCATACTTTCCTTTTGATTTTCGCCTATTACTCTTATTAAGTATTCATTAGATAGTATGATATCATCCCAGGTATATTATTTAAGTCCTTTTAATTAAAAAAGGATTAATTTCAACCAGTTAACTTTCAAGATGATCCATTTTGTTCATATTTTTCTCTAATATCTTCTAAGAAAATTTACTATTAAATTTTATTGGACTTTTTACATAAACGCCCTCATGAAGGATGTTGTAGATACAGTATAAATATCTACTTCCCCTCTAGAGCATCTATATCTCTCATCTCTCATCAATATCTTCCCTCATATTTATGCTAATTTACTTTTGCACTAATTTAATAATTACTACATCAATAAAGATTTTCACTTCACAACTACCTCTATTTAGCTTGAAGAAGCCAACTTCAAATATCAAAACACTTTGTATCCTATAAACTAGCAAATCTTCTACAACTTCAAGAAGATCTAATTACTTTTAGCATAGTGATGGAATGTCTATCTAAAACATTGAACAGTACTAGTACTCCGCAAGAAACCACCTAATCATCATAAAGTTTTGTCTTTCTCTCTCTCTTCTATTTTATTGTTACTGATCATTATATATATTACAACATTTGAAAAATGGGAGTCAAGTCTATTCTTTGATATTGATAGATTGGTGTTCATACCGTTGGACTAAAAGTCTTGACTTATCATCAAATTCAAATTTCATTTCTTGAACATCATAGTTACTACATTAACATGGGTACTATCATATTAATACTTGATTATACAATTGTTTCATGTATGTTCTATCAATATGATGATAGGGTTTTTTACTAGGATGATACTGTAGTGAAGCATGAGAGATTGTTGAATAAGGCAATGCTTGTGCTCAATGAAGTGAAAAAGTGTTCTATAGAATCGTTGGAGATGGTGGATTGTATTCAACATTTTGGCATGGAGTACCTTTTCTAGTAGGAGATCCATGCCATTTCAGAGTTAAATCATTTGATTTTCACTTCAAGTAGTTTTGATTACGTTAAGGATGATCTTCATGAACCTACTCTCCATTTTAGATTATTGAGGAAAAATGGTTATGTTATACCTTTTGATAAGATTTTAGTTGTATATGTACTAATTTTTTTATACACCTTTTATTAAATTTTCTAACACGTAGAATATTTGATTCTTGATATAAGGAAAATGAACTTGTACATGGATCAATTTTTCCATAATGTAACATATGTTTTTAAGTACAATCAGCTCTATCTATTTTCATTATCTCGTGTAATGAGTTCTTTTTCTTCCCCTCTAGATATGTTTAGTTATTTCGAGGACAAAAATGGTGGACTTAAAAAGTTATCCTATGATGTAATGGGATCGACGAGCTTATTTGAAGCTTGACAACTTAGTGTAGAGGAGGAAGACATCCTAAGTGATGCAGGGGAAATGAGTGAAAAGGCTCCTTTATGCATCAATGCTTTATCTTGATTATCACCATGCAAAACATGTTAGAAATACCCTAAAAGATCTGCACTATAAATGCTTGGCAAGTTTGAATGACAAAGGCCATATCAATGACAATATTGGTTCATCAACTTGGGAAAGTATTTTCAGGCAGCTGTCAAGTTTGGAGTACAGCCTTATCAGCTCCATTCACCAAAAGTATTCTATTTAGCTACAGTAATGGTGATTGTGATGTGACTACAAAACTACCGGACTATATGGAAAAGTATTTCAAAGCTCATGATGTTATTACCAATCATTTTAGCTCCAAGATCCAATCCGAGCATGGTTGGAACCCAGTTTATATTTTGAAAAATGTGGTACGTGGATCGGTGAACAGTAGAGTATAACTTTTAACTTAAGTATTTATTATTGAATATAGAGAAAAGTATATACTTACTTCTTAGTATTAACAACTAATCTATTCGGATTATCAATATCCTTTTTAAATCTTTAAAACTTTTCTACTTTTATAAACTAGGATTTTTGTCAATTTTTCTATACTTTTGACATGTGCCAATTTATATTTGGTCAACAATATTTAATAAAATATTAAAAATATATAAATAAAGATAAAAAATCAAGATAGAAAAATAATGACCCTTGTCATCGTTGTCAACCACCCTTAGGCTAGAGGCTAGCTAGCAATAGTGCAAAAATATGAGTGGGTCATAGCCCATCACCATAGGTTTGTCATGCAATGTTGATGTGCCTTTCAATGAGAATGCAGAACACCAAATCTACTTCCAATTCCACAACAAGATGGCGTGAAATTCACAATGAAATGAATCCTAATTTTGTGATTTTAAATGACTACAAGGACAAATTATAATGAAGATCACTTGCAATTATAATATATGTTAAGGATCACATAAAGATGAACCAAATTTCAATCAAATTGGAATTGACTTCAAATATGAAAATTTAGATCCCTAAACACGTGAACAAGAACAAAACAACACAACTAATTACAAATAGATATGATGCACATTGGAAGCAACTTAAGAAGAAATTGATGTTACTCACAAGACTTCTCAAGTCAACTCACTACAATTCTAAGGATGAAATTGATAGGAGTTTGAGACGTGAAAGAGGCAAGCTTTCCACGGTCAAAATTTACAAAAATGAGATTTTCAAAAAGTCCATTACAAATCATACGTAGCAAGTATTTATACTTACTCCAATTAGGGTTAAAATAGCCAAAAAATTATGCCTATACCACTAAATGGCCAGTTCTAATTCAACAAAATAGAAACAATTAAAAAATGTCCTAAAAATGATTACAAAGTAACCAGTTCAATAATAAAATAACAAGTACAAACATGGTCCTCAAAGAGCCAATTCTTCGAGCCAATTGAGTTCATTGTGGGTTGTTGGATGTGAGTCCAATGATGTTCCCAATTTGATCAATAGTGTAGGTTATTTGATATGTTGTAAAGACTAATTACCGTACCTCCTATAATGCAATTCAAACATTATTAGATAAGGAAATGGATACATGTGAGCAATTTAGATCATACATCTAAATCAGGTTTCCTGACTATTGGGATTGTAGGGTAGATTCCCATAATCTCCTTGGGCCTTTGAAAGATTTGCCCTCAAATCTAGAGGTTCATTTCTTGGACTAAATCCTAGTGTCTTTGCAGACCTATTTGCCCTATTGTTAGAAGAAGTAGAAATAGTCCTGATTTGCTCTTAGAAAGTGTACACCTCTGATGGAGACATTGGTGTAAGTACTCTTTGAGACCCTTTCTTTCGAAACATATAAGTGTTATTGAATTCGTCATGTAACACCTTCCTATCAAACATCTAAGGTCTACCCAATAGCAAATTAAAGGCACACATGGGAATCACATCACAAAGGATCTCATCATAATATTTCTTTCCTACACTAACTAGCACCTTTGCCCTTTGTGTAACACGCATACTATCTCGATTGTCCAACCAATGTAAATTGTTAGGGCTAAGATGTAGACTAGTGGCTAGTTGTAATCTATCTACTAATGCAACAAATATGGCATTAGTGCAACTACCATTATCAATGATTAGTACACAAATGTTACCTCTGATCCTGTAAGAAGTGTGGAATATGTTCTCTCTCTGTTTTTCCCTAGCATTTGGAGATATAGTCAGAACCCTGTGCAAGACATTAATAGGTAAATACTGTTCACCCGCTCCCTCCTCATGTGTCTCAGTGTTCTAATCATCATAGTACTTCTACAGTGCTGTAGACAAGTATGTAGGCTCAATAGATTCTTTTTCATCCTCTTCTTCTTCTTCTCTAGTACCCTCCATAACTATCATGACTCTCTTATTAGGACAATATGCAGCCATATGTCTAAATCTCATGCATTTAAAGTATTTAACTTAGCGCATTTTCCCACTAGTTGTTCTTGGTACAGTCTACCTAACATTAGGTCCAATTACCTCTTTACCCTTCTCATAAGTCATTTTCTCTTTGTCTGTGTTGGGGGTAGCTCTGTCCACTACCCTGATAAGTTTACCTACTCCTTTTAGCCCACCTGACCAATCAACAGCTCCCATGGGCCTAGTAGTAGCATTAGGCATGCTATTAATAACCCGGAATGGGTTGCATCGTCTCTGCCTTTCCACTTTCAAGGCTAACTGTATAGCCTTGTCAAGTGTACTGTATCTCTAGAGCTCAACTACACATGCGATTTCATATTTTAACCTAGATACAAAACATGTTAAGGTTTGCTCTGGAGGCTCTACTGACCCACATCTAATCATTAGGGTTTCAAATTCCTACACATAATCATCTACAGTTTTGCCTTACTATCTTAGAGTTTGAAGACGCATAAACAGTTCTTGCTTATAATGTTCAAGAATGAACATCTTCCTCAAAACCCTTTTCATGTCTCTCTAGGTATGAATTTTAGCCTCTCCATCCCTTCGCCTGCTGATCACCAAATTTTTTCACCACAAAGTGGCATACCCTATGAATTCAATAGCAGCAAGTCAAACTTAAGTGTTATCATCTATCTCATAACATTCACAACGGCCCTCAACTTTATCTTCCCATTCCAAATAGTCATCTGCTGAACCCCCTGCCATCAAATAAAAGCATCTACAACTTCACATACTCCAAGCCCTTCGGTAGCCTGAAATCTCTGTTTGGGTAAGGATTGACCCTAAAGTTATCATCCCTCTCCTCCCTTTAAGGATGTTGATCTCCTTCCATTCTTCTTCCCATGTTTCCTCCTCCTCCTACTCCCCCCCTTTGGATGTTTTGTGGAGCTACTCTTAGTGGTGCCTAAGGATTTGCCATTAGTGGTTATGGCTTTGTGATAAGATCACATTATACTTATATTTTCTTTTGGACTTATATTAAATTTATTTTAATATTATAAGAAAATATAAAGAAATGATACTTAATGGTATTTATTGTGAAAATACAGGTTTTGAGGACCCAAAAGTAAATTACAAGTTAATTGGAGGAGTTTTTCACAAAATTGAAGAAGTGAGCGAAGGATTGCACTGAAGGCCGCCGTCCATGGGCCGGCCTACATTCAAGGCCGCAGGCCTTGAGCCGACCTTTAAACCGGCCTCAAAAAGAAGCAAAGCCGCTGGCCTTTAAGCCGGCCTTGAGCCAGCCTTCATTACTCCCCGGATATCCATTGCGAGAATCTCTCCAAAATCGTATCTTAATTAATTTGCTGACTCAAATCCTCATCAGATCAACCTTATCCCCCTCCTCTTTGGATCTATAAATAGACCCCTTGTGTGAACCTTGGAGGCATCCTTTCTTTTGCTTAGAATCCTTTTGTTTTGATTCTTTGTTTAGCATCCTTTGTCTTTCTTTTGAATCATTAGAATTTCCTTAGGTACTTTAGATTTTTCCAAAGTTTAGTTTGAAGAAAGAATGTCATTTTATTGAAGTTTGCTTTCAATTGATGAATTCAAGGAGTCATTTTGGAAGATTGAAGCTCTTGAAGATTATAACCATTGTTTCATTTGCTTTATTTTCTTTTATGCCATTTATTAGTTTATTCTTGTTGTTTAATATGAATTCCATTGCACCTCTTTATTTCAATTGTTTTTATGCAATTCACACTATAATGTTCTAAATCATCCTTGTGGGAAATTGGATGAAACCCTAGAATGTTAAAGGGATAATTGTAGCCATGTTATATGATTAGGAATTATTAGGATTATTCATGATTGCAATTCCTTTGATTTCAATTATAATTGGTCTTTGATTATAATTGTTAGAAATCCTTTTGATACGGGAATTGATGAGGATTTGTTAGGAATTCTTAATTAGATTGATTGTCAATACGGGAGTTGCGATAATTGGTTTAATTAGAGTCTATGGAGGGCGCAATGCAATGTTTCTTGTTAATTAATCACTAAGGGATTAGGGTTAATTGATTTAGAGCATTAGTTGTTTGTAGCATCGGGAGGTGTATGAACATAATTTTGATTCCTTGGTTAATTGGAGACGCGGAAGCCGACTAATTGATTTAAGGTCAACATCCCTAAAAAGGATTTTCTAAACTCACTTGAATAAACTTATAACCACAAGTTGATATAACATGGTAGCAATTTGATTAACAAATCTAAGGTGAATTCTAATTTCCCTTGTTCATAATTGATAGATTCGTCATAAAATTTTTCTTGTTGCTTTAAGTTAAATTTTTAGATTAGACATTTCAAAACCCATTTTTAATCACCTAGATATTGATAAGAATTGCCATAGATCTAGTACTCTATTGGTTCTTCGAGGGATCGACAACCTTACTTTTCACCACTTTATTACTTGATACGACCAGTGCACTTGCTGCAATTTACGCTCCCATTTTCTATATACGTTCTGAGCGTATCAAGTTTTTGGCGCCGTTGCCAGGGAACTAATAGATATTAGATTTCGTAATTCTATTGGTAATTTAGGCACAATTATTTTGTTATTTAATTTTTCTTATCATTGTGTGATCGTTTTCCATTCTCTTTAAGGGTCTTTTTATGCGCAAGAGTAGAAGTGTCGAACTTCTACCAATTAATCTTGAGATAGAACGCACCTTGCGACAACTTAGTAGAGAGCAGAGACGAAAGGAAGAAGAGAACATGGCATATGAGAACAACAATCAGATTCAGGGTGTTGGTAGAGCACTTCGAGAATACACGGTACCTGTTGTTTCAGGTCCTGCAATTAGAAGACCAACAATTCAAGCTAATAATTTCGAGTTAAAACTAGCACTCGTTCAAATGGTTCAATCAAATCAATTTGGAGGATATCCAAATGAGAGTCCTGATGAGCATATTGCAGTATTTCTTCAATATTGTAATACAGTGAAAATGAATAATGTATCTGATGATGTAATTAGGCTACAAATTTTTCCGTTTTCACTTAGAGAAAAAGCTAGGGCTTGGTACAATTCATTGCCACAAGACTCTGTAACCACTTGGGTAGATCTCTCATCTAAATTTTTAAGGAGATTTTTTCCACCATCTAGAACTGCTAGGTTAAGAAATGACATCACAAACTTCAGTAAGTTTAGTGGTGAATCAGTTTATGAAGCATGGGAAAGATTCAAGGAGGCAATTAGAAAATGCCCCCATCATGGATTACCAGATAATCTCCTTATTGAGATATTCTATCTCAGTTTAGATGACACATTGAGATCTTTGGTAGATGCTGCTTCTGGTGGTGCACTAATGAGTAAGACATATGATGAGGCTAGTGCTTTGATAGATGAAATGGCCTCTAGTGCACATAATTGGCAACATGAAAGAGGTAAGTCTAGAGTGGCATCTGTCAATGACATGGACACCTTAACAGCTCAGGTTTCTGCTCTTACCGTTCAGGTAAGTAAACTCACCTCTACACCTTCTTTCAATGTTAATCAAATTTCTTATTGTGAGTTATGCTCAGGACCACACTCAACTCTTGAGTGCCCATCTGGAAACTTTTCCTCCTCATCCCATGGAGAGCAAGTAAATTTTGTCAACAATTTCCAATGAGGAAATCAAGGACCTTATTCAAACACCTACAATCTAGGGTGGCGTAATCATCCAAATTTTTCATGGAGAAATGATAACAATGCACTTAAACCCCCTGGATTTCAAAAGCAAGGTCCTAATCATAATACTCCCCATCAACAATATCCTAATCATAATACCTCTTATCAGCAAGGTCAGTCTAAAATGGAAGAACTCATGATAAGTTATATGCAAAAGACTGACACAATGTTGCAAAATCAACAAGCCACCATTAGGAATCTTGAAAATCAGCTGAGTCAAATGTCTCAATAGTTGAGTAATAGACCATCTGGGTCTTTACCTAGCAATACTGAGCAGAATCCTAAGGGTGTAAATGCTATTATGCTAAGAAGTGGTAAGGAATTAGTTGATAAGAAATTTGAGGGAGAGGAGGTTAACCTAGAGAAATATAAAGGGAAACAAAAGGAAGAGGAACCAAAGCAAAATTCGTCAAAAGTGAAAGCATATGTTCCTCCTATTCCTTTCCCAGGAAGGCTGAAGCAACAACAATTGGATTCACAATTTGCTAAATTTTTAGAAGTCTTTAAAAAATTGCAAATTAACATTCCTTTTGCAGAAGCACTTTAGCAGATGCCATCATATGCTAGGTTCATAAAGGATTTACTCACAAAGAAGAGGAAGATTGAAGGGAATGAACAGGTGATGCTTACAGGGGAATGTTCAATGATCTTACAGAATGATGTACCTAGTTTGCCAATAAAACAAAGAGATCAGGGAAGTTTTACTGTTCCTTGCACTATTGGTAATTTTAATTTTGATAAAGTACTTATAGATTCTGGTGCAAGTATAAATTTACTGCCTCTGTCCATTTTCAGAAAACTAAGACTTGGAGAATGTAAGGAGACGCACGTCACCTTACAACTTGCGGATAAAAGTGTCAAGTACCCAAAGGGTATAGTGGAGAATGTCCTAGTAAAAGTGGACAAATTCATCTTTCCAGTTGACTTTATAGTCTTGGAAATGGAAGAAGATAGAGAGGTACCCATGATCTTAGGAAGACCATTCCTAGCCACAGGTCAAGCTCTAATTGATGTAGGACAAGGTAAGCTCACCCTTAGAGCACTAGATGACCAGGTAACATTTGATATGTATGATCCTGTGTTTTTGTCTAATGAGAAAGCAATGTATTCTGACATATCTGCTGAGGGTGAAATTACTAACAATGATGTGGAGGAAGATGTAGGGCAAACCACTCTTGAAGCTGTCTTGAATGAGATAGATGATTGGGGGGATGAGGATGAGCAAGAAAACAAAGGTCGTGAACAAGTACCCCAGACTGAAAATGTTGTTGCTTTTGAGAAGACAGACGACTATGAGAAGCCACCAGTGCCGACACTAATGCCTATGCAGACACTTGAACCTAATGTCTTTTCTAATCAATTATTTGATTATAAGTGTCTGAATTTAGGAAATCCATGGCCTCACATTAATCAAGCGCCTATGACAAAAGAATTGCAGCAGCAGATTCAAGGCCAGTTGGATGAACATAGGAAAATCCTGGGATGGTCAAGGGCAGACATCCAGTAGGTAAGTTTGTTGATATCTACCTACAAAACATTGGTGGAAGCTGAAAAGAAGGGCACCATACCATGGAAGGAAGCTTGGAATCCTAATCTGAAAACGATGGTGTTGGAGGAGTTGTTTAAACTCCTTGATGTAAGCTAACCCTGATAGTTAGGCTGATGACTATAAAATAAGCGCTTCATGGGAGGCAGCCCATACTTAATAAGTATATACACTAGTGTTTTAGTTTCGTTGATAAAAAAAAAAAAAAAAAACTAATTCAAGGTTGGATAAGAGCAGCCGGTGCATTCAAGACACTTCAAGGATGACAGACATTTTGAGAGGAATTTTCTTGCTGATGAACAATTTTACACCAGGGAAGTACCAATGTTTCAATTTCTGCATTGACATTCTTTTCCTTAAATTTGTGCTATTATAAGAACAATGAGGACATTGTCTAATTTAAGTGTGGGGAAGGGATTATAAATATAGAAGTATAATGATTGATTGCACACATCATGAACTTACAATTCCCATGCTTTATTTATGTCCTTAAGTGTTTATCATCAATGAAATCTTGAAATTGACTTAGATTGGTGCCCCACTCGCCAATTGTTGTGACTAGTTTACATAGTTAAAATTTAATAGTAAAATCTCTAGAGAACGGGGTTTACCCTATGTTTAGCCTTTGAACTTGAGATTAAGTCCTTAAGTTGAAAAAACAAGCAAGTTTACTTCAAGGAAAAATTGGTTGGGATAAATCTCTCTTGAAATTTCTTTGAGAATACCTTAACACCTAGTGAAAGAGGTAAAGGAAATATTTTACTTAATGATCCCTTAATATAAAAAAAAAAAACAAAGAGAGCCTTTACTCCAATAACTCAGGAAAGTGAGTTAAGAGTATCCAATCTTAAATGTTAGTGTGAGGAAGAGTTCGTAGGGGTCCCTTTAAAACCTGGTCACTTAGGCGATGAGCCCAAGATGTGCCGACTCAATGAACTCACAATAACGAGAAGGGCGGAAAGGCAAAAATTTAGTACCATAATGAAAGTCAGGTTGACATGGGCGAGCTTTGGTCCCTCAGAAGAGTGAAGTCTCACTCCGCTGCCAATCAAGGCAAATAAAACATAAAAAAAAGGGAGAAATTCTAGGAAAAAATGGATACCATATGCTTTCACTCCTTGTTATCTTGTTTAGAGAAGTAAAATTGAGGGAGATGATACTTGCTAATAACCAATGAAGTTTAAATGAATGTTTTTCCTTATAGACTAAGTATTGTTTTCTATTGTTAAACACTGGGATTAAAAATCTGTTGTATTTAGATTAACTACTAAATTTCAACTAGATATACTAGTTACAAATTTCAGTATGGTCAGAACAATGGGCACCAGAAGTTCAATGATGGATTTCTCTTGCTTAAATCAATTATTTTTCTTGAGGACAAGCAAAAGTTTAAGTGTGAGGATGTTGATAAGATCACATTATGAAAGGAAATTAGTATTATTGAATAATCACTTCTATTAACATAAACACACACACACACATATGCATATATATTTTGATACGAACCACGCCAACCCGTGACGAAACCCAATACCAATACGTTCGGAAATTCGTTGCCTAAGACACCCAAACACCTAAAGTGGAAACCACGACCCGTTGTCTATAAGCGAGACAAGAACCTTGGTATAAAGTGAAAACGCCACAATCGGGATGAAAGGCCGATTGATAAGTCGGGATGAACGCCACGGAAATCAATCCGATAAGTTCGGTTTAGTTCATGAAGAACCAAGAGAGGTGCCTCTCAAAAGTGTTTAATGTTCAAAATCTATATTCTAATCTGCTCTAAACCCTAGAAGCTTTTATACTAGGGTTACAATTTCGTGTAAAACAAGTCCAAAACGACGTAGTTTAGTTAAGTAATATAAAAACACGAAACAGAACAAGCTGGCCGATAGGGGATACACGGCCTGTGTACATGGCCGTGTACTTGGACCGTGTACTGTTCTGTGTAACTTCTGGCAACATACACGCCCGTGTACTTTGACCGTGTACTGTTCTGGGCAACTCCTGGCAACATACATGCCCGTGTACTTTGACCGTGTATCTGTCTGTAACTTCTGGAAACATACACGCTCGTGTACACGCCCGTGTATTTTGACCGTGTATCTGTCTGAGCAATCTTGAGCGTCCTACACGGCCGTGCCTTGAAAATACACGCCCTCTTTAACCCGTGTTCGGTGTGACTTGTAAAAGAGTAAGGGTCTTCCCATGGTTGTTCCAATCCATTCCAACTTCATGATTGCCCCAATCCTTCCCGACTTTATGGACATTCTTTATCAACCCGTTAAGTGCTTCCTTGAGTCGTTTCGCTCGACTTCTTGTGATCGGTCCAGGTGGCACTTCAAAAGGATCTATAGTCCTTCTTCCAGCTTAACTCTCATTATAGATCTCATCATTTCCCTCCTCTTGAAAAGGATTTGTCCTCAAATCGTCATCTACATCAAAAGGGCTCAAATCAATAACATTAAATGTGGCACTTACTTGATACTCACCAGGCAAATCTATCTTGTATGCATTGTCATTGATGCGCTCAAGAACTTGAAATGGTCCATCTCCTCTAGGAAGTAGTTCAGATCGATGCCGCATGGGAAACCGCTCTTTGCGCATGTGAACCCAAACCCAATCTCCAGGTTCAAAAATAGCTTGTCGACGAAGCTTGTTGGCTTGTTTCACATACTACTCTGTTCGACGTTCAATGTCCAACCTTGCTTTCTCATGGATCTGTTGAACAAATTCGGCCTTCTTCTTGCTATCTAGATTAACATACTCAGAAATAGGCAAAGGTGATAAATCCAAAGGAGTTAGTGGATTAAACCCATACACAATTTCAAAAGGAGAAAATTTAGTAGCAGAATGCACTGTACGGTTATAAGCAAATTCAACATGCGGCAAACAATCCTCCTAACTCTTAATATTCTTTTTAATTATAGCCCTCAACAAAGTAGATAAAGTTCGATTCACTACCTCAATTTGACCATCAGTCTGTGGATGACAAGTAGTAGAAAACAGTAACTTAGTTCCTAACATAGCCTACAAAGTCTTCCAAAAGTAGCTTAAGAACTTAGCATCCCTATCTGATACAATTGTTCTAGGCATACCATGCAATCGCACAACTTCCCTAAAGAATAAATTAGCAATATTACAAGCATCATCCGTTTTGTGACAAGGAATGAAATGTGCCATTTTAGAAAACCTATCAACAACTACAAAAACAGAATCCCGACCATGTCTAGACCTGGGTAATCCTAACACAAAGTCCATAGAAATATCTACCCATGGCTCATGAGGAATGGGAAGTGGGGTGTAAAGCCCTTGAGGTTGGACTCTAGATTTCGCTTGCTTACATGTGACACATCGCTCACAAATCCTCTCAACATCTCGTTTCATGTGAGGCCAATAGAAGTGTTCCTGCAATACCCCTAATGTTTTTTCTACTCCAAAGTGTCCCATTAAACCTCCTCCATGAGACTCCCTCACAAGTAATTCTCTTAAAGAACAAATTGGAATGCACAATTTACTCTCCTTAAACAAGAATCCGTCATGTTTATAAAATTTTCCATGCCCACTCTTCTCACATTGCACATACTCTTCACAGAAATCTCGATTAGCAGCATATAATTCCTTAATGTGCTCAAAACCAACCAGTCTAGAACTAAGAGTAGAGATAAGAGTATACCTTCTAGAAAGTGCATCAGCAACGACATTCTCTTTACCTTGCTTGTAGTGGATGACATATGGAAATGTTTCAATGAACTCCACCCAACGAGCATGCCTTTTGTTCAGCTTGTGTTGTCCCTTCAAATACTTCAAGGATTCATGATCAGTGTGGATCACAAACTCTTTCGGCCAAAGGTAATGTTGCCACGTCTCTAGGGCTCGAACCAATGCATATAGCTCCTTGTCGTAAGTAGGGTAATTCAAGGTTGCCCCACTTAGCTTTTCGCTAAAGAATGCAATCGGTCTTCTCTCCTGCATAAGCACTGCTCCAATACCTAATCCTAAAGCATCACACTCAATTTCAAACATTTTAGCAAAGTTAGGTAAAGCAAGTAATGGTGCCTAAGTCAACTTATTTTTAAGTGTCTGAAAGGCTTTCTCTTATGGCTCTTCCCAGCTGAACCTCTGTAAGTGGTGCTACAATGGTGCTAAAATCCTTCACAAATCTCCTGTAAAAGCTCGCTAGTCCATGGAAACTCCGCACATTACTTACATTGGTTGGACTAGGCCATTCTTGGATCGCACGGACCTTTTCTTCATCAACCTGTATTCCCTGCGCACTAACGACAAAACCAAGAAACACCAGTTTGTCTGTGCAAAAAGTACACTTTTTGAGGTTAGCGTATAATTGTTCCTTTCGAAGCACTTCTTAAACATCCCTCAAGTGTGACATATGATCTTCTAAACTTTTTCTGTAAATAAGAATGTCATCAAAGTAGACAACCACAAATTTCCCAATAAATGACCTCAAAACATGGTTCATAAGTCTCATAAAAGTACTAGGTGCATTAGTTAAACCAAAAGGCATTACTAACCACTCATACAATACATATTTCGTCTTAAATGCAGTTTTCCATTCATCACCTTCTTTCATTCTAATTTGGTGATATCCACTTTTCAGATCAGTTTTAGAAAAGACACTAGATCCATGTAACTCATCTAACATATCATAGGAATGGGATGATGATACTTTACCGTGATGTTGTTGATGGTGCGGCAATCAACACACATTCTCCATGTCCCATCCTTCTTAGGCACCAAAATCACTGGCACTGCACATAGACTCATGCTCTCTCTCACGTACCCCTTCTCCATTAATTCCTCGACCTGCCTTTGGAGTTCCTTTGTCTCCTCCGGATTGCTCCTGTAAGCTGGCTTATTTGGAATCGATGCTCCGGGTACAAGGTCAATTTGGTTCTCAATACCACGAACAAGTGGTAATCCCTTTGGAATCTCCTCAGGAAAGACATCTTCAAAGTCCTGCATAAGAGACACAACCACACTAGGTAAGGAGTTAGATAACATATGATTAGAGATGATAAGAAAGTTAGGGCAAATTACAATGAAAACATCTAAAAGCTATTATGGAATTATTCTAAATTTCTAAAAATGCCACAAATATACCTCCAGATATACCTCAGGAATAAATTATTTAATTAAATTTATTTTTAAATTAAAATATATAATATATTTGAATTTCTAAATGTAAATTTTATCGTGAAACTTAATATGGTCTAGTGGTGTGATCGATATTTTTGCATATTCAAGGTTATAGGTTCGATTTCCATTAGAATCAATTTTACCTTTTTCAAGTTGTATTTATTATATATCTCTCATTATATAATTTCCATTCTATTTTTGTTTTTCTTTTCACTATAATATATATAATTGAATTTCATTAATAAAAGATATAAAAATTAACTAAGTAAATTCTCAATATATATTATTTCTTTATTAGTAACTTTATGATAAATAATAATTATATTAGATATTATAAGTATTTCAATAGTATTGTATAAAATAATAGAAAATAATAGAAATTTATATTATTTTAAGTACTAACATTTTCATTCACTATTAATCTTATGAAAGGAAATTAGTATTATTGAATAATCACTTCTATTAACATAAACACACACACACACATATGCATATATATTTTGATACGAACCACGCCAACCCGTGGCGAAACCCAATACCAATACGTTCGAAAATTCGTTGCCTAAGACGCCCAAACACCTAAAGTGGAAACCGCGACCCGTTGTCTATAAGCGAGACAAGAACCTTGGTATAAAGTGAAGACGCCATAATCAGGATGAAAGGCCGATTGATAAGTCAGGATGAACGCCACGGAAATCAATCCGATAAGTTCGGTTTAGTTCATGATGAACCAAGAGAGGTGCCTCTCAAAAGTGTTTAATGTTCAAAATCTATATTCTAATCTTCTCTAAACCCTAGAAGCTTTTATACTAGGGTTACAATTTCGTGTAAAACAAGTCCAAAACGACGTAGTTTAGTTAAGTAACATAAAAACGCGAAACAGAACAAGCTGGCCAACAGGGGAAACACGGCCTGTGTACACGGCCATGTACTTGGACCGTGTACTGTTCTGTGCAACTTCTGGCAACATACACGCCCGTGTACTTTGACCGTGTACTATTCTGGGCAACTCCTGGCAACATACACGCCTGTGTACATGCCCGTGTACTTTGACCGTGTATCTGTCTGTAACTTCTGGAAACATACACGCTCGTGTACACGCCCGTGTATTTTGACCGTGTATCTATCTGAGCGATCTTGAGCATCCTACACGGCCGTGCCTTGAAAATACACACCCTCTTTAACCCGTGTCCGGTGTGACTTGTAAAAGAGTAAGGGTCTTCCCATGGTTGTTCCAATCCATTCCAACTTCATGATTGCCCCAATCCTTCCCGGCTTCATAGACATTCTTTATCAACCCGTTAAGTGCTTCCTTGAGTCATTTCGCTCGACTTCTTGTGATCGGTCCAGGTGGCACTTCAAAAGGATCTACAGTCCTTCTTCCAGCTTGACTCTCATTATAGATCTCAACATATTTTTTATAACTTTACTAGTAAAATAATCTTGTAACGTCAATATAAAAAATTATAAATTATTATATTATTTTTATAATCTTGTTAAAATGTTTATTCTTTTAACATTTTATAAAATATATCAAGCACCTACAATCGATACAAAAAAATTTTAAATTTACTTCCCTATTCAGCATTAAATTGTATTAAGAGTTTATTTTTTTCTATTTATATGAGATATATTATAATTGTAATGATAAGTGAATATTTTTCTATAGGTAATTTGAATATTGATTATAATACTATATATTCGGATCCCTCAATGATATGATCTTGTGTCCAGCCTTGATTATTATCAAGAGGTGCTATTATAATTTGCACAAGAATTTAATGTCTTATTTTAAAAGCAAGTCATTCAATTTGATAAATATATCATGTTGAAGCTATGGAAGAAGTGATGTTAGTATAATGAAGTTACTTACAAGATGAGGATCAAGAAGGACATGATGGGTCAAACATAGAATACCATATGAAGGATAATAAAGGCCTTTCAACTAAAGAAGCAAGATAGCATGTGAAGTATATAATTTCAAAGGCATGGAAGAGACTTACAAAAGAGTGCCTTTTTCCATAACCTTTTCCTACATCCTTTGCAAATGCTTCTCTTAGCATAGCAAGGATGATCCCTTTGATGTACAATTATGATGACAACCACAAACTTCCACATCTTGAGGAACACATGAAAGCACTATCACTTGGTTTAAAAGACCCATATATTTGCATGCTTGTTGGTTTACTTTGAACTTTTGCACGCAAGATTCCAAAGATTATTGACTCATGAGTTAGCATTAGATTCAAGAGGTACTATCATACACGAATATTTATATATATATATATCATAAAAATAGTATTATAGAATAAGTAACTAATATAATAAATATAATAAGTGTCAATGTCATAAATAAGCAAGTGGGACAAAGGGTAACACTGTCTTTTTTCGATGGGACTATAAAAGCGAAACTAACTTAGGGTTTTATCCTTTTGCTCATTGGTCACTTTATATCCAAAAAACAAAAGTGGGAGAGAGAGAAGCCTATAAAGAACCCTTCAAGAGAACCTAAAGTGATCTAAGTAGGCATCACAGTGAAGCAAAAATGTATGATTTTAGTTATTACAAGACTTATTGTAACAAAGGAGACTCAACCGCAAAATCATTTTGGTTGTCCATAGGGGTTAAATTAAAGAACAGGATTAAATAAGCAAAGAATCAACCAAATTCAAGTTCTAAGTGCGAATCTAAGCCAAGTGAGTATACTAGAAACTAACTTTATGTTAGATATGGGTAACATAATGATCAGTTAGATTAAAAGCATAACAATTAAGATTTAGGAGGAATTAATATAGAAAAATTAGCTTTTTTAAGACCGTACCTAGATGTACACGACCTCCCAACATGGCTGTATTTCGACCATGTAAACCCGAATAGATACACGACCTCCTAACGCGTTCATGTTACTCTCGTATTAAACACAAAAGACATAGTGAGAAATACACGACCTCCCAACACGGTCGTGCTACTTTTGTGTTAAACACAATAGACATATCTAGAGATATATGACCTATCTACACGGTTATGTTCTAACCGTATTAAACCTAAAACCCACTAAAAGATACACTATCTTTTAACACGGTCGTGTACAAACCGTATTAAGCTACATGGCCTCCAACATGGCCGTATTGAGTGAAAAAAAATTCATTTTATATCTATTCAACTCTAAATTCAACCATTTCCCACATAACCTATATAGCTAGTAAGACCTTAGTTAACCTAATAGATTAAGAGAAATTAAGAGGGTTACATTATTCTTAGATTTAGTACTAAGAAGGATGTATTGATGATTGTATAGATATCAATTTAGCTTAAGTTAGCACCAAATGTGCTTAAGTCTACGATCCTAGGTATGCTATTACCCTGTTTGCTGTATGTGATTGCTAGGTAGTTATTTAATGAATTATATGTAGAATACTAAAGTGTTAAAGTGTTATAAGAAGTGATTGATGTACGTTGCTTGTGTTTTGCTCGGCTTAGGGCCACAGTGGTAAATCCCTAGGGGGCACCTCGATGATTGGTATGTCGCGTTGTCCTTAGCAAAGTCGTGTATTAAAATGATCTAAGGTAGATTAAGGTTAGATGAGACCCGTAGTGGCAGTTTCCACTAAGACAAAACTTTTATGTGTATTGAGGTCATGAGTACCATTATGTGGTATAAATCATTTTGAGATTATTGTGTAAGTTGAAGTATGAATGTGTTGTGGATAAATGTTACATACATGCATCTGCTATTATAGTGGTATGTTACGTGCATGAGGGTGTAGTACTCATGTGTTGAGCTTAGGCTCACCCTCCTTCCTTTTTTTTTTTTTTAACTGCAAACGAAAATGACGAACAAGTGGAGTATGATGAGAATGGGGAATTGGTGGGACATTACTTTGATGAGATGGGAAGAGAACATTATTATTATGTAGAGAAAGAGTGATGAAAAGTTCTAAATATTTGTAATTTGAAGTTTATTAGTTAAATTGAAGTTATAAAGATAATTGTTATCTTGAGATTTTATTGTTATTAAATAATGAGATTTTGAATAACTCATTTGAGAGTCATTTATTTGATTGAAGTTATAGTAATGTAATGGTTAATATAAATGATTAGTTTAAAGTATTATGGAGTTTAGAGCCTTAACGTATCGCTTTGCAATAGTGATATGTAGTAGGCTATGATGCTCCAGGTTTTGGGGCATTATAGGTACATTGTAAGTGATGAAGTAAATTGCTTGGAAGCATTAGCTGAAATAGTTTAATAAAGTTTTGTAGTTGACTTATCCAATAACATTCAATTAAATCACCAGTCAGGCCAACAAAGTCAATAAATGATGTTGCATGCTCATTTATTAAGGTTTCATAGCTCACAAGGGGTTTTCTTATTAGTACTTCTATTTATTAGTAGATTTCTTTAGCTATTTTCTTATATATATATAAGCATAGTCAATATAAATAGGTTATCCAACTGATCTACCATACAGGTTAGTAGAACCTGTGAATTTTGTTACATGAATTTTTGTTTTGCCTTAATTTATTTTTGCTAGTTTTTGAATTTCTTAATGAATAAGGGTTTCATATCTATTAAGTCGTTAGGATTCATTTGTTAATATAAGTAACACATATATTGGAATGGCTAGCAATTTAAATATGTTTATGTTAGCTATGCATCTTGATTTAACATGGTAAAGTAAAGAGTTTTATGCTCATACTGTAATGCCTTAAAAGGGGTGCTTGATAGGTGTTTAATTATATATATATATATATAGTGAGATTTAAAGTATTTTTCTCTTATTTTGGTGTATTTTTGAAGAATTTTAATTTTAATTGAGTAATATTTTGATTTTAGAGCTTTGATAAATAATTGAATCAAAAAGGAAGAAAAGGAGTGCAATTTTACTCAATTTAGTGCTAAATAGAAGAAGTTATGAAGTTGTAAAGGTAGATACAGTCTAGGCATGACCATGTTTATTAGTCATGTATCTCTCAAACATAGTTTTTTTTAAGCACGACTTAGAAATAACATCTAGAAACAATCAAATTTAGGCCATGTCTACTAGAGTGTCTAGTTTGACAAGATTTTGATCAACAACTTTGACACAACCTAGAGCGCGATCGTGCCAAACAACATGTTGGCCTAAAAATAGAATTTTTTTATGCTCACTATAAAAAGGATGAAGGGGACTTGACTAAAAAAAAGGAAGAAGACATTTTTATTTGCTTTAGTTTTTTTTTTTTTATTGAAACTAGAAAGCTATTTCTCTATACTTTAAGGATTTAGGATTTTTAGATTTCTTTGATAATGCATGATTTTACATATTTGAGGATTTCTATTTTCAATATAATTAGAGCTTAAATCTTCTTAGTATCTAGACTTGTGGATCTCAAGTTTGTTATGTGATTGGATTTATTGCCATTCAATGAATTCTTATATTTCTTGATTTATGCATGTGTTTTTTGTATTGTTTAAATTAATATTTCCAAAGTATTATTCTATCTATTTGATATTATACATTGAGATTGAGAAATCTAATGTGTAAATAGATTTAGTATGTTTCAAGAGAATTAATGTAATCTTAAAGATAAGTTACATAATTCTTCTAGAATTAATTAATTTATTTAAGGGAATTTATTGTTTTTAATGAGGTCTTCGAAATATGCTAATATGAAGAAATTTAATTAGTTATTTTTAAGATTAGGGTTAATAAGTTTGAAAAAGTTATTAAATTAATTTAGCAATTCCTTTGGTCAATGAAAATAAGATGGAATTGAATTAATTTTGTTAATGTCACATAATGATTCTTAGTGGAAACAAAATCTAGATACTAGCTTTACCATCTTGAAGTTAAGTATAATAAGTTCTACATTTCTTTCTCTCAATTTAATCTCTAGTTAATTAATTAATACTTAGTTATAGAGTTTAAATCAATTAATCTTTATAATTTACTAGTTAGATAACATGGTGTAGGTTTGCATTAATAGTTGTAATTCATGTAGGACAATATTCGTATTTAATACATTATATTACAAAATTTTATAGATATATTTTCCTTCCATCAGCACTATACCCTACCCTGTGTTCTTACAAGGTAAGGATACAATAAGGCTCGTAACCACTTTATACCAAAAAATCTACATTTACAATTACTCACAATCAAGATATCATCTAACAATTTAAACAAATGACTCAATTAAATCCCCTTTAGAATCTACATACTTCTTTAAAGAGCTCTTAATATGTAAATTCAAAATACTCTAAATGATAACTATTATAAATATTCAAATTCCCTAAAATCTAAATAAGTCCCATCACTATTTCAAAGGCTTTAGGGGATAATCTTCACTTAGTCATCGTTGCAGTAAAAGAAATCTATGTCATCTCCATCTTACATGTGTCCTTAGGTTCTCATCATATGAAGTATGTTCATCTATGCTTGAAGCTTAAAAAAAAAAATCCCTATAAGGTGAGCTAACATTTAATACGTATAATCCATAAGCACATGCACATTATCAAACATAAGTTAAGTCACATGCATCAATGCAGACAAAAAATCATACAATAGGTTATTATTCTATTTAGTCCAGAGAACAACAAAAGAGTACTTATGACTCTGCAAAACCATATATATATGCTTATTACAAACTATGGTATTGGGAACTACTACTATGGGCCCCAACACTCATGAGTCTTTAAATCTACTTTGATCATTTCTATACATGACTCTACTAGGGATAACATCACGCATAGATTATTAGGGTACCCCTTAGGGATCTACCACTATGGGCTCCTGGCCCGAGCAATGTACAACTAACAAATAACTTAATCCAATCTATTATACATTAATCTAGTTCCATAACTATCCTAATAATCACAAGTAATAACAAAGATTACACATACTTAGAAACGTAGTCTGAAGCATGACTTGTCCAAGACTAATAGCTAGACTATAATCTATTAAAATGTCAGTAATTCACTCTTAATACTAGTCTAGGTATAGTCTAATTCACTCAATTTTGTTCACTTAATTGTTATAAGATTGCTCATCTTTTTTTATTGATAAGATCACATTATACTTATATTTTCTTTTGGACTTATATTAAATTTATTTTAATATTATAAGAAAATATAAAGAAATGATACTTAATGGTATTTATTGTGAAAATACAGGTTTTGAGGACCCAAAAGTAAATTACAAGTTAATTGGAGGAGTTTTTCACAAAATTGAAGAAGTGAGCGAAGGATTGCACTGAAAGCCGCCGTCCTTAGGCCGGCCTACATTCAAGGCCGCCGGCCTTTAAACCGGCCTCAAAAAGAAGCAAAGTCGCCGGCCTTTAAGCCGGCTTACATTCAAGGCCGCCGGCCTTGAGCCGGCCTTCATTACTCCCCGGATATCCATTGCGAGAATCTCTCCAAAATCATATCTTAATTAATTTGCTGACTCAAATCCTCATCAGATCAACCTTATCCCCCTCCTCTTTGGATCTATAAATAAACCCCTTGTGTGAACCTTGGAGGCATCCTTTCTTTTGTTTAGAATCCTTTTGTTTTGATTCTTTGTTTAGCATCCTTTGTCTTTCTTTTGAATCATTAGAATTTCCTTAGGTACTTTAGATTTTTCAAAAGTTTAGTTTGAAGAAAGAATGTCATTTTGTTGAAGTTTTCTTTCAATTAAAGAATTCAAGGAGTCATTTTGGAATATTGAAGCTCTTGAAGATTATAACCATTGTTTCATTTACTTTATTTTCCTTTATGCCATTTATTAGTTTATTCTTGTTGTTTAATATGAATTCCATTGCACCTCTTTATTTCAATTGTTTTTATGCAATTCATACTATAATGTTCTAAATCATCCTTGTGGGAAATTGGATGAAACCCTAGAATGTTAAAGGGATAATTGTAGCCATGTTATATGATTAGGAATTATTAGGATTATTCATGATTGCAATTCCTTTGATTTCAATTATAATTGGTCTTTGATTATAATTGTTAGAAATCCTTTTGATACGGGAGTTGATGAGGATTTGTTAGGAATTCTTAATTAGATTGATTGTCAATACGGGAGTTGCGATAATTGGTTTAATTAGAGTCTATGGAGGGCGCAATGCAATGTTTCTTGTTAATTAATCACTAAGGGATTAGGGTTAATTGATTTAGAGCTTTAGTTGTTTGTAGCATCAGGAGGTGTATGAACATAATTTTGATTCCTTGGTTAATTGGAGACGCGGAAGCCGACTAATTGATTTAAGGTCAACATCCTTAAAAAGGATTTTCTAAACTCACTTGAATAAACTTATAACCACAAGTGGATTTAACATGGTAGCAATTTGATTAACAAATCTAGGGTGAATTCTAATTTCCCTTGTTCATAATTGATAGATTCGTCATAAAATTTTTCTTGTTGCTTTAAGTTAAATTTTTAGATTAGACATTTCAAAACCCCTTTTTAATCACCTAGATATTGATAAGAATTTCCATAGATCTAGTACTCTATTGGTTCCTCGAGGGATCGACAACCTTACTTTTCACCACTTTATTACTTGATACGAGCAGTGCACTTGCTGCAATTTACGCTCCCATTTTATATATACGTTCTGAGCGTATCAAGTTTTTGGTGCCGTTGCCGGGGAACTAATAGATATTAGATTTTGTAATTCTGTTGGTAATTTAGGCACAATTATTTTGTTATTTAATTTTTATTATCATTGTGTGATCGTTTTCCATTCTCTTTAAGGGTCTTTTTATGCGCAAGAGTAGAAGTGCTGAACTTCTACCAATTAATCTTGAGATAGAACGCACCTTGCGACAACTTAGAAGAGAGCAGAGAAGAAAGGAAGAAGAGAACATGGCAGATAGAAACAACAATCAGATTCCGGGTGTTGGTAGAGCACTTCGAGAATACACGGTACCTGTTGTTTCAGGTCCTGCAATTAGAAGACCAACAATTCAGGCTAATAATTTCGAGTTAAAACCAGCACTCGTTCAAATGGTTCAATCAAATCAATTTGGTGGATATCCAAATGAGAGTCCTGATGAGCATATTGCAGTATTTCTTCAAATATTGTAATACAGTGAAAATGAATAATGTATCTGATGATGTAATTAGGCTACAACTTTTTCCGTTTTCACTTAGAGAAAAAGCTAGGGCTTGGTACAATTCATTGCCACAAGACTTTGTAACCACTTGGGTAGATCTCTCATCTAGATTTTTAAGGAGATTTTTTCCACCAGCTAGAACTGCTAGGTTAAGAAATGACATCACAAACTTCAGTAAGTTTAGTGGTGAATCACTTTATGAAGCATGGGAAAGATTCAAGGAGGCAATTAGAAAATGCCCCCATCATGGATTACCAGATAATCTCCTTATTGAGATATTCTATCTCAGTTTAGATGACACATTGAGATCTCTGGTAGATGCTGCTTCTGGTGGTGCATTAATGAGTAAGACATATGATGAGGCTAGTGCTTTGATAGATGAAATGGCCTCTAGTGCACATAATTGGCAACATGAAAGAGGTAAGTCTAGAGTGGCATCTGTCAATGATATGGACACCTTAACAGCTCAGATTTCTGCTCTTACCGCCCAGGTAAGTAAACTCACCTCTACACCTTCTTTCAATGTTAATCAAATTTCTTGTTGTGAGTTATGCTCAGGACCACACTCAACTCTTGAGTGCCCATCTGGAAACTTTTCCTCCTCATCCCATGGAGAGCAAGTAAATTTTGTCAACAATTTCCAAAGAGGTAATCAAGGACCTTATTCAAACACCTACAATCCAGGGTGGCGTAACCATCTAAATTTCTCATGGAAAAATGATAACAATGCACTTAAACCCCTTGGATTTCAAAAGCAAGGTCCTAATCATAATACTCCCCATCAACAATATCCTAATCATAATACCTCTTCTCAGCAAATTCAGTCTAAAATGGAAGAACTCATGATAAGTTATATGCAAAAGACTGACACAATGTTGCAAAATCAACAAGCCACCATTAGGAATCTTGAAAATTAGCTTAGTCAAATGTCTCAACAGTTGAGTAATAGAGCATCTGGGTCTTTACCTAGCAATACTGAGCAAAATCCTAAGGGTGTAAATGCTATTATGTTAAGAAGTGGTAAGGAATTGGTTGATAAGAAACTTGAGGAAGATGAGGTTAACCTGGAAAAAGATAAAGGGAAACAAAAGGAAGAGGAATCAAAGAAAAATTCACCAAAAGTGAAAGCATATGTTCCTCCTATTTCTTTCCCAAGAAGGCTGAAGCAACAACAATTGGATTCACAATTTGCTAAATTTTTAGAAGTCTTTAAAAAACTGCAAATTAACATTCCTTTTGCAGAAGCACTTCAGCATATGCCATCATATGCTAGGTTCATGAAGGATTTACTCACAAAGAAGAGGAAGATTGAAGGGAATGAACCGGTGATGCTTACAGGGGAATGTTCAATGATCTTACAGAATGATGTACCTAGTTTGCCAAGAAAACAAAGAGATCAGGGGAGTTTTACTGTTCCTTGTACCATAGGCAATTTTCATTTTGATAAAGTTCTTATTAACTCTGGTGCAAGTATAAATTTAATGCCTCTATCTATTTTTAGGAAATTGGGACTTGGAGAGTGTAAGGGAACTCATGTTACCTTGCAACTTGCTGATAGGAGCATCAAATATCCAAGAGGGATTGTGGAAAATGTCCTAGTGAAAGTAGATAAATTCATCTTTCCAGTTGACTTTATAGTCTTAGAGATGGAGGAGGATAAAGAGGTACCCATGATCCTTGGCAGACCATTCCTTGCAATAGGTAAAGCCTTAATTGATGTGGAACAAGGTAAGCTTACTTTAAGAGTTATGGATGAACAAGTCACGTTTAATGTGTATGAGGCTACAAAAAAATTTGATGACTATAAATCCTGTTACACTATTGATAATGTTGATGAGCTTTCCTCTAAGTTCATGGAAGAGAATGCAGGTGTGGACACGATGGAGTCAGTTCTTAGGGATTTAGATGACTGGAGTGATGATAAGGATGAACCCCAAGAAGAACATGTTGAACAAGTGTATGAATTCAAGACTCGACACTATGAGGAGCTGGGGACCACTGAGAAGAAACTGATGCCATCATTGACACAACCCCCGGTGCTTGAACTTAAACCTTTGCCTGGTCATTTAAAGTATGCTTATCTTGGAACAAATGATACTTTGCCAATTATCATTTCTTCTTCTTTGACAGGTGATCAAGAGCAACAACTTTTGGATGTTCTCAGAGAACATAAGGAAGCTATCGGGTGGACCATTGCGGATATTAAGGGAATTAGCCCTTTAATGTGTACTCATAGGATATTTCTTGAAGCTGAGTGTAAACCTACAGTACAACCACAAAGAAGACATAGCCCAACTCTTAAGGAAGTTGTAAAAAGGAAGTGCTTAAATTGTTAGATGCAGGCATTATTTTTCCAATTTCTGATAGTAAATGGGTTAGTCCTGTCCAAGTTGTACCAAAGAAAGGTGGCATGACTGTGGTAAAGAATGATGCCAATGAATTGATCCCAACCCGTACTGTGACAGGGTGGCGAGTTTGCATAGATTAGAGAAAATTGAATGATGCCACCCGTAAAGACCACTTTCCCTTACCTTTCATTGATCAGATGTTAGAAAAACTCGCAAGGCCTGATTATTACTGTTTCCTTGATGGTTATTCTGGGTATAATCAAATTCATATAGCGTCCGAGGATCAGGAGAAAACCACATTTACTTGTCCCTATGGTACTTTTGCATTTAGGAGAATGCCCTTTGGTCTCTGTAATGCACCTGCTACTTTTCAGAGGTGTATGATGTCTATATTTTCTGACATGTTAGAGAATTTTATTGAAATATTTATGGATGACTTCTCTGTTTTTGGGAAGTCATTTGAATCATGTTTGAAAAATTTAGGCTGTGTGCTCAAAAGATGTAAGGAAACTAACCTACTTTTGAATTGGGAGAAATGCCATTTTATGGTACGAGAGGGAATAGTGTTAGGTCACAAGGTGTCAGAAAAAGGGATTGAAGTTGACAAGGCAAAAGTGGAAGTAATAGAGAAGTTGCCACCACCCACTTCAGTAAAAGGAGTCAGGAGCTTCTTAGGACATGATGGCTTCTACAGGAGATTTATCAGGGACTTCTCTAAAATCTCTAGACCTCTGTGTAATTTACTTGAAAAAGATTCTACTTTTGTGTTTGATGAAAATTGTTTGCAGGCATTCAAAATATTGAAGGAGAAGCTCAGCTCTGCACCAGTGATTGTTGCACCAAATTGGGAGATTCCATTTGAGCTGATGTGTGATGCTAGTGACTATGCCGTGGGGGCAGTACTAGGACAAAGAAGAGGTAAGATCTTTCATGCTATATACTATGCAAGTAGAACCTTGAACGAGGCCCAGAAAAACTATGCCACAACAGAAAAAGAGCTATTAGCAGTGATATTTGCATGTGACAAGTTTAGGTCTTACTTGATAGGTTCTAAAGTAATAGTATACACAGATCATGCTGCTCTTAAGTATTTATTTGCTAAAGCTGATGCTAAACCCAGGTTAATTCGTTGGATTCTATTGCTGCAAGAATTTGACTTAGAAATTAAGGATAAAAAGGGAAGTGAAAATGTGGTTGCTGATCATTTATCACGTTTGGAATATGATTGTTTAGAACCACCCATCAATGAAAAATTCCCTGATGAGCATTTGCATGCAATAGACATCCATGAATTACCTTGGTATGCCGACATAGTTAATTACTTGGTTAGAAAAATCATACCATATGGTTTGTCATTCCAACAGAAAAAGCAATTTTTGCATGATGTGAAGTATTATTTTTGGGATGAGTCGTATTTGTTTAAATCCTGTGCTGACCAAGTAATTAGACGATGTGTGCCTAAAATTGAACAGCTTAGCATAATACAGCACTGTCACTCCAAAGAAACAGGAGGTCACTTTAGGGTAGAAAGAACAGCAGAAAAAATTTTACCTTGCGGATTTTATTGGCCCAGATTGTTTCATGATTGCAGAAACTTCATTATGACTTGTGCTCAATGACAAAGGACTGGCAATATTTCAAGAAGACATGAATTACCACAAAATAATATACTTGTAATTGAACTTTTTGACGTTTGGGGAATCGACTTTATGGGTCCTTTTCCCTCATCTTTTTCAAACAAATATATTCTTTTAGCTGTTGATTATGTTTCGAAATGGGTAGAGGCAGTTGCTCTGCAAACTAATGACAATAGGGTTGTCATTAAATTTTTGAAAAAGAATATATTTTCAAGATTTGGGGTACCTAGAGCTATAATAAGTGATGGGGGAACACATTTTTGTAACAGGCAATTTGAGAAATTATTATTAAAATATGGAGTTACTCACAAAATTGCCACCCCTTATCATCCACAAACATGTGGACTGGTTGAGGTATCCAATAGGGAAATTAAGCGAATCTTAGAGAAAACTGTCAATGCATCCCGAAAGGATTGGTCTTTAAAACTTGATGATGCATTGTGGGCTTATAGAACAGCTTTTAAAACACCTATTGGAATGTCCCCCTACAAGATTGTTTATGGTAAATCATGTCACCTACCCGTGGAGCTTGAGCACAAGGCATACTGGGCCATAAAATACCTTAACTTTGAGTTGCAACCTGCAGGTGAAAAGAGGTTGCTCCAATTGAATCAAATGGCCCAGATGAGAGAGGAAGCATATGAAAATGCGAGAATTTACAAGGAGAGAGCAAAGCGATGGCATGATAAGAACATCTTACAGCAGGAGTTCTTGCCTGGTCAAAGAGTCTTATTGTACAACTCTCGATTGAAGCTATTCCCAGGTAAGTTGAAATCACGATGGTCTGGACCATTTGAAATTGTTAATGTGTTTCCTTATGGTGCAGTTGAGTTGAAGGCAGAAGACAACCGTACTTTTAAAGTAAACGGTTATCTTCTCAAACATTACTATGAAGGGGAACATGTTGATAGAAACGCCACAACTGTGGATTTCGGAAATTTGAGAACTTGAGCTAGAAAAGTCAGGCTAGCGACTATAAACTAAGCGCTTCATGGGAGGCAGCCCATGCTCAAAAAGTATATACACTTGTGTTGTTTAAAAAAAAAAAAAAAACTAATTCAAGGCTTGATAAGAGCTGTCGGTGCATTCAAGACACTCCAAGGATGACAGAAATTTTAGGAGGAATTTTCTTCCTGTCGAACAATTTTATACTAGGGAAGTACCAGTATTTCAGTTTCTGCATTGACATTCGTTTCCTTAATTTTGTGAAATATTAGGAACAATGAGGACATTGTTCAATTTAAGTGTGGGGAAGGGATTATAAATGTAGAAGTATAATGATTGCACACATCAATGGCTTACAAATCCCATGCTTTATTTATGTCCTTAAGTGTTTTCAAGGAAATCCTGAAATTGAATTAGATTGGTGCCCTACTCGCCAATTGTTGTGACTAGTTTACATTGTTAAAATTTAAGAGTAAAATCTCTAGAGAACGGGGTTTACCCTATGTTTAGCCTTTGAACTTGAGATTGAGTCCTTAAGTTGAAAAAACAAGCAAGTTTACTTCAAGGAAAAATTGGTTGGGATAAATCTCTCTTGAAATTTCTTTGAGAATACCTTAACACCTAGTGAAAGAGGTAAAGGAAATATTTTACTTAGTGATCCCATAAAAAAAAAAAAAAAGAGCCTTTACTCCAATAACTTAGGAAAGTGAGTTAAGAGTATCCAATCTTAAATGTTAGTGTGAGGAAGAGTTCGTAGGGGTCCCTTTAAAACCTGGTCACTTAGGCGATGAGCCCAGGATGTCCCGACTCAATGAACTCACAATAACAAGAAGGGCGGAAAGGCAAAAATTTAGTACCTTAATGAAAGTCAGGTTGACATGGACGAGCTTTGGTCCCTCAGAAGAGTGAAGTCTCACTCCGCTGCCAATCAAGGCAAATAAAACATACAAAAAAAAGGGAGAAATTCTAGGAAAAAATGGATACCATATGCTTTCACTCCTTGTTATCTTGTTTAGAGAAGTAAAATTGAGGGAGATGATACTTGCTAATAACCAATGAAGTTTAAATGAATGTTTTTCCTTATAGACTAAGTATTGTTTTCTATTGTTAAACACTGGGATTAAAAATCTGTTGTATTTAGATTAACTACTAAATTTCAACTAGATATACTAACAAATTTCTGTATGGTCAGAACAATGGGCACCAGAAGTTCAATGATGGATTTCTCTTGTTTAAATCAATTATTTTGCTTGAGGACAAGCAAAAGTTCAAGTGTAGGGATGTTGATAAGATCACATTATACTTATATTTTCTTTTGGACTTATATTAAATTTATTTTAATATTATAAGAAAATATAAAGAAATGATACTTAATGGTATTTATTGTGAAAATACAGGTTTTGAGGACCCAAAAGTAAATTACAAGTTAAATGGAGGAGTTTTTCACAAAATTGAAGAAGTGAGCGAAGGATTGCACTGAAGGCCGCCGTCCTTGGGCCAGCCTACATTCAAGGCCGCCGGCCTTGAGCCGGCCTTTAAACCAGCCTCAAAAAGAAGTAAAGCCGCCGGCCTTTATGCCGGCCTACATTCAAGGCCGCCGGCCTTCATTACTCCCCGGATATCCATTGCGAGAATCTCTCCAAAATCATATCTTAATTAATTTGCTGACTCAAATCCTCATCAGATCAACCTTATCCCCCTCCTCTTTGGATCTATAAATATACCCCTTGTGTGAACCTTGGAGGCATCCTTTCTTTTGTTAAGCATCCTTTCTTTTGTTTAGAATCCTTTTGTTTTGATTCTTTGTTTAGCATCCTTTGTCTTTCTTTTGAATCATTAGAATTTCCTTAGGTACTTTAGATTTTTCCAATGTTTAGTTTGAAGAAAGAATGTCATTTTGTTGAAGTTTGCTTTCAATTGAAGAATTCAAGGAGTCATTTTGGAAGATTGAAGCTCTTGAAGATTATAACCATTGTTTCATTTACTTTATTTTCCTTTATGCCATTTATTAGTTTATTCTTGTAGTTTAATATGAATTCCATTGCACCTCTTTATTTTAATTGTTTTTATGCAATTCATACTATAATGTTCTAAATCATCCTTGTGGGAAATTGGATGAAACCCTAGAATGTTAAAGGGATAATTGTAGCCATGTTATATGATTAGGAATTATTAGGATTATTCATGATTGCAATTCCTTTGATTTCAATTATAATTGGTCTTTGATTATAATTGTTAGAAATCCTTTTGATACGGGAGTTGATGAGGATTTGTTAGGAATTCTTAATTAGATTGATTGTCAATACGGGAGTTGCGATAATTGGTTTAATTAGAGTCTATGGAGGGCGCAATGCAATGTTTCTTGTTAATTAATCACTAAGGGATTAGGGTTAATTGATTTAGAGCTTTAGTTGTTTGTAGCATCGGGAGGTGTATGAACATAATTTTGATTCCTTGGTTAATTGGAGACGCGGAAGCCGACTAATTGATTTAAGGTCAACATCCTTAAAAAGGATTTTCTAAACTCACTTGAATAAACTTATAACCACAAGTTGATATAACATGGTAGCAATTTGATTAACAAATCTAGGGTGAATTCTAATTTCCCTTGTTCATAATTGATAGATTCGTCATAAAATTTTTCTTGTTGCTTTAAGTTAAATTTTTAGATTAGACATTTCAAAACCCTTTTTTAATCACCTAGATATTGATAAGAATTGCCATAGATCTAGTACTCTATTGGTTCCTCGAGGGATCGATAACCTTACTTTTCACCACTTTATTACTTGATACGACCAGTGCACTTGCTGCAATTTACGCTCCCATTTTATATATACATTCTGAAAGTATCATTTATTATAAATTCTAGGGTTTTATTAGGCGTTTAAATTAGATGGTGATGCGGAAGAGGTATGCTTTGATACCAAATGATACGGATTTTGATTCGAATTCCTTCACACACAACCAAATCGTCAACAACAATCAAATAACTCCAATTTTTAGGGTTTTGTAGATTTTAGTACTAACGCATAAAATCAAAGATATGATTAAAATTATCAATCTATAGATACCAAGATTGATAAAATTGAACTGTTTCACTATCAAAATATAGAACGATAGAACCCACGTTCTACAAATCAATCACTACAGTTAAAGAATTCTACGAATCCAATAACGATGCTTGCCACAAATTCTATAGCACCAAGAATTTGATAAGAACAACAAGAATAATGAGAAAAGAATTCAATCCCCAATATTCAAAGATATCCAAAGAGGATTCTCACACTCAAGTGTCCTTGTGTTCACAAAAAAAAATTCATCATCCCCCCCTCGAAAAACCTTAAGGATCCTATTTATATCATCCTAAAAAAATTTGTGCGAAAACATTCTAGGCCGGCCAAAGGTCGGCGGCCTTCACTTAGGCCGGCTCTAAGGCCAGCAGCCTTGAAGTGAACTCAACCGGCCTTTATTCAAGGCCAGCTTAAAGCTGGCCGGACTTCGCCTTGAGTCCTCCCGACGCCCATGTCCTCCTTTGTTTGGTGCTCATATTTTCGCTCTTGGAATCGTATCATTCCCTCCATGCTGAAAATGATTCAACCTCGAATCTGTATCGTCCATCCTACTAGGCCACATAAATAGACTCCTCTTTCCCTTGGGCTTCTTAAGGCAAATCAGTCTTGTGTGTTGTACTTCAGTTGGACTCATAGGAAGAAGCTTGTATGTCTTACCCTGTTGCTGAATGGTATACTCATTGGTGTATCCATCACACTTAGATCTGAGGTCATACTGCTAAGGTCTTCCAAGGATCAAATGTGTAGCTTCCATGGGACCTACATCACAAACAATTTCATCAATATAATCACCAATAAGTAATGGAACACGAACCTGTTTGTGTACATGAACAGCTCCCTATGGACTCAACCAATGAAGTGCATAAGGTCTTAGATGCTGTTTCGCCTACAAACCCAACTAGTAACCCAGTTTACAGAAGCAACATTAGTGCAACTGCCCGTGTCTACCACAATCAAACAAGTCTTTCCCTGCACCATGCCTTGGATATGGAATAAATTGGCCCTCTGATTAGGAGCAGTTTCATCCTACTGAACCATTAGCATTTCTCCCTGTATTGGACTCGCCATGATGTCTTCATCTTCCTCTTCTGCCTCAGTACTCTTCTGTTCTTCTTCCTCACTCTCAACTTTATCCCCTTTGATGACCATAACCCTTTTATTAGGACATTAGGAAGCAATATGGCCAAGTCCTAAACACTTGAAACATTTGATATCCCTGCTCCTCTTTTGTTGTGTTTGGTCAACAACCTCACCAACAACTGCTTTTCCCTTTTCCTTCCTTTCCTTCTCCCTCTCACCATCATCAGATTTATGGTGTTGATATGATTTCTGATCCCACCTGCGCTGATGCCACTCTACCCGACTGGCTAATTTAATCACATCCTCAAGAGTCTGATAATGCTGGAGTTCCACTACACTAGCAATATCCATCTTCAACCGATTGATGAAAAGAGCTATGGATTCATCTAATGATTCCCTAATATCACATCTTGCCACTAATGTCTCAAACTCCTTCACATATTCTTCTATGCTCTTCTTACCCTACCTTAAGGATTGCAACTCCATCAGCATCTCCTATTTATAGTAGTCTGGCACAAATCTATGTCTCATCAACCTTTTCATCAAGGCCCATGAACGCACTTTCTCCTCATCAGCCCTAGGTCTCTCAGCTTGCAATTTGTCCCACCACAAACTAGCATATTTAGAGAATGCTAAAGACGCCATATTCACCTTCATGCGCTCATCCCACTCATAACAGTCAAACACCTTCTCAACCCGTGGCACCCAGTCTAGGAATTCCTCTGGTTTACTACTACCAGTGAAAGGTGGAATTTTCAACTTGATGTTTTCAATCCCCTTACGCCTGTTAACATTGTTTCCTCTCCCATTCCTTCCACTACTAGCATCAGATTCACTACTAGAGTGTCTCCTCTTATTTCCTGCACCACTATGACTTCTTCTATCCCTAACCTCCAATCTCTCCATAATCATTCTAAGATTTTCTTGGATTTGATTGAACTCAGCCTTAGTCACAACCTCACCCCCATTATTAGCATCATTCCTATTGTTGTTGTTATAAACACTTCCTTGCGACGACATCTCTACCCTTCAATAATCAGCAATAGAAATTCACCAACAACCTAATTCCAAACAACAGCCCCAAACACCAATTTCACAGTAATTCAATACCCAACAACTGAATTTAGCAAAAATATTCACAAAACCCCCAATTCTCAACAATAGACCCATCACCAATTCTCAGCAATACAATTCACAAAATAAATTTCCAAATTTCTCAACCAATAACAGTATTGAATTAAAATTACAATTGAATTGAGAATCAACAGCCTTACCAATTTAACCCACAATCTGATCAAATCCTTCCCTCGAACCCTTATAAATCCATCCTTCGCTCAGATACCAAATGATGCGGAAGAGGTATGCTTTGATACCAAATGATGCGGAAGAGGTATGCTCTGATACCAAATGATACGAATTTTGATTTGAATTCCTTCACACACAACCAAATCGTCAACAACAATAAAATAAATCCAAGTTTTTAGGGTTTTCTAGATTTTAGTACTAACGCATAAAATCAAAGATATGATTAAAATTATCAATCTATAGATACCAAAATTGATAAAATTAAACTATTTCACAATCAAAATATAGAACGGTAGAACCCATGTTCTATAAATCAATCACTATAGTTAAAGAATTCTATGAATTCAATAACGATGCTCGCCACAAATTCTATAGCACCAAGAATTTGATAAGAATAACAAGTATAAAGAGAAAACAATTCAATCCCCAATATTCAAAGATATCCAAAGAGGATTCTCACACTCAAGTGTTTCTGTGTTTACAAAAAAAAATTCATCATCCCCCCCTCGAAAAACCCTAAGGATCCTATTTATATCATCCTAAAAAATTTGTGCGAAAACATTCAAGGCCGACCAAAGGCCGACGACCTTCACTTAGGCTGGCAACAAAAAGCCGGCGACCTAGATTTTAGGCTGGCTCCAAGGCCAGCGGCCTTGAAGTGAACTCGACCGGCCTTAATTCAAGGCCGGCTTAAGGCTGGCCAGACTTCGCCTTAGGTCCTCCCGACGCCTATGTCCTCCTTTGTTTGGTGCTCGTATTTTCGCTCTTGGAATCATATCACATGGAAATTGGAATAAGTAGAAATTAAATTAAATAGAATAATGTCTCTAGGTACATGGTCATACATTATGCCATGTACTTTGGTACAGTTGGATATATAACCTTATATTGTGGCCGTGTATCTTTTTGTGTATTATGGCATTTTAGCATGGTCGTGTAGTTGGTTATGTCCCCTTCTATAAATTTCCATGATTTGGCCTAAGTGCACAAGTGTGTTCTTTATCCATGTACTTTCTATACATAATGCGTATTTTTACACAATAAAGTACACAGGCGTGTACCTATTCATATACTACATTGTTCCATGCGAACTACTTTTCCTCTTCTTCAATTCATTCCTCAACTTAATTTTCATGATCCTAAGTCTAATTGGATCCTAAAATTTGTTAATCTATTACATTATGTGGACTGATGCACTTACTTGTCTCAATGCATGATTCAAGCCCCTAATTGCTAGATTTTTTGCTCATTCTACCTCGTTGCTTGATTCAAATTTCAACTATCTTGTTATAAAAATTCTCTTAATTCACAATTCTATTATCAAAACAATAACTTGATTATTGAAACCCCTTTCTTAATGAAATTGAGTTTGTCGTTATGGTTTTTCACTAGGTTACCTCAAAGTTGTAGAGAGTATCCCTTTGTTTGTTATGGTGTAAATGATAAAAAGGGTTCACTAAGTCAAACTAGGGTTTTATATCCTAACTATGAAAAGACTAAATTACCCCCCTGTCTTTGTAATATTTACATGTTTGACCTTGGCTTTATATTTTACTAATTACTAGATGATTTCATTTTTCCACGTGTTTACATTCTTACCCCCTTATAAAGACTTTCGTCCTAAAAAATTACCTGATTTTGTAAATGTTTTGGATGTTTCATCCACATATCATCTTCTAGCTCTCACGTCACTTCTTATTTGGTTTGATCTGTCCATTGTTCCTTGATGTAAGGAATCACTCTTCTCCTTAACACTTGTTCCTTGGTATCTACAACTCATACCAATCTTTTAGTAGAGGATAAGTTTGGTTGTACATTCAAAGGTTCCAAAGCCACTGCTTGATCTAGATTTAGTATAAACTTTCTTAACATCAACACATGAAATGCATCATATATCCCAACCAAACTTAGTGGTAAAGCTAGTCTGTAAGCTATAATACCAACTCTTTCGAGAATTTCAAATGGGCCTATATATCTTAAATTTAACTTCCCTTTAAAACTAAACCTAATCGCCCCTTTGGTTGGAGAAACATTCAACAATACCTTATCTCCTCCTTGAAATTCTAAGAGGTGTCATCTCTTATCAATAAAGCTCTTTTGTCGACTTTAAGCTATCAGTATTCTTTTTCTTATTAGTTTTACCTTATCTACAACCTCTTAGATTAATTTAAGTCCCAATATCTATCTTTTCCTCACTTTATCACAATGTAATGGTGATCTGCATTTTCTTTCATAAGGAGTCATTTGGATGGTTGCTTAATAGCTTTTGTTGTAAGCAAACTCAACCAAAGGTAAGTGATCATTCCAATTACCTCTAAAGTATAGCGCACAAGCTTTGAGCAAATTCTCTTGTATTTAGATAATTCTCTCAAATTGTCCATCTGTTTGAAGGTGAAACACAATGTTGAATTATAGTTTTATGCCTAAGGCTTTATGTAAGCTATTCTAAAATCTGCTTCCAAATCGTGTATCTCTATCAAAAGTAATTATTATTGGCACTCCATGTAACCTTACTATCTTTTGTATATACAATTTAGTCAATTTCTCTAGTTTGTTTTCCACTTTAATAGGCAAAAAGTGAGCAAACTTAGTAAGTCGGTCTACTATCTCCCATACTACATCTTGTTTCTCTTTAGTTCTCATAATAGTTGTAACAAAATTCATCATCACATGTTCCCATTTCCACTCAAGTATTCGGTAGGGCTGTAATTCTCCTGCTAACCTCTAATGTTCAATTCTAATTTGCTAACAAGTTGATGTGCTTAAAACCAAAGTTTAAGTACATACAAACCAAGTTTGAAAGACAATTAAACAATGTTAATCAACTAGTTAATCAAATGGCATAAATCTCAATACTTGTAACCAATTCTTCAACTAGAACGTGATCAACCTTAAGTATCCAAATGTGATTTCTCTAATACCAAAAGATGATATGCCTAAAACCAAGTTTAAGCACATGCAAATGAGCCAAATTACAATCCATAAAGGATAAGATCAAATTTGGTTCCAAAGGGCAACAAATTGCATGAACCTTAGTTAATGTAATATGATTAGAATGCTAAAATTCAAAGAGATGAAAAACCACAAAGATGATAATCCTCAATTGAATCACTAAATCAACTTAAATTCAAAGAGATTTCCAATCATCAACATACAAAAACAAAGCCATGACCTTCCTCACAACAAGGCTAATCCACGCTACAAAATATAAGCAAAATTGTCGTAATAACAAGTGTTAAAACCAATCAATCTTATATCATTACAAAGAGGTTACAATGATATCAAATTTAGATCAAGAACTAACCTAATCAACCCAAGATATGACTCACTAGTGATGAAAAGGAAACATAACAAAAAGGAATTGATATTACTCACAATTCTCTTTGTTGCCACTCGCCATAATTCCAATTTTTAGATTGAAATTGATAAAAGTTAATGTATTTAGGACAAACCATAACCCTTACACGAAAATTATATTTGTTGCAAATTTCAAAAGCTTCCTCAAAACCCTACTTAAGAAAGTATTTATACTTGCTCCCTTTAGGATTAAAATGTCCACAAAATTACAATTATGTCACTTTAGGGTGGCCAGTCCTAAAACACAAATTACAACCAAATAAAAATGTCCCAAAAACTTACAACATAAATGGTTTCAAGAAATAAATTACAAATATAAAATAATCTTCAATAAGCTATCTCTTCAATGGGATTCGTCGATCCAACTCATTGCCGGTTTAGGTCAGTCTATAAATAACCTACAAGTTGAGTCTTAGTGAGTTTGTCCACCACCTTATAAAGCATGATAAGTGTGCCTATTGGAATATACAATACATGAGTAATAGAAAAGAGGTTAGTAAACAAATATATCTGGGGTCGATTTGCTCAAAAAGGATCCTTATTACCAAGATTTGAAATCCTTTGGCTCCTGCCCTAATGATAGGTCTTGTAGGATTTTGATTTTTATCACAAGTGAGGTACCTTCCTATATAGTTGGCTATCTCACATTTCATGTTCTTTTACCAATAGTGGCTTTCTAGGTCATTGCATATTTTAATGCTTTCAGGATGGATTATATAAGCAAAATAGTGTACTTCCATGATTATTTCTTCAATTCTACATCCCTTGACATGCAAAATCATTTTTCATATCTTAAAATCCCATCTAAATTAATGTTAAATTCATGAGCCTTCCCATGTTCCAATATGCTCTTGATTTCTCAAATATCTACATCCTTTACTTGAGTAGTTATGATTTTATCCACTAAAGTTGGTTGTACATGTAAAGTGGCCATCTTCGCTCTAACTTCTTGAGTAAAAATATTCAATTCTAGTTTACACATGTCATCTAATGATTCTTGTTGTAAAGTGGTTAGAGTAGAAAGATTGCCCTATTTCTTCTTGCTAAGAGCAACTATCACCATATTAGCTTTTCTTAGATGGTACTAGATTTCTAGGTCATAATCTTTAATCAACTCTAACTATCTCCTTTGGTGCATATTTAACTCCTTCCATGTGATGTATTTTAGGTTTCTATGATTAGTAAAAATCTTACACTTTTTTTCCCATATAGGTAGTGTCTCAATAGTTTTAGTGCTAATACAACTACTACCAATTCCATGTCATAAGTTAGGTAATTCTTCTCATATGGTTTCACTTGATAGAATGAGGCATCACTATTAATAGTGAATGTTTCCCCACTTGTGGGTAGTGCTACAATTGGTGCTAACATAAGCTTCTTCTTAAGCCTCTAGAAACTAGCTTGTCATGCCCTGCAGGGTACCTTAATCATGATAACCTACCATTGTTACCTAGCTCTTAATAGGTAACTGTGAAGCATCTCAATCATAGCATAATTTGACTTATCAAAATACTATTTTACAAAATCAAATGCCTCTAACATTCCACTATCTCATTTAATCCATTTTGTATTTGACAGAATAAAACACACATGTATTTCAGAGGTAGGCTCATCTTGTTCTCATAATAATACAATTGAAAATTTCACTAAATCATATTACAATATTTACAATCATCTATCGACTAGTATTTACACAAATCTGTAGGAGGAGATCATTCTAACTCTTAATCTTACTTTGATACTGTGTCTAACTAGCGTGAGGTCTAGGGTTTAGTGCCCCCCCCGCCCCCCTTGACCTTAGGTTAGGATTCTCATCATAGCCATCAATGGCTAAGTCTCACATTCCATTTATTTTCATCTTATATCTTTATTAGAAATTACCTTTTAATTTACATTCCTTAAGCTCCAAGTGTTAATTAGCACATCGAGAACACACAACGACAATGACAGATTAGACTTGGAACTGTCAAAGGTGCAATAACCCCCAGGTCACTTAGTTCACCATTGTTGGAACAATAATCTCTCCTAATTACTTCTAGTGCGCTCTATAATAGTGATGGCCTTCAACACATTATAGTGTTTTGTGTAATGTGTGTCCAATATTTATTTAATTCCTAATAATTAATCTATTATTCTAGGGTAATCACGTAATACATAATCACATCAATGAAAAAATACATAAGGTATCAATCATTTATAGTCATAGAATAGTAATCATAGACTCATAGTTCATGAAAGACAAATCAAGAAGTTTCGGATTTTATCCAAAATCAATAAGTGCATTTCACGCATTTTCATTCCTATATGATTAATATAAAGCTAAATATATACAATCTTCTCTTATTTATTTATTTTTTATTATATATTAAATTAAATTAAATGAGGATTTCACTATTCATCTTCTTCCCCATCATCTCCATCCTTGCCGATTTCCATTTCTTCATCAAGCTTCGAACATTCACCAGACTTTGATTTTTTTTCACTCACCAAACTTTAACTTGCATACATGATTACACTTGCAACTCATGCGAGCACCCTCAGACTCATGTGACACATTTCATGTGCATATGAACCATCTACACAATAGCCACGCAACTCTACTTTCAAGCACTTTTTTCAACCTGCACACACATCAGATGCATTATGTAACTAGCTTACGCACTCAAATCACACACTTGACACATACTGGCACCACTTTTGCACTTTCACATAACACCACACGGATACCTCACATGCCACACATCAACCCTTTACAACCAGCACATGACTATGCAACTTCATTTTAAAGCACACACATAGCAACACATGAAGTTCAACACGTACTTCCCATACTCCTTAGCAGCATACACCACACATACACACCATATGCATAGAGTAACACATACACAATAGCACACACATGGCAGCATACATCATGCACACATACACACCATACACATAGCAGCACACAACACACATATAGCCACACACACCACACACAGCTACACATAAAATGTAAATAGCTACAAACAGCAACACATAACACACACATAACGACCTAACATGCAACACAGACACACATCTACCCAACATGCATACATAGAAGTGTATGCCCTCACACACTTCCCTGTACAATGCCATGCATACACTCACGCGCACCCCTGCACTGAACATACATGCTAACACACACACAAACCACAGACCACTAGTAGCTTCCTTACTCACAAATGCTCACATATACAACACACATCACCATGGCAACACTTGTACGCATTATACAGATGCACGTTCACACAGGCTCGTAACAAAGCTCTCATATTCATTCTCTACGCCTACATACAGTCTACCACTAGCTGCACCCACCAAGCATACAACAAACATCACCTCATATTCATTGCATAGACATACCCTAAGCCCATCACCACTTCTATGCACTCACACACAAATACACTCACAGACACCAAGGTACTTCAACAGCTCACAACATCACATTGCACACACCTACGCTCTAAGTCACACATACCCCGATGCTACACATACCAAGCTACACCACACTTAATCCAGCATGCATATGTGGACAAAATAGAACATACACGCACACATATAAAACTGAGCACTCCTAAAATAGAACATCACATGGAATTCAGCCACGATATTTTTGCATGATGTTACAATAACCCATAGATATATATATACACGGATAACAATACACACGTCACAGACAATAGTATATCATAGAGTTCCTACTCATGTAGCTCTCATTTTCTTTATGGCTCGTAATAATCTTTAGGTAATTGTGTAGAATCAAAAGTTTCTCTTAAAATACAGGAAGATAAAGCTATTACTTATTACTCATGCTAATATCATCCTATCTAGTATATTTCTAGACATTTCTCTATTTTCTATGTTAAAATTGTATTTTTCTACACATGTTAAAATTTTATTTAAACTCTAAAAGTAGAAATTTTCTTGTGCAAATCTAGTATAGTTTTGTAGGACTCACCTTAAGGATTGTGTAGGTGGTCTCGAATTGTAATTTAGATGTTCTATGTGCACTTTATAACAAAATTTCCCTTTTTCTTCTTCACATTTTTCTTTTCCTTTTCCCCTTTTGTTTCCTTTTTCTATTCTTTATATGAGGTAAATTCCTAGCTTTTTTTGGTTCATTCATCTCATGTGGTAATTTATGTAAGGTTAGTAACTTTAGTGTTTTGTCATAGAATTTTATGACTAAGCTAAATCAAGCTAAATGAATTATTTTGAATGTAAATATTTACTCAGAATTTTCATTTAACTATCCTAAACATATGAATTTAATTTATTTTATAGTTTACTTTAAAATTTTATGCAGTTTACATATTAAATAGTCATTTCCTTTAATTTAGAATTTTACAGGTTAAAAATAAGGCTTTTAAAATACTTTATTGGCTAATTCGTTATTAAAATTTCACTATTTTTTTTTTTTTGGGTTTTATATGGCTTCACATTTATCATTCCACTCAAACCTCACTTTCTTTTATGTTAATATGGTGAGAGGAGTCCCTATCTTAGAGAATCATTCTACAAATTTTCTATAGTAATTTGCCAAACCAAAGAAGCTTCTTATGTCTGTTACTGTCTTTAGTTTGGGTTAATCCACTACAACTCTTACCTTTTCTAGTATTACTGAGATTCCATCTTTGTTAACTACATGACCTAAGAAAACTACTTACTTTAGCTAAAATTCATAGTTTTTGAATTTGGAATACAATCTCCTTACTTGTAACTTGTCTAATACCAACCTTAAAGGTTTTTCATGTTCCTCATTACTCTTGGAGTATATCAAGATATCATTTATAAAGATTATCAAAAACTTATCTAGAAAGACCCAAAACATCTTGCTCATCATGTTTTCATTGGTTAACTCGAAAGGCATCACCAAAAATTAAAAATATCCACATTAGGTCTTAAAGATAGTCTTTTAGGTATCTTCTTCCTTAATCTTTAGTTAGTGGTATCTTAATCTCAAGTTGATATTAGAGAATACCTGAGCTTCCTATAATTGATCAAATAGGTCATCTATCCTTAGGAGAGGATACTTATTCTTGATAGTGACATGGTTCAATTCTCTATAGTCGATGCATAGTCTTATGATTCCATCCTTATTCTTGGCAAAAAAGATTAGAGCACCCTAAGGGGATGTACTCAATCTTATAAAACCTTTATCTTAAACATATTGTAATTGTTTCTTCAGTTCTTCTAATTTAACTAGTGCTATATTGTATATTGGTTTTGATATTGGTATAGTACCATATACCAAATCAATGTAGAACTCAATCTCCTTAGCTAAGGGTAAACCAAGAAGGTCTTCTGGAAACACATTTGGAAATTCTCTCACTATTGATTCCATCTCTAGCATCATTTCTTCGCTAGCTTCTATAGTCATAGTAGCCTACATACTCTTTCCCCACAACTCATAAGTAGGTAATCTTATTGCTCTCTATGCTTCCAACATAAATTCAAATGAATCTTCCCCAAGTATGTTAAATTGTACCACTACATTATGGTATTTAATGGTGGCATAATATTCTAATAACCAATTGACTCTTAATATTATATTGAACTCTACCATCTCTATAGCTAATAGATCTATTAGCATTACCTTGCCTTGTATCTCTATTCCTACTCTTTTGTAGATTTTATCTAACATCCCTATCACTCCCAAAGGATTACTAACAACCAAGTGACTAACCATACATTCAATAGTCAATGCACACTCATGTACAAATGATTTAGACACAGAGGAAATAGACGCAATAGTATCAAATAATACATAAGCATTGCAAGTGTGTGCTTGAAGCATAGTCGCAATGGTGTCTATATCTGAGAGGTCCTAGTGCTATTACTGCTGAAGTGTAAATGTTGGTGGGAACTTGTTATTTAGGGCCCCTTATTTGTGGCATACTAGTCTATACCCTTGTTGGAGGTTTTACTGCCTATTGAGCTAGGGTTATCAAATTTCCTACCTACCCTTAAGGACAATGTACTACCTTGTGTCCCCTTTGCATACACACATGGTAGAATACCAGTGGGATTGACCTTTCATTACAATGCCAGCTTATATGTCCTATTTTCCATAGGACAAACATGTACCCTCTGGCCATTTGCAGTCCTTTAGTTCATGAGGCTCATAACACCTAGTGCATTTGATTGTAGGGGTTGCTAAAGGCACTAGTCTAATTTATAAAGGAGGGGCAGTTGTAACCTATGATCTACTTTGCAACATCTAGGGCCTTTTGCCCTTATCCTATGTCATCATACTAAAGATGAGTCTTTTACCCAAGGCTACCCCTACTCTATGATTCAATTGTTTCTCTATTCTTCTTTTTCTCTATTTTAAAAACTTTGCCTTATCGACCACTTCAACATATGTGGTCAGTTAGAAGGCTCCAACCTCATGATGGAGACTTGGATCAAATCCCCTCACAAATCTTCTTACCTTAGATCTATCATTAGCATGGACTGTCTTAGGTAGGAACTAAATTAGGTGATTTAATTTTTCTTCCTATTCCTTTATTGTTCTCCTCCTCTATTCACAATTATAAGATTCATTCACCATTCTATTTCTTGAATTATTAGCAAAATAACTCTAGTAGAATAGTTTCCTAAACCCCATCTAGCATGGGAATTGATGTCCACCATTTTGCTACAATCTCCTTCAAGATGAACACTATAATCTATCTTCCTATCTTTAGCTACTTGGAAAGCACTAAATTTCTTCTCAATTTCCTACCTCCAATTCTTTACTTCAATTGGGTCATCTAACTTAGGGTTAAATTCTTTTGCCACCTTAATGAATCTATGAAAGTTTATTGGTTCTTCTGCAACTTTATTTTGAAGGACATTTTAGGCTTGTTGTTGCTATGTTAACATCCTCACTAGGCTATTCACAATTTGCAGAAGTTGGGTTGTTTGGTCTACTACTTAACCTTATTTCCCATGTGGTTGCTAACCATGGAGATTCCCTTCATTTGGGTTGCCATGCCTAGCACCCCTTGATGAGCTTGATCTGGTAATTCTTCTTGGAGAAATTCTATTTAAGAGGAGACAATGGGATAGACTCAAGAGTTAATAACAATTCAAATGTTAATGTTATTATATGCCTATATATACATATGCATCACTGCACATACTTGTATACTTATATATGAAAAATATAGAAATTAAGAAAATTGCAAATATAAATAATGATAACAATAAAATAAATTACTAATCAAAAGCCATCGTTCCATAGCTTCACCTACTCTCTTCATATCTCAATGTCTTACAGATTCAATACCTAATTCATCTCGAAATCACAACTTACTTTCTATTGATTGAAACCTATACTTATTGATCATCAACTAGTTCCTAAAGATCATCAAACCTAAGCTTTGATACCATTTAAGATGTAAAGCCCTAGAACCCAAGGGCACTACAACCTGCCATATGTCCTTACAAGGTAAGGACACATCAAGGCTCTTAACCGCTTTATGCCACAAAATCTGCATTTCTTATTAATCACAATCAAGATATCCTCTAATAATATAAACAAATGACTCAATTAAATCCCATTCACAATATTCATACTTCTTCAAATAGCTCTTGATACATAAATTCAAAATACTTTGAATGACAACTATTTTAAATATTTGAATTCCCTAAAATATAAATAAGCCCCATAACTATTTCAAAGGCTTTAAAGGATAATCGTCACATAGTCATCATAGTTGTAAAGAAATCTACATAATCTTCATCCTACGTATATACCCTTAAGTCCTCGTCATAGGAAGTATGTTCAATTGTGCCTGCAATTAAAAGAAAAAAATATCCTTGAAGGATAAGCTAACACTTAGTATGTATAATCCACAAACACATGGACATGATCCAGCATAAGTTAAGTCACATGCATCAATGTAGATATAAAAAATCATACAATAGGTTATTATTCTATTTAGTCTGCAAAATAGCGAAGGAGTACTCATGACCTCACTAAACTATATATATATATGCTTAATGCATAATACAGTGCCAGGAACTGCCATTACAAGTCCCAACACCCATGAGTCCTTAAATTTACTCAAATTGTGTTTACGCATGACTCCATTAGGGACAATGTCACACAAGGATCATTGGGGTGCCCTAATGGAATCTACCACTACGAGCCCCTAAACTAAGCCAAGCATAACCAATAAATGGCTTAATCTAATCCATTATAAATTAATCTCATTTCACAACTATCCTAACAATCACAAGTAACAACAAAGATTACAAGTACTTAAAAACAGTCTTATGCACCATCTTAGATTAATAGCTAGACTATAATATGTCAAAATGTTAGTAATTCACTCTTACTACTAGTTTAGGTATAATCTAATTTACTCAATTCTATTCACTTAATTATTATAGGATTACTTATTTTTCTTTATTAGAAATTCTAGGGTTTTACTAAGTGTTTAGATTGCATGGAAATTTGAATAGTTAGAAATTGAATTAAATGGAATAACGTCTCTAAGTACATAATCGTGCATTAGGCTATGTATTTTGGCACAGTTGGATATATAGCTTTGTATCTTTATGTGTTTTCATTTTTTTTTTTTTGTATTTTAGCATGCTTAAGTACACAATCATATAGTTGGTCGTATACCCTTCTATAACTTTCATGATTTGACCTGCCCAAGTACACAGGGCATGTCCTTTGATCGTATACCTTTTTATACACAATACGTATTTCTACACAAGTAGGTGCACAAGTGTGTACCTAACTGTATACTACACTGTTTCATATAAACTACTTTTCCTCTTCTTTAATTCTTTCCATAGCCTAATTTCCATGATCCTAAGTCTAATTGGATTCTAAATTTTGTTAATCCATTATGTTATATGGATTGATGTACTTACTTTCTCAATTTGTGATTTAAGCCCTCAATCATCGGATTTTGTGCTTGTTTCACCCGATTCCTTAATCCAAATTTTATCGATCCTATTACAATAATTTTCATAATTCACAATTCCATTATTAGAATAATAACTTGATTAATGAAACCCCTTACTTGATGAAATTAGGTTTGTCCTTGTGGTTATTCACTTAGTCACCTTAAAGTTCCAAAGAGTGTCCCTTTGTCTATTATTGTGCAAATGATAAAAAGGGTTCACTAAGTCAAGCCGGGGTTTCTATATCTCGACCATGAAAAAACCAAATTACCCCTTGTCTTTGTAATATTTATGTCTTTAACCTTGGCTTTATATTTTAATAATTATTAGATGATTTTATTTTTTCGTGTGTTTACACAAACTTTTAAGTGATTATAATGATGTCACAATAAGGATCACAGGACATAACAATTGTCGTAAAGCTTAAGAAGCATAATGGTGGAAAAAATAACCAAATGATGGTGTAATGTCGTTAGTATTTCAAAAAAGGATGGAAAAAGAAAAGAAAGAAAGAAAAGATTCTTAGCATATTGTAGCTAAAATAGCTGGAAAAATTAGCTAGTGCACCATGTAATATATAATAGAAAATATAATATAAATTAGGAAAAAATAGGAATTGAAAATTTTATACAAAATGAACTCTCTTCTTTTCTTCAATTAACTTTCTTAGATACTTATATGATTAAAGAAGGCCACAAATCATGTATTTTTATCTTTATTTTTTCAACATTAAAAACCTCAAAACAACCATATTGGTCAAAGTTAGTCTCCAAAAATGAGCCTTGGTTTTAAAATTGAGAAAATTACAAATGAGGAAATCCATGTTTCAAATTAAGTTTAAATAAAAGATCAAACTTTTAATTCATTAAAATAGAGAACCAACATTTAGCTAAATGGTTCAAATAAAGAGCTATAACACTATTAAATTGAATTGATGTGACATATTTACAAGATAGTGATAAGATACTCCATTTGAACTATTCTACACAACTTTGAGTCTCATAAAAATTTGATACTCTATTTAAACCACTTAATATAATCTTAATTTCAAATATTAACCTCCTTATAATTTTTCCTTTTAAAATTTGATACTCTCTTATTGAAAGACTCGTCAATGGCAAAAGAGACAAGATTTACTTACGTGTAAGGTGAACTTCAATCGGTATATACACTTCAAGAAAATGACGGCACTCAATCTTCTTCTTTCTCTCAAGTTTCTTGGTGACTTGTCCTCTCAAGTAAGGCCTTTTATCATTTGCTCATACCTTTATTTTAGACTATTGTGAATCCCACGAAGGAAAATGGAATATGAGATAGTCTCTAGAAAAATAAAATAAATAATGTGACTTTTGTTGGGCTTTCATTCTAATAATAATTTACTTGATGAAATTCTGGAGTGTATTACCAAATAAATAAAGAATTATACTAAATCTAATAAATTTAAACTTTTAGATTAAACAATTGTGGATCTAAAATTTATCATGATGTCAAATTCAGGTGATCAAGAGTCTAAGTTTCTACTATGATATTTTATCTTTACGTAGTCAAAACTTTCATTAAATGGATTTTAATTAATTGTTGTAGACAAGTAGGGGGGTGTTGATCGATAAGCCAAAACTTCAAAAAATTTAATAGATTTAAGTTGGAATAGATGAGTGTGAATTTAATGAAAAATTCATCACTCAAAAAATGCAATAGCTATTATTGTATGGAGACAATTATTCAAATATCGGCTACGAAGTTGGGTAAGGATTGAAATACACCTTAATGATATAGTAATAAATTTACGTGCCGAAACAGAATACAAAACCCTACGTTGGTGGTTGGACAAGAAACACGAATAAAAGAACGAGGACAATCACCTTATTTGTTGTCCGTCTGCATCAATTCAAGGCCCCATACCAACTATTCCTAGACCGGTGGCCGGTGATTTGAGAGAAAAAATTGTACCTCTTGTCCTAATAGGAAAACGAAATTCAGTGCTAGTGATATATGAAAGTATTAGTGCCTAGTGATATGTGAATGATAAATTAAGATAAAACTTACAAGTGTACTTATAGATATGTTTTTTCTTTCTTTTTTCTTTTTCGTACATGCTCAAAAAAGTAGCTTAAGCTGTCAAAAATAAATAAATATCAAACTTTCATTTACTCATATCTACTATTAATCCTTCATAACTATTAGTAAAAACTCCATATAACTATTTTAGTGTGGATTTTAAAAATAGAACTAGAAAAGATTGTATATGAGTTGTAAATACTTGTATATACACACATATTTATTTAATATTTATTACCAAGTTAACTATGTAAATAACCTAAAGAGGTGGGGGTAGTTTGGTCATTTGAGGGTTGAGATATTTAAACCCCCGCTTCACCTAATGCTCCTCTTTTATCATTTTGACACAATTGAAATCATGAAAACCCTCTTAGAGACCCACAAAATGACCTAGCAGGAAGCAGTAGAAATCAACCTCTTTTTACTAGTTAAGGGTTTCAATCACTAAAATGCCTGCTTAGGATTATGTATTCATAACTCTAAAAAAATCTGATAACATGTTAAAGCTTCAAATAAGGAGTGAGACAGAGTAGGCATAGGAACAAGCGATTTGAGGAGCTCAATCACAATTTGAAACAAGTACATAATTCCTTGTAATGCATTAGGATTAGTAAATTTATTAATCAATTAGACTTAGATTTGTAGGAATCAGATTGGGGGAACAATTGGAGTAGAGGAAAATGGAATTCACAATGCAACACGAATTCACTTCATGGCTAGGTACACACCTATATACCTGCTCGTGTCAAAACACGAATGTATATAAAAAGTTACATAGCCACAAGACATGTCCGTATACTTAAGCATGTTAAATTGCACAAATTCATAGAAAGTTATACAGTCTCGAAGTATACAGCTAAATACATGACCATATACTTAGGCATGCAAGATTAACAAAAATGCACAAAAAGGTACACGACCACTAGTATGACCGTGTTTACTGTCGTGTCCCTGTGCTTGGCCACTCACTATTCTGTTGCATTTTGTTCACTTGTGGATGTGAATGGACGTAAAGATTGAGAGACTATAGGAGTGTGGAGGAATCAATCATTGCTTATCAAGTACATGTATACAATGTTTGTTATTTGTGCGCGTTAAGTTAGAAATGTTATTTAATCTAAATTGATATTGAAAATGAATGTGACTAGTTATGTGTGATTGTGCTTGGCTGAGTCTAAGGAACCAAAAGAGGTTCGATGATCTTAGGGTGGTACCTCGATGATCGGTATGTATCATTATCCTTAGTGGAGTTGTGTACCGAAACTATTCTAGTAGATTTAGGATGATTTGTTATTGATGGATTCATGTATGTGATGTGGGAGTATCTACTATTGTATATGTATAAATTATGTATAGTATAGACTCATAGACAATGGGGAAGACCCATTGTCGTATGTATACGTATAAATGTGTTTGTGTAAAGTATGCATGGTGATTATGATAATGAGAATTATGTGTTGGACTAAAAGATATGAAAGATAATAAACGGTGTTTGGATGTCCTATTACATTATGCTTGTGTTGATATTTTTGGCATGGCATGTCTGTGTGATTACTAGTGTACAACCTGCTAAGCATTAGCTCATCTCTGGTGGGACCATTTTTTAGTTGCAAGTACTTTAGGGGAAATTTTAAGATATGATGAGACAATAGTGGATATAATCTAAAATTTTGAGAAGAATATAGAGTATATTTACTATGAGGAGTAATAGCTAGATGAAGAGAAAGACAAACATTAGTTTGATTGGCTTAGATATGTTCAAAGCTATTGTTGTACTTAAGTTTCATAATGCTTCCACTATAAGGATTGTAGGATATGGAATATGATCTATTCATTAAGGACCATTGTTCTTTTCAGTTTCTTGTATATGGAGAATGCTTTTATTGACTATTACGATAATCTAGATGTTGATGGTGAAAGTTAGTAGATTATGAGCGTTTGCAAGTCTTCACCTAGTGAGGACTTGTGGCGGGTTATACTCATCTCGAGTTTTGGGGCATTACATGAGTAGAGAAAGAGTGTCTTGTTTGATCATTATAAGACTTCGGTCATTATAAGTATGAGTTGAAGGGGAGGTGAAGAGAGAGAAAGAGAGAGATAGTTTAGGTTATAGTGCCCTCTAAGGCCCCCATAGAATTGAGCCTAAAATCATCATGTCACTTGTGCATCAACATTGCCTTTCCGATTAATAGATTGGAAAATTATATTAATTTATTAAATCATTACATATAATCATATTAAAGATAATATACAATAAATTGATCATTATGGGATACAATGTCTTATAGTTGTTTATGATCACCAAGAGAATTGGAATTCGCAACCAAAGAGTAAAATGAGTAGTATTTACATTTCTCTAGCTATACTCCATCAAATTAGAATATACTCATGTTGTTAGACCATTTTTCCTTAGGCCTTGAAGCCCAGCTCGATTAGCCTCTTAGGTTACCATATTGTCATGATTGTTAGAAGTTGGGATAAATATGGAAAGTACATATAATTTTGAAGATACACACCACCATATTTTTACTATATAAGTATAAACATCTTTTAAGAAAAATTCACTTACCATAAATATCTTACAATACTCTTACTATAAATATGTAATTACTCTACCATAGTAAGCAACTAAAAGGGCTATCACTATTTTATAAGTATTTTTCTAACATAAGCATCAACTCTAGTGTTGATAACTTACATTTATTACTCCATACAGGCTCGATCATTCCTGAATAGCAAATTATTTGGCTAAAGACTCTCAGTGGCAAGAGCAAGAATCAAAAACTCTTATCTTGAAATGGATCATCTTGCAAAGTGTCGTGTTAGGTTTCTAGAGGGCGGTTGAATTGCTTGCAAGGTGGAAATAAATTAGGCTATGAGAGCGCTAGAGTTTGTTTCAACGTGGCCACTCTAATGCCTAAGCTGATGATAGACCCATTTTATACTCAATCTTTATAGTATAAATTGTGTTAAATTATTATTGATTTTATAGAAATCATAAGGAAATGGTACTTAATTCTAATCATGGTGATAAATCAGGTAAAATGGAGTCAAGGATGATAATTCAAGTAAATTAGAGAAGTCATCTACAAATTGGATCAAGACAAGGGATTACACCACCAAAAGGAGGCACGGTTTGAGATCCAGCCATGTCGTGAACCGTGCCACACACTGCATGAAGAGAAGGAGAGACACGGCCGTGGTGGAAGCCGTGGGCTAAACCATGCTTGGAGCCGTAGTCGAAGCTAGACGAGCCAAGGAGAAAAACTTGTGGAATATTTTACAGAGGAAGGCACGGTCTAGGATCTAGCCGTGTGTGGAGCCGTGCTATACACTGGATAAGGATGAAGACTTGTTGATTATTCACAGAGGAAGACACGGTTGGACATCTAGCCGTGTGTGGAACCGTGCTACACACTGGACACAGAAGTTGATACACGAAATATGCACAAAGGATGGCACGGCTTAACCCACGGTCGTGTGGTGAGGCGTGCCAAGCGGACGAATCTTCACTTCTCGAAATCTACTTGGAAAAGGAAAGATATTTTCGTATCTTGCTAGCAAAAGATTACATGCCATCCCTCAAACATTATAAATAGAACCAAACCTAGAGGGTTAGGGGGTTTTGAAAAAAGAATCTTTCAATCTTTGATCTGGGAAACAAGAAAGAAGGCCAGAGGCAGAGCAGCAATCCGAGTTTCATTATGTTTTTATCTTTTATTTTCGTTTTTCGTGTAAACATGTGTAGCTAAGCTACTTTTCTAGCCAAAGGGTCATAGATGTTTAATTCTCCACGAATTGTGAGGTCTAATTAACTTGTATTTATTCTATTCTTTGTTTTTTGGTATTCATATATCTTCTGATCGTTTTGTCATTATTATTTTGTTGATTGGTATGAATAGAGCTCTTCTACTTAATTAGCAAGATAATATATTGTCAACTAGCACGTCAAATCCGTAATTGTTTGATTGTTCTAGTCTTAGTGACACGATAACATGTTTGGTTATAAGAATAGATGATCGAATTCATGTTATGGAGGTGTATGATTATGTTTAAATAGGTTATCTTATAATCTACTGGCATGAATTGGTGGTCTCTCTAGATTTTAATGCTATTGATAGATTAAATCCTAAGCGCTTGTCTAGGATTGTCTAATCAATAAGAGAAATAATTCAGAGCGCTTGTTGGAAGTTATCGAGGAAGTAAGGAGAGATAGGTTGTTAGAGCTTGATAATAACCATAACCAATTTATCTAGAACTAAGAATAGAAAACACTTGCATCGATGATCAATTCATAGAATTAAACTATCTTGATTCCTTTGGCTAGGCTTTTACCAATATCTAATTTTCTTACCTTGTCCTACTTTATTTTGATTCTCAAACAAACCCCCCCCCCCCCCCCCCCCCCCCCCATTTTTCTTTTCTCTTTGTTCTCATTGAATAGAAATATCTTTACCAATCCCTGTGGATTCGACCCTACTCACCACTATATGCAAATCATATAATTGTCTAGGAGTAGGTTTTATTTTTGTTGGATTCGACACCCATCAAATTTTGGCGCCGTTGCCGGGGATTGGTGTCAAATTTATTTCAATTCTTGTATGACCCGTTCTTCTCAGATAGGTGCATTCAATTATAATCCGGAGATTGAGAAGACTCTTAAGAGGCTGCGACGAGAAGCTAGATCATCCACTAGACTGAACTTAGCACCGGAGTTGTCTGATTCATCTCTTGATTCAGAAAACGAAGACGATATGGAAAATCCCGAGAGAACACTGCGAGAATTGGCTGCACTGGATGTGAATCAACAACCACTTTGTATTCACTACCCCGAACTAGCTATGGAATTCGAGTTAAAATCTGGGTTGATACATCTGCTACCTACATTTCATGGTCTTGAGAATGAAGATCCTCATAAGCATTTGAAAGAGTTTCATATAGTGTGTTCTAGCATAAGGCCGCATGGAATCACCGACGAACAAATCAAGCTACGTGCTTTTCCGTTTTCTTTAAGTACTAAAGCTAAAGATTGGTTGTTTTATTTGCCTCCAGGTTCTATAACCACGTGGACGGACATGGTCAGACTCTTCTTGGACAAATTCTTCCCCGCATCCAGAGCCGCTGGTATAAGAAGAGAAATTTGTAGCATAAAATAGAGGGACACCGAGACTCTTCATGAATATTGGGAGAGGTTCAAGCAATTGTGTGCCAGCTGCCCACAACATGGAATATCTGAGCAACTTCTCATCCAATACTTCTACGAAGGCCTGATTCTGATGGAAAGAAAGATGATGGATGCTGCAAGTGGAGGCGCCATAGTAAACAAAACCCTGGTCAAGCTAGGGAATTGATCTCCATCATGGCTGCCAATTCACAACAATTTGGGTATAGGCATGATGCATCTTCAAGAAAGGTAAATGAGGAAAGTGTGTTTAACCTTGAACATCAAATTTCTAATCTAACCTCCCTTGTGCAGCAGCTAGCTCTTGGAAAAACACAACAGGTGAAGGCTTGTAGGATTTGCGTTGCTCCTAATCACACTACCGACATGTGCCCCACATTGCAAGAAGACGATCATGAACACACCAACGCTGTAGGAGGATTTCTAGGACAACCGCAAAGGAAGTATGATCCCTATTCAAATACTTACAATCTCGGATGGAGGGATCATCCTAACTTCCGATATGGCAATAACCCACAACATTTCCAACAATTCCAACCTAAGCCATCAAACCAAATAACCCAAACTCCTTCCACTTCAAGTATGTCTCTTGAGGAAATTGTTAAGTCTCTTGCTATTAATACAAAACAATTTTAAGAGGAAACAAAGCAAAGCATTCAAAAATTGGAGAATCAGGTAAGCCAACTTGCTTCTACTGTCAATAGGTTAGAAACTCAAGGTAAGTTACCTTCTCAAAGCATCACAAACCCAAAGCAAAGCATTAATGCAATTACCTTGAGAAGTGGAATAGAATTTCAGAGGTCAGATAAAAAAGGACACCTATCTAATCTTGAGGAAGAGACCAAGAAAGAGATTTCAACTCCCAGCCAGCAGGACAACCAAATTAGAAGGTCCCTAGGCGAGCCATCAAAGGTCACACTGATACCACCTCCTTTCCCCTCCAGATTGGCAAAATCCAAGCATGAAACGGAAGAAAAAGAGATTTTGGAAACCTTTCGCAAAGTCGAGGTAAATATTCCGTTGATTGATGCAATTAGGAAAATACCGCGCTATGCTAGATTTCTCAAAGACTTGTGCACTAACAAAAGGAAGCTGAAAGGCAATGAAAAGATTAGTGTGAATGAAAATGTTTTAGCCATTATTCAGAAGAAGCTTCCTCCTAAATGTCAGGATCCAGGTATGTTTACCATTCCTTGCACAATAGGTAATCTTGGAATTGCTAAAGCCATGTGTGATCTAGGAGCTTCTATCAATGTCATGCCTTTGTCTGTTTATCAACGTTTAAATGTTGGTCCTTTGAAGGGAACGGGTGTTATTGTTCAACTTGCTAACAAGTCCAATGTTTATCCTGAGGGAGTTCTAGAAGATATTTTAGTTCAAGTCAATGGGTTGGTCTTTCCTACTGATTTTTATGTGCTTGATATGGAAGATAATGATTCTCATGATTCATCAATGATATTATTAGGGTGACAATTTCTTAAGACATCCAAAACAAAAATTGATGTAAATGATGGTACCCTCACTATGGAATTTGACGGTGAAGTGATCAAATTTAACATGTATGATGTCATGAAACATCCTAACGATATCTCTCCTGTTTTTGTTGCGGATGTTATTGACCCATCACCACAGGGACCAAAGCTGGAACCTAAACCCTTAACCGAACATCTAGCCAGGAACGTCTAGCCAAAGACGTTAAAGAAAGGCGCTTCATGAGAGGCAACCCATGTCAAAAAAAAAAAAAAAATCTTTTAGTTTTGTTTTGCTTTAGTTTTGGTTTGTTTTAGTTTTGTTCTGATTTTAGTGTAGTTTTGAACTCTTTGGAATCGGCTGTAGCAAGGATACATATCATTAGATGACACTTTCCAAAGCTTCAAGGGAACACTCCAATACCAAGGAAGTACCAGTATCTCCTTTTCTCTTATTCTCTAATGTTCCTTGAATTGTTAATTCCACTTCAATTATGTTGAATTAGAAACAGTGAGGACACTGTTTAAGCTAAGTGTGGGGGAGAGGATAATAAAATATAGAGAATAGAGAATTAATCCATACTTTGAATGTTTGTCCTTAAGCAATTTTAAGCTAATTTTGTTCAAAAATCTGGAGATTGTACTAAATGTTGTAATAAGCATCTAAAAAAATGTGAAATTGACTTGTTCAAATGCTTTACTCACCCACTGCTGTGATTAGAATACTTGGTAAAAATTAAGTAGTGAAATCTTTAAGAAACAAATTTACCTTGTATTTAGCCTTAGAATTTGAAGTCTAAGAGTAGGTCGAGTCCTTAAGTGAAAAATAAACAAGTCTACTTCTAGGTTATATTAGCTACAATATACTCTTTGAAAAAAAAAAATAAATAAATAAATAAATAAAAAAATCAAGCATAGCCATTACTCCAATGATTCAAGTAATTGAGTTAAGAGTATTCAAACTTGAATGTTAGAGTGAGGAAGAGTCTGTAGGGGTATCTCAAAACCCGGTCACTTGAGTGGTGAGCTCGGGATGTGTCGACTCAATGAACTCACTATAACGAGAAGGGTGAAAAGGCGAAAGTTCATGAAAAGAAGTGAGCAAAAACCCATCAAAATAGATGCTTGAATAAATAAAAAGAACATGAATGTAAACATTCATGATATAAAACAAGACGTATAAAGGGAGAATATCTAGCAAAGACCTGATACCATATGCTTTTACTTTATGCAGCAAGGATTATATGTTTGCTAATATCCAATGAAGTTTAATTGGGTATTTTTCCTTAGTGGATTAAGTATTTACTTTCGGAATAAAAATTCTTTTGCTAAACATGAGGATTAAAGTTTGTTTTGTTTAGATTAGCTATTAAATTTTGTCCATAGTAATTTGATCACAGGAAACCAGTTTGGTTGAAGTAGTAGACATTAAAGTACAAGTCATGAATCACAAATGAATAGATGTTTGGAATGATGAAAAGAAAGTTTGTATAATCTATGACAGATTTCTCAATCGATCTAATGCAATTGCTTAAAGACAAGTAAGAGTTTAAGTGTGGGGGAATTTGGTAGAGCCATTTTATACTCAATCTTTATAGTAAAAATTGTGTTAAATTATTATTGATTTTATAGAAATCATAAGGAAATGGTACTTAATTCTAATCATGGTGATAAATCAGGTAAAATGGAGTCAAGGATGCTAATTCAAGTAAATTAGAGAAGTCATCTACAACTTGGATCAAGATAAGGGATTACACCACTAGAAGGAGGCACAGTTTGAGATCCAGCCATGTTGTGAACCGTGCCACACACTGCATGAAGAGAAGGAGAGACACGGCCTAGGCACGACCGTGGTGGAAGCCGTGGGCTAAACCATGCTTGGAGCCGTGGTGGAAGCTAGACGAGCCAAGGAGAAAAACTTGTGGAATTTTTTACAGAGGAAGGCACGGTCTAGGATCTAGCCGTGTGTGGAGCCGTGCTATACACTGGACAAGGATGAAGACTTGTTGATTATTCACAGAGGAAGACACGGTTGGACATCTAGCCGTGTGTGGAACTGTGCTACACACTGGACACGGAAGTTGATATGCGAAATATGCACAAAGGATGGCACGGCTTGACCCACGGCCGTGTGGTGAGGCGTGCCAAGTGGACAAATCTTCACTTCTCGAAATCTACTTAGAAAAGGAAAGATATTTTCGTATCTTGCTAGCAAAAGATTACATGCCATCCCTCAAACATTATAAATAGAACCAACCCTAGAGGGTTAGGGGGTTTTGAAAAAAGAATCTTTCAATCTTTCATCTAGGAAACAAGAAGGAAGGCCGGAGGCAGAGCAGCAATCCGGGTTTCATTATGTTTTTATCTTTTATTTTCGTTTTTCGTGTGAACATGTGTAGCTAAGCTACTTTTCTAGCCAAAGGGTCATAGATGTTTAATTCTCCACGAATTGTGAGGTCTAATTGACTTTTATTTATTCTATTCTTTGTTTTTTGGTATTCATATATCTTCTGATCGTTTTGTCATTATTATTTTGTTGATTGGTATGAATAGAGCTCTTCTACTTAATTAGCAAGATAATATATTGTCAACTAGCACGTCAAATCTGTAATTGTTTGATTGTTCTAGTCTTAGTGACACAATAACATGTTTGGCAATAAGAATAGATGATCGAATTCATGTTATGGAGGTGTATGATCATGTTTAAATAGGTTATCTTATAATCTGCTGGCATGAGTTGGTGGTCTCTCTAGATTTTAATGCTATTGATAGATTAAATCCTAAGCACTTGTCTAGGGTTGTCTAATCAATAAGAGAAATAATTCAAAGCGTTTGTTGGAGATTATCGAGGAAGTAAGGAGAGATAGGTTGTTAGAGCTTGTTAATAACCATAACCAATTTATCTAGAACTAAGAATAGAAAACACTTGCATCGATGATCAATTCATAGAATTAAACTATCTTGATTCCTTTGGCTAGGCTTTTACCAATATCTGATTTTCTTACCTTATCCTACTTTATTTTGATTCACAACAACCCCCCCCCCCCCCCCCCCCCCCCCACCCCCCCCAATTTTTCTTTTTCTCTTTGTTCTCATTGAATAGAAATATCTTTACCAATCCCAGTGGATTCGACCTTACTCACCACTATATGCAAATCATATAATTGTCTAGGAGTAGGTTTTATTTTTGTTGGATTCGACACCCTGATACGCTCAGAACATATATATAAAATGGGAGCGTAAATTGCAGCAAGTGCACTGGTCGTATCAAGTAATAAAGTGGTGAAAAGTAAGGTTGTCGATCCCTCGAGGAACGAATAGAGTACTAGATCTATGGCAATTCTTATCAATATCTAGGTGATTAAAAAGGGTTTTTGAAATGTCTAATCTAAAAATTTAACTTAAAGCAACAAGAAAAATTTTATGATGAATCTATCAATTATGAACAAGGGAAATTAGAATTCACCCTAGATTTGTTAATCAAATTGCTACCATGTTATATCAACTTGTGGTTATAAGTTTATTCAAGTGAGTTTAGAAAATCCTTTTTAGGGATGTTGACCTTAAATCAATTAGTCGGCTTCCGCGTCTCCAATTAACCAAGGAATCAAAATTATGTTCATACACCTCCTGATGCTACAAACAACTAATGCTCTAAATCAATTAACCCTAATCCCTTAGTGATTAATTAACAAGAGACATTGCATTGCGCCCTCCATAGACTCTAATTAAACAAATTATCGCAACTCCCGTATTGACAATCAATCTAATTAAGAATTCCTAACAAATCCTCATCAATTCTCGTATCAAAAGGATTTCTAACAATTTTAATCAAAGACCAATTATAATTGAAATCAAAGGAATTGCAATCATGAATAATCCTAATAATTCCTAATCATATAACATGGCTACAATTATCCCTTTAACATTCTAGGGTTTAATCCAATTTCCCACAAGGATGATTTAGAACATTATAGTATGAATTGCATAAAAACTATTGAAATAAAGAGGTGCAATGGAATTCATATTAAACAACAAGAATAAACTAATAAATGGCATAAAAGAAAATAAAGTAAATGAAACAATGGTTATAATCTTCAAGAGCTTCAATCTTCCAAAATGACTCCTTGAATTCTTCAATTGAAAGCAAACTTCAACAAAATGACATTCTTCCTTCAAACTAAACTTTGGAAAAATCTAAAGTACCTAAGGAAATTCTAATGATTCAAAAGAAAGACAAATGATGCTAAAACAAAGAAGAAGAACAAAGGATGCTAAACAAAAGATGCTAAGCAAAAGGGATTCTAAACAAAAGAAAGGATGCCTCTAAGGTTCACACAAGGAGTCTATTTATAGATCCAAAGAGGAGGGGATAAGGTTGATCTGATGAGGATTTGAGTCAGCAAATTAATTAGGATACGATTTTGGAGAGATTCTCGCAATGGATATCCGGGGAGTAATGAAGGCCGGCTCAAGGCCGGCTTAAAGGCCGGCGGCTTTTCTTCTTTTTGAGGCCGGTTTAATGGCCGGCTCAAGGCCAGCGGCCTTGAATGTAGGCCGGCCCAAGGATGGCGGCCTTCAGTGCAATCCTTCGCTCACTCCTTCAATTTTTTGAAAAACTCCTCTAATTAACTTGTAATTTACTTTTGGGTCCTCAAAACCTGTATTTTCACAATAAATACCATTAAGTATCATTTCTTTATATTTTCTTATAATATTAAAATAAATTTAATATAAGTCCAAAAGAAAATGTAAGTATAATGTGATCTTATCAACATCCCCACACTTGAACTTTTGCTTGTCCTCAAGCAAAATAATTAATTTAAACAAGAGAAATCCATCATTGAACTTCTGGTGCCCATTGTTCTGACCATACTGAAATTTGTAACTAGTATATCTAGTTGAAATTTAGTAGTTAATCTAAATACAATAGATTTTTGATCCTAGTGTTTAACAATAGAAAACAATACTTAGTCCATAAGGAAAACATTCATTTAAACTTCA